>JAVIAB010000024.1:62538850-63008850 GCA_032433765.1 Megaustenia siamemsis
CAAAAAGCCAGAAAGAATCTCTACCTTTAGCCAGATCTCTCACAAAACGTTGTACTCACCACAAAAAGTCAGAAAGAATCTCTACCTTTAGCCAGATCTCTCACAAAACGTTGTACTCACCACAAAAAAGCCGAAAGAATCTCTACCTTTAGCCAGATCTCTCACAAAACGTTGTACTCACCACAAAAAGCCAGAAAGAATCTCTACCTTTAGCCAGATCTCTCACAAAACGTTGTACTCACCACAAAAAGCCAGAAAGAATCTCTACCTTTAGCCAGATCTCTCACAAAACGTTGTACTCACCACAAAAAGCCAGAAAGAATCTCTACCTTTAGCCAGATCTCTCACAAAACGTTGTACTCACCACAAAAAGCCAGAAAGAATCTCTACCTTTAGCCAGATCTCTCACAAAACGTTGTACTCACCACAAAAACCAGAAAGAATCTCTACCTTTAGCCAGATCTCTCACAAAACGTTGTACTCACCACAAAAAGCCAGAAAGAATCTCTACCTTTAGCCAGATCTCTCACAAAACGTTGTACTCACCACAAAAAGTCTGAAAGAATCTCTACCTTTAGCCAGATCTCTCACAAAACGTTGTACTCACCACAAAAAGCCAGAAAGAATCTCTACCTTTAGCCAGATCTCTCACAAAACGTTGTACTCACCACAAAAAGCCAGAAAGAATCTCTACCTTTAGCCAGATCTCTCACAAAACGTTGTACTCACCACAAAAAGCCAGAAAGAATCTCTACCTTTAGCCAGATCTCTCACAAAACGTTGTACTCACCACAAAAAGCCAGAAAGAATCTCTACCTTTAGCCAGATCTCTCACAAAACGTTGTACTCACCACAAAAAGCCAGAAAGAATCTCTACCTTTAGCCAGATCTCTCACAAAACGTTGTACTCACCACAAAAAGCCAGAAAGAATCTCTACCTTTAGCCAGATCTCTCACAAAACGTTGTACTCACCACAAAAAGCCAGAAAGAATCTCTACCTTTAGCCAGATCTCTCACAAAACGTTGTACTCACCACAAACCGTCTGAAAGAATCTCTACCTTTAGCCAGATCTCTCACAAAACGTTGTACTCACCACAAACCGTCTGAAAGAATCTCTACCTTTAGCCAGATCTCTCACAAAACGTTGTACTCACCACAAACCGTCTGAAAGAATCTCTACCTTTAGCCAGATCTCTCACAAAACGTTGTACTCACCACAAACCGTCTGAAAGAATCTCTACCTTTAGCCAGATCTCTCACAAAACGTTGTACTCACCACAAACCGTCTGAAAGAATCTCTACCTTTAGCCAGATCTCTCACAAAACGTTGTACTCACCACAAACCGTCTGAAAGAATCTCTACCTTTAGCCAGATCTCTCACAAAACGTTGTACTCACCACAAACCGTCTGAAAGAATCTCTACCTTTAGCCAGATCTCTCACAAAACGTTGTACTCACCACAAACCGTCTGAAAGAATCTCTACCTTTAGCCAGATCTCTCACAAAACGTTGTACTCACCACAAACCGTCTGAAAGAATCTCTACCTTTAGCCAGATCTCTCACAAAACGTTGTACTCACCACAAACCGTCTGAAAGAATCTCTACCTTTAGCCAGATCTCTCACAAAACGTTGTACTCACCACAAACCGTCTGAAAGAATCTCTACCTTTAGCCAGATCTCTCACAAAACGTTGTACTCACCACAAACTGTCTGAAAGAATCTCTACCTTTAGCCAGATCTCTCACAAAACGTTGTACTCACCACAAACCGTCTGAAAGAATCTCTACCTTTAGCCAGATCTCTCACAAAACGTTGTACTCACCACAAAAAGCCAGAAAGAATCTCTACCTTTAGCCAGATCTCTCACAAAACGTTGTACTCACCACAAACCGTCTGAAAGAATCTCTACCTTTAGCCAGATCTCTCACAAAACGTTGTACTCACCACAAAGTCTGAAAGAATCTCTACCTTTAGCCAGATCTCTCACAAAACGTTGTACTCACCACAAACCGTCTGAAAGAATCTCTACCTTTAGCCAGATCTCTCACAAAACGTTGTACTCACCACAAACCGTCTGAAAGAATCTCTACCTTTAGCCAGATCTCTCACAAAACGTTGTACTCACCACAAAAAGCCAGAAAGAATCTCTACCTTTAGCCAGATCTCTCACAAAACGTTGTACTCACCACAAAAAGCCAGAAAGAATCTCTACCTTTAGCCAGATCTCTCACAAAACGTTGTACTCACCACAAAAAGCCAGAAAGAATCTCTACCTTTAGCCAGATCTCTCACAAAACGTTGTACTCACCACAAAAAGCCAGAAAGAATCTCTACCTTTAGCCAGATCTCTCACAAAACGTTGTACTCACCACAAAAAGCCAGAAAGAATCTCTACCTTTAGCCAGATCTCTCACAAAACGTTGTACTCACCACAAAAAGCCAGAAAGAATCTCTACCTTTAGCCAGATCTCTCACAAAACGTTGTACTCACCACAAAAAGCCAGAAAGAATCTCTACCTTTAGCCAGATCTCTCACAAAACGTTGTACTCACCACAAACCGTCTGAAAGAATCTCTACCTTTAGCCAGATCTCTCACAAAACGTTGTACTCACCACAAACCGTC
This sequence comes from Megaustenia siamemsis, assembly GCA_032433765.1. Classification (NCBI taxonomy): domain Eukaryota; kingdom Metazoa; phylum Mollusca; class Gastropoda; order Stylommatophora; family Ariophantidae; genus Megaustenia; species Megaustenia siamemsis. The sequence goes on from JAVIAB010000024.1 coordinate 62,541,480, forward strand.
TGAAAGAATCTCTACCTTTAGCCAGATCTCTCACAAAACGTTGTACTCACCACAAACCGTCTGAAAGAATCTCTACCTTTAGCCAGATCTCTCACAAAACGTTGTACTCACCACAAACCGTCTGAAAGAATCTCTACCTTTAGCCAGATCTCTCCAAAACGTTGTACTCACCACAAACCGTCTGAAAGAATCTCTACCTTTAGCCAGATCTCTCACAAAACGTTGTACTCACCACAAACCGTCTGAAAGAATCTCTACCTTTAGCCAGATCTCTCACAAAACGTTGTACTCACCACAAACCGTCTGAAAGAATCTCTACCTTTAGCCAGATCTCTCACAAAACGTTGTACTCACCACAAACCGTCTGAAAGAATCTCTACCTTTAGCCAGATCTCTCACAAAACGTTGTACTCACCACAAAAAGCCAGAAAGAATCTCTACCTTTAGCCAGATCTCTCACAAAACGTTGTACTCACCACAAAAAGCCAGAAAGAATCTCTACCTTTAGCCAGATCTCTCACAAAACGTTGTACTCACCACAAAAAGCCAGAAAGAATCTCTACCTTTAGCCAGATCTCTCACAAAACGTTGTACTCACCACAAAAAGCCAGAAAGAATCTCTACCTTTAGCCAGATCTCTCACAAAACGTTGTACTCACCACAAAAAGCCAGAAAGAATCTCTACCTTTAGCCAGATCTCTCACAAAACGTTGTACTCACCACAAAAAGCCAGAAAGAATCTCTACCTTTAGCCAGATCTCTCACAAAACGTTGTACTCACCACAAACCGTCTGAAAGAATCTCTACCTTTAGCCAGATCTCTCACAAAACGTTGTACTCACCACAAAAAGCCAGAAAGAATCTCTACCTTTAGCCAGATCTCTCACAAAACGTTGTACTCACCACAAAAAGCCAGAAAGAATCTCTACCTTTAGCCAGATCTCTCACAAAACGTTGTACTCACCACAAAAAGCCAGAAAGAATCTCTACCTTTAGCCAGATCTCTCACAAAACGTTGTACTCACCACAAAAAGCCAGAAAGAATCTCTACCTTTAGCCAGATCTCTCACAAAACGTTGTACTCACCACAAAAAGCCAGAAAGAATCTCTACCTTTAGCCAGATCTCTCACAAAACGTTGTACTCACCACAAAAAGCCAGAAAGAATCTCTACCTTTAGCCAGATCTCTCACAAAACGTTGTACTCACCACAAAAAGCCAGAAAGAATCTCTACCTTTAGCCAGATCTCTCACAAAACGTTGTACTCACCACAAACCGTCTGAAAGAATCTCTACCTTTAGCCAGATCTCTCACAAAACGTTGTACTCACCACAAAGTCTGAAAGAATCTCTACCTTTAGCCAGATCTCTCACAAAACGTTGTACTCACCACAAACCGTCTGAAAGAATCTCTACCTTTAGCCAGATCTCTCACAAAACGTTGTACTCACCACAAACCGTCTGAAAGAATCTCTACCTTTAGCCAGATCTCTCACAAAACGTTGTACTCACCACAAAAAGCCAGAAAGAATCTCTACCTTTAGCCAGATCTCTCACAAAACGTTGTACTCACCACAAAAAGCTAGAAAGAATCTCTACCTTTAGCCAGATCTCTCACAAAACGTTGTACTCACCACAAAAAGCCAGAAAGAATCTCTACCTTTAGCCAGATCTCTCACAAAACGTTGTACTCACCACAAAAAGCCAGAAAGAATCTCTACCTTTAGCCAGATCTCTCACAAAACGTTGTACTCACCACAAAAAGCCAGAAAGAATCTCTACCTTTAGCCAGATCTCTCACAAAACGTTGTACTCACCACAAAAAGCCAGAAAGAATCTCTACCTTTAGCCAGATCTCTCACAAAACGTTGTACTCACCACAAAAAGCCAGAAAGAATCTCTACCTTTAGCCAGATCTCTCACAAAACGTTGTACTCACCACAAACCGTCTGAAAGAATCTCTACCTTTAGCCAGATCTCTCACAAAACGTTGTACTCACCACAAACCGTCTGAAAGAATCTCTACCTTTAGCCAGATCTCTCACAAAACGTTGTACTCACCACAAACCGTCTGAAAGAATCTCTACCTTTAGCCAGATCTCTCACAAAACGTTGTACTCACCACAAACCGTCTGAAAGAATCTCTACCTTTAGCCAGATCTCTCACAAAACGTTGTACTCACCACAAACCGTCTGAAAGAATCTCTACCTTTAGCCAGATCTCTCACAAAACGTTGTACTCACCACAAACCGTCTGAAAGAATCTCTACCTTTAGCCAGATCTCTCACAAAACGTTGTACTCACCACAAACCGTCTGAAAGAATCTCTACCTTTAGCCAGATCTCTCACAAAACGTTGTACTCACCACAAACCGTCTGAAAGAATCTCTACCTTTAGCCAGATCTCTCACAAAACGTTGTACTCACCACAAAAAGCCAGAAAAATCTCTACCTTTAGCCAGATCTCTCACAAAACGTTGTACTCACCACAAAAAGCCAGAAAGAATCTCTACCTTTAGCCAGATCTCTCACAAAACGTTGTACTCACCACAAAAGCCAGAAAGAATCTCTACCTTTAGCCAGATCTCTCACAAAACGTTGTACTCACCACAAACCATCTGAAAGAATCTCTACCTTTAGCCAGATCTCTCACAAAACGTTGTACTCACCACAAACCGTCTGAAAGAATCTCTACCTTTAGCCAGATCTCTCACAAAACGTTGTACTCACCACAAACCGTCTGAAAGAATCTCTACCTTTAGCCAGATCTCTCACAAAACGTTGTACTCACCACAAACCGTCTGAAAGAATCTCTACCTTTAGCCAGATCTCTCACAAAACGTTGTACTCACCACAAACCGTCTGAAAGAATCTCTACCTTTAGCCAGATCTCTCACAAAACGTTGTACTCACCACAAACCGTCTGAAAGAATCTCTACCTTTAGCCAGATCTCTCACAAAACGTTGTACTCACCACAAACCGTCTGAAAGAATCTCTACCTTTAGCCAGATCTCTCACAAAACGTTGTACTCACCACAAAAGCCAGAAAGAATCTCTACCTTTAGCCACATCTCTCACAAAACGTTGTACTCACCACAAAAAGCCAGAAAGAATCTCTACCTTTAGCCAGATCTCTCACAAAACGTTGTACTCACCACAAAAAGCCAGAAAGAATCTCTACCTTTAGCCAGATCTCTCACAAAACGTTGTACTCACCACAAAAAGCCAGAAAGAATCTCTACCTTTAGCCAGATCTCTCACAAAACGTTGTACTCACCACAAAAAGCCAGAAAGAATCTCTACCTTTAGCCAGATCTCTCACAAAACGTTGTACTCACCACAAAAAGCCAGAAAGAATCTCTACCTTTAGCCAGATCTCTCACAAAACGTTGTACTCACCACAAAAAGCCAGAAAGAATCTCTACCTTTAGCCAGATCTCTCACAAAACGTTGTACTCACCACAAAAAGCCAGAAAGAATCTCTACCTTTAGCCAGATCTCTCACAAAACGTTGTACTCACCACAAAAAGCCAGAAAGAATCTCTACCTTTAGCCAGATCTCTCACAAAACGTTGTACTCACCACAAAAAGCCAGAAAGAATCTCTACCTTTAGCCACATCTCTCACAAAACGTTGTACTCACCACAAAAAGCCAGAAAGAATCTCTACCTTTAGCCAGATCTCTCACAAAACGTTGTACTCACCACAAAAAGCCAGAAAGAATCTCTACCTTTAGCCAGATCTCTCACAAAACGTTGTACTCACCACAAAAAGCCAGAAAGAATCTCTACCTTTAGCCACATCTCTCACAAAACGTTGTACTCACCTAAAAAGCCAGAAAGAATCTCTACCTTTAGCCAGATCTCTCACAAAACGTTGTACTCACCACAAAAAGCCAGAAAGAATCTCTACCTTTAGCCAGATCTCTCACAAAACGTTGTACTCACCACAAAAAGCCAGAAAGAATCTCTACCTTTAGCCACATCTCTCACAAAACGTTGTACTCAATACAAAAAGCCAGAAAGAATCTCTACCTTTAGCCAGATCTCTCACAAAACGTTGTACTCACCACAAAAAGCCAGAAAGAATCTCTACCTTTAGCCAGATCTCTCACAAAACGTTGTACTCACCTTAAAAGCCAGAAAGAATCTCTACCTTTAGCCAGATCTCTCACAAAACGTTGTACTCACCACAAACAGTCTGAAAGAATCTCTACCTTTAGCCAGATCTCTCACAAAACGTTGTACTCACCACAAACCGTCTGAAAGAATCTCTACCTTTAGCCAGATCTCTCACAAAACGTTGTACTCACCACAAACCGTCTGAAAGAATCTCTACCTTTAGCCAGATCTCTCACAAAACGTTGTACTCACCACAAACCGTCTGAAAGAATCTCTACCTTTAGCCAGATCTCTCACAAAACGTTGTACTCACCACAAACCGTCTGAAAGAATCTCTACCTTTAGCCAGATCTCTCACAAAACGTTGTACTCACCACAAACCGTCTGAAAGAATCTCTACCTTTAGCCAGATCTCTCACAAAACGTTGTACTCACCAAAAACCGTCTGAAAGAATCTCTACCTTTAACCAGATCTCTCACAAAACGTTGTACTCACCACAAACCGTCTGAAAGAATCTCTACCTTTAGCCAGATCTCTCACAAAACGTTGTACTCACCACAAAAAGCCAGAAAGAATCTCTACCTTTAGCCAGATCTCTCACAAAACGTTGTACTCACCACAAAAAGCCAGAAAGAATCTCTACCTTTAGCCAGATCTCTCACAAAACGTTGTACTCACCACAAAAAGCCAGAAAGAATCTCTACCTTTAGCCAGATCTCTCACAAAACGTTGTACTCACCACAAAAAGCCAGAAAGAATCTCTACCTTTAGCCAGATCTCTCACAAAACGTTGTACTCACCACAAAAAGCCAGAAAGAATCTCTACCTTTAGCCAGATCTCTCACAAAACGTTGTACTCACCACAAAAAGCCAGAAAGAATCTCTACCTTTAGCCAGATCTCTCACAAAACGTTGTACTCACCACAAAAAGCCAGAAAGAATCTCTACCTTTAGCCAGATCTCTCACAAAACGTTGTACTCACCACAAACCGTCTGAAAGAATCTCTACCTTTAGCCAGATCTCTCACAAAACGTTGTACTCACCACAAACCGTCTGAAAGAATCTCTACCTTTAGCCAGATCTCTCACAAAACGGTGTACTCACCACAAACCGTCTGAAAGAATCTCTACCTTTAGCCAGATCTCTCACAAAACGTTGTACTCACCACAAACCGTCTGAAAGAATCTCTACCTTTAGCCAGATCTCTCACAAAACGTTGTACTCACCACAAACCGTCTGAAAGAATCTCTACCTTTAGCCAGATCTCTCACAAAACGTTGTACTCACCACAAACCGTCTGAAAGAATCTCTACCTTTAGCCAGATCTCTCACAAAACGTTGTACTCACCACAAACCGTCTGAAAGAATCTCTACCTTTAGCCAGATCTCTCACAAAACGTTGTACTCACCACAAACCGTCTGAAAGAATCTCTACCTTTAGCCAGATCTCTCCGAAAACGTTGTACTCACCACAAACCGTCTGAAAGAATCTCTACCTTTAGCCAGATCTCTCACAAAACGTTGTACTCACCACAAACCGTCTGAAAGAATCTCTACCTTTAGCCAGATCTCTCACAAAACGTTGTACTCACCACAAACCGTCTGAAAGAATCTCTACCTTTAGCCAGATCTCTCACAAAACGTTGTACTCACCACAAACTGTCTGAAAGAATCTCTACCTTTAGCCAGATCTCTCACAAAACGTTGTACTCACCACAAACCGTCTGAAAGAATCTCTACCTTTAGCCAGATCTCTCACAAAACGTTGTACTCACCACAAAAAGCCAGAAAGAATCTCTACCTTTAGCCAGATCTCTCACAAAACGTTGTACTCACCACAAACCGTCTGAAAGAATCTCTACCTTTAGCCAGATCTCTCACAAAACGTTGTACTCACCACAAAGTCTGAAAGAATCTCTACCTTTAGCCAGATCTCTCACAAAACGTTGTACTCACCACAAACCGTCTGAAAGAATCTCTACCTTTAGCCAGATCTCTCACAAAACGTTGTACTCACCACAAACCGTCTGAAAGAATCTCTACCTTTAGCCAGATCTCTCACAAAACGTTGTACTCACCACAAAAAGCCAGAAAGAATCTCTACCTTTAGCCAGATCTCTCACAAAACGTTGTACTCACCACAAAAAGCTAGAAAGAATCTCTACCTTTAGCCACATCTCTCACAAAACGTTGTACTCACCACAAAAAGCCAGAAAGAATCTCTACCTTTAGCCACATCTCTCACAAAACGTTGTACTCACCACAAAAAGCCAGAAAGAATCTCTACCTTTAGCCAGATCTCTCACAAAACGTTGTACTCACCACAAAAAGCCAGAAAGAATCTCTACCTTTAGCCAGATCTCTCACAAAACGTTGTACTCACCACAAAAAGCCAGAAAGAATCTCTACCTTTAGCCAGATCTCTCACAAAACGTTGTACTCACCACAAAAAGCCAGAAAGAATCTCTACCTTTAGCCAGATCTCTCACAAAACGTTGTACTCACCACAAACCGTCTGAAAGAATCTCTACCTTTAGCCAGATCTCTCACAAAACGTTGTACTCACCACAAACCGTCTGAAAGAATCTCTACCTTTAGCCAGATCTCTCACAAAACGTTGTACTCACCACAAACCGTCTGAAAGAATCTCTACCTTTAGCCAGATCTCTCACAAAACGTTGTACTCACCACAAACCGTCTGAAAGAATCTCTACCTTTAGCCAGATCTCTCCAAAACGTTGTACTCACCACAAACCGTCTGAAAGAATCTCTACCTTTAGCCAGATCTCTCACAAAACGTTGTACTCACCACAAACCGTCTGAAAGAATCTCTACCTTTAGCCAGATCTCTCACAAAACGTTGTACTCACCACAAACCGTCTGAAAGAATCTCTACCTTTAGCCAGATCTCTCACAAAACGTTGTACTCACCACAAACCGTCTGAAAGAATCTCTACCTTTAGCCAGATCTCTCACAAAACGTTGTACTCACCACAAAAAGCCAGAAAAAATCTCTACCTTTAGCCAGATCTCTCACAAAACGTTGTACTCACCACAAAAAGCCAGAAAGAATCTCTACCTTTAGCCAGATCTCTCACAAAACGTTGTACTCACCACAAAAAGCCAGAAAGAATCTCTACCTTTAGCCAGATCTCTCACAAAACGTTGTACTCACCACAAAAAGCCAGAAAGAATCTCTACCTTTAGCCACATCTCTCACAAAACGTTGTACTCACCACAAAAAGCCAGAAAGAATCTCTACCTTTAGCCAGATCTCTCACAAAACGTTGTACTCACCACAAAAAGCCAGAAAGAATCTCTACCTTTAGCCAGATCTCTCACAAAACGTTGTACTCACCACAAACCGTCTGAAAGAATCTCTACCTTTAGCCAGATCTCTCACAAAACGTTGTACTCACCACAAAAAGCCAGAAAGAATCTCTACCTTTAGCCAGATCTCTCACAAAACGTTGTACTCACCACAAAAAGCCAGAAAGAATCTCTACCTTTAGCCAGATCTCTCACAAAACGTTGTACTCACCACAAAAAGCCAGAAAGAATCTCTACCTTTAGCCAGATCTCTCACAAAACGTTGTACTCACCACAAAAAGCCAGAAAGAATCTCTACCTTTAGCCACATCTCTCACAAAACGTTGTACTCACCACAAAAAGCCAGAAAGAATCTCTACCTTTAGCCAGATCTCTCACAAAACGTTGTACTCACCACAAAAAGCCAGAAAGAATCTCTACCTTTAGCCAGATCTCTCACAAAACGTTGTACTCACCACAAAAAGCCAGAAAGAATCTCTACCTTTAGCCAGATCTCTCACAAAACGTTGTACTCACCACAAACCGTCTGAAAGAATCTCTACCTTTAGCCAGATCTCTCACAAAACGTTGTACTCACCACAAAGTCTGAAAGAATCTCTACCTTTAGCCAGATCTCTCACAAAACGTTGTACTCACCACAAACCGTCTGAAAGAATCTCTACCTTTAGCCAGATCTCTCACAAAACGTTGTACTCACCACAAACCGTCTGAAAGAATCTCTACCTTTAGCCAGATCTCTCACAAAACGTTGTACTCACCACAAAAAGCCAGAAAGAATCTCTACCTTTAGCCAGATCTCTCACAAAACGTTGTACTCACCACAAAAAGCTAGAAAGAATCTCTACCTTTAGCCACATCTCTCACAAAACGTTGTACTCACCACAAAAAGCCAGAAAGAATCTCTACCTTTAGCCACATCTCTCACAAAACGTTGTACTCACCACAAAAAGCCAGAAAGAATCTCTACCTTTAGCCAGATCTCTCACAAAACGTTGTACTCACCACAAAAAGCCAGAAAGAATCTCTACCTTTAGCCAGATCTCTCACAAAACGTTGTACTCACCACAAAAAGCCAGAAAGAATCTCTACCTTTAGCCAGATCTCTCACAAAACGTTGTACTCACCACAAAAAGCCAGAAAGAATCTCTACCTTTAGCCAGATCTCTCACAAAACGTTGTACTCACCACAAACCGTCTGAAAGAATCTCTACCTTTAGCCAGATCTCTCACAAAACGTTGTACTCACCACAAACCGTCTGAAAGAATCTCTACCTTTAGCCAGATCTCTCACAAAACGTTGTACTCACCACAAACCGTCTGAAAGAATCTCTACCTTTAGCCAGATCTCTCACAAAACGTTGTACTCACCACAAACCGTCTGAAAGAATCTCTACCTTTAGCCAGATCTCTCCAAAACGTTGTACTCACCACAAACCGTCTGAAAGAATCTCTACCTTTAGCCAGATCTCTCACAAAACGTTGTACTCACCACAAACCGTCTGAAAGAATCTCTACCTTTAGCCAGATCTCTCACAAAACGTTGTACTCACCACAAACCGTCTGAAAGAATCTCTACCTTTAGCCAGATCTCTCACAAAACGTTGTACTCACCACAAACCGTCTGAAAGAATCTCTACCTTTAGCCAGATCTCTCACAAAACGTTGTACTCACCACAAAAAGCCAGAAAAAATCTCTACCTTTAGCCAGATCTCTCACAAAACGTTGTACTCACCACAAAAAGCCAGAAAGAATCTCTACCTTTAGCCAGATCTCTCACAAAACGTTGTACTCACCACAAAAAGCCAGAAAGAATCTCTACCTTTAGCCAGATCTCTCACAAAACGTTGTACTCACCACAAAAAGCCAGAAAGAATCTCTACCTTTAGCCACATCTCTCACAAAACGTTGTACTCACCACAAAAAGCCAGAAAGAATCTCTATCTTTAGCCAGATCTCTCACAAAACGTTGTACTCACCACAAAAAGCCAGAAAGAATCTCTACCTTTAGCCAGATCTCTCACAAAACGTTGTACTCACCACAAACCGTCTGAAAGAATCTCTACCTTTAGCCAGATCTCTCACAAAACGTTGTACTCACCACAAAAAGCCAGAAAGAATCTCTACCTTTAGCCAGATCTCTCACAAAACGTTGTACTCACCACAAAAAGCCAGAAAGAATCTCTACCTTTAGCCAGATCTCTCACAAAACGTTGTACTCACCACAAAAAGCCAGAAAGAATCTCTACCTTTAGCCAGATCTCTCACAAAACGTTGTACTCACCACAAAAAGCCAGAAAGAATCTCTACCTTTAGCCACATCGCTCACAAAACGTTGTACTCACCACAAAAAGCCAGAAAGAATCTCTACCTTTAGCCAGATCTCTCACAAAACGTTGTACTCACCACAAAAAGCCAGAAAGAATCTCTACCTTTAGCCAGATCTCTCACAAAACGTTGTACTCACCACAAAAAGCCAGAAAGAATCTCTACCTTTAGCCAGATCTCTCACAAAACGTTGTACTCACCACAAAAAGCCAGAAAGAATCTCTACCGTTAGCCAGATCTCTCACAAAACGTTGTACTCACCACAAAAAGCCAGAAAGAATCTCTACCTTTAGCCAGATCTCTCACAAAACGTTGTACTCACCACAAACCGTCTGAAAGAATCTCTACCTTTAGCCAGATCTCTCACAAAACGTTGTACTCACCACAAAAAGCCAGAAAGAATCTCTACCTTTAGCCAGATCTCTCACAAAACGTTGTACTCACCACAAAAAGCCAGAAAGAATCTCTACCTTTAGCCAGATCTCTCACAAAACGTTGTACTCAACACAAAAAGACAGAAAGAATCTCTACCTTTAGCTAGATCTCTCACAAAACGTTGTACTCACCTTAAAAGCCAGAAAGAATCTCTACCTTTAGCCAGATCTCTCACAAAACGTTGTACTCACCACAAACCGTCTGAAAGAATCTCTACCTTTAGCCAGATCTCTCACAAAACGTTGTACTCACCACAAAAAGCCAGAAAGAATCTCTACCTTTAGCCAGATCTCTCACAAAACGTTGTACTCACCTTAAAAGCCAGAAAGAATCTCTACCTTTAGCCAGATCTCTCACAAAACGTTGTACTCACCACAAAAAGCCAGAAAGAATCTCTACCTTTAGCCAGATCTGTCACAAAACGTTGTACTCACCACAAAAAGCCAAAAATAATCTCTACCTTTAGCCAGATCTCTCACAAAACGTTGTACTCACCACAAAAAGCCAGAAAGAATCTCTACCATTAGCCACATCTCTCACAAAACGTTGTACTCACCACAAAAAGCCAGAAAGAATCTCTACCTTTAGCCAGATCTCTCACAAAACGTTGTACTCACCACAAAAAGCCAGAAAGAATCTCTACCTTTAGCCAGATCTCTCACAAAACGTTGTACTCACCACAAACCGTCTGAAAGAATCTCTACCTTTAGCCAGATCTCTCACAAAACGTTGTACTCACCACAAACCGTCTGAAAGAATCTCTACCTTTAGCCAGATCTCTCACAAAACGGTGTACTCACAACAAACCGTCTGAAAGAATCTCTACCTTTAGCCAGATCTCTCACAAAACGTTGTACTCACCACAAACCGTCTGAAAGAATCTCTACCTTTAGCCAGATCTCTCACAAAACGTTGTACTCACCACAAACCGTCTGAAAGAATCTCTACCTTTAGCCAGATCTCTCACAAAACGTTGTACTCACCACAAACCGTCTGAAAGAATCTCTACCTTTAGCCAGATCTCTCACAAAACGTTGTACTCACCACAAACCGTCTGAAAGAATCTCTACCTTTAGCCAGATCTCTCACAAAACGTTGTACTCACCACAAACCGTCTGAAAGAATCTCTACCTTTAGCCAGATCTCTCACAAAACGTTGTACTCACCACAAACCGTCTGAAAGAATCTCTACCTTTAGCCAGATCTCTCACAAAACGTTGTACTCACCACAAACCGTCTGAAAGAATCTCTACCTTTAGCCAGATCTCTCACAAAACGTTGTACTCACCACAAACCGTCTGAAAGAATCTCTACCTTTAGCCAGATCTCTCACAAAACGTTGTACTCACCACAAACTGTCTGAAAGAATCTCTACCTTTAGCCAGATCTCTCACAAAACGTTGTACTCACCACAAACCGTCTGAAAGAATCTCTACCTTTAGCCAGATCTCTCACAAAACGTTGTACTCACCACAAACCGTCTGAAAGAATCTCTACCTTTAGCCAGATCTCTCACAAAACGTTGTACTCACAACAAACCGTCTGAAAGAATCTCTACCTTTAGCCAGATCTCTCACAAAACGTTGTACTCACCACAAAAAGCCAGAAAGAATCTCTACCTTTAGCCAGATCTCTCACAAAACGTTGTACTCACCACAAAAAGCCAGAAAGAATCTCTACCTTTAGCCACATCTCTCACAAAACGTTGTACTCACCACAAAAAGCCAGAAAGAATCTCTACCTTTAGCCAGATCTCTCACAAAACGTTGTACTCACCACAAAAAGCCAGAAAGAATCTCTACCTTTAGCCAGATCTCTCACAAAACGTTGTACTCACCACAAAAAGCCAGAAAGAATCTCTACCTTTAGCCAGATCTCTCACAAAACGTTGTACTCACCACAAACCGTCTGAAAGAATCTCTACCTTTAGCCAGATCTCTCACAAAACGTTGTACTCACCACATAGTCTGAAAGAATCTCTACCTTTAGCCAGATCTCTCACAAAACGTTGTACTCACCACAAACCGTCTGAAAGAATCTCTACCTTTAGCCAGATCTCTCACAAAACGTTGTACTCACCACAAACCGTCTGAAAGAATCTCTACCTTTAGCCAGATCTCTCACAAAACGTTGTACTCACCACAAAAAGCCAGAAAGAATCTCTACCTTTAGCCAGATCTCTCACAAAACGTTGTACTCACCACAAAAAGCTAGAAAGAATCTCTACCTTTAGCCACATCTCTCACAAATCGTTGTACTCACCACAAAAAGCCAGAAAGAATCTCTACCTTTAGCCACATCTCTCACAAAACGTTGTACTCACCACAAAAAGCCAGAAAGAATCTCTACCTTTAGCCAGATCTCTCACAAAACGTTGTACTCACCACAAAAAGCCAGAAAGAATCTCTACCTTTAGCCAGATCTCTCACAAAACGTTGTACTCACCACAAAAAGCCAGAAAGAATCTCTACCTTTAGCCAGATCTCTCACAAAACGTTGTACTCACCACAAAAAGCCAGAAAGAATCTCTACCTTTAGCCAGATCTCTCACAAAACGTTGTACTCACCACAAACCGTCTGAAAGAATCTCTACCTTTAGCCAGATCTCTCACAAAACGTTGTACTCACCACAAACCGTCTGAAAGAATCTCTACCTTTAGCCAGATCTCTCACAAAACGTTGTACTCACCACAAACCGTCTGAAAGAATCTCTACCTTTAGCCAGATCTCTCACAAAACGTTGTACTCACCACAAACCGTCTGAAAGAATCTCTACCTTTAGCCAGATCTCTCCGAAAACGTTGTACTCACCACAAACCGTCTGAAAGAATCTCTACCTTTAGCCAGATCTCTCACAAAACGTTGTACTCACCACAAACCGTCTGAAAGAATCTCTACCTTTAGCCAGATCTCTCACAAAACGTTGTACTCACCACAAACCGTCTGAAAGAATCTCTACCTTTAGCCAGATCTCTCACAAAACGTTGTACTCACCACAAACCGTCTGAAAGAATCTCTACCTTTAGCCAGATCTCTCACAAAACGTTGTACTCACCACAAAAAGCCAGAAAAAATCTCTACCTTTAGCCAGATCTCTCACAAAACGTTGTACTCACCACAAAAAGCCAGAAAGAATCTCTACCTTTAGCCAGATCTCTCACAAAACGTTGTACTCACCACAAAAAGCCAGAAAGAATCTCTACCTTTGGCCAGATCTCTCACAAAACGTTGTACTCACCACAAAAAGCCAGAAAGAATCTCTACCTTTAGCCACATCTCTCACAAAACGTTGTACTCACCACAAAAAGCCAGAAAGAATCTCTATCTTTAGCCAGATCTCTCACAAAACGTTGTACTCACCACAAAAAGCCAGAAAGAATCTCTACCTTTAGCCAGATCTCTCACAAAACGTTGTACTCACCACAAACCGTCTGAAAGAATCTCTACCTTTAGCCAGATCTCTCACAAAACGTTGTACTCACCACAAAAAGCCAGAAAGAATCTCTACCTTTAGCCAGATCTCTCACAAAACGTTGTACTCACCACAAAAAGCCAGAAAGAATCTCTACCTTTATCCAGATCTCTCACAAAACGTTGTACTCACCACAAAAAGCCAGAAAGAATCTCTACCTTTAGCCAGATCTCTCACAAAACGTTGTACTCACCACAAAAAGCCAGAAAGAATCTCTACCTTTAGCCACATCGCTCACAAAACGTTGTACTCACCACAAAAAGCCAGAAAGAATCTCTACCTTTAGCCAGATCTCTCACAAAACGTTGTACTCACCACAAAAAGCCAGAAAGAATCTCTACCTTTAGCCAGATCTCTCACAAAACGTTGTACTCACCACAAAAAGCCAGAAAGAATCTCTACCTTTAGCCAGATCTCTCACAAAACGTTGTACACACCACAAACCGTCTGAAAGAATCTCTACCTTTAGCCAGATCTCTCACAAAACGTTGTACTCACCACATAGTCTGAAAGAATCTCTACCTTTAGCCAGATCTCTCACAAAACGTTGTACTCACCACAAACCGTCTGAAAGAATCTCTACCTTTAGCCAGATCTCTCACAAAACGTTGTACTCACCACAAACCGTCTGAAAGAATCTCTACCTTTAGCCAGATCTCTCACAAAACGTTGTACTCACCACAAAAAGCCAGAAAGAATCTCTACCTTTAGCCAGATCTCTCACAAAACGTTGTACTCACCACAAAAAGCTAGAAAGAATCTCTACCTTTAGCCACATCTCTCACAAATCGTTGTACTCACCACAAAAAGCCAGAAAGAATCTCTACCTTTAGCCACATCTCTCACAAAACGTTGTACTCACCACAAAAAGCCAGAAAGAATCTCTACCTTTAGCCAGATCTCTCACAAAACGTTGTACTCACCACAAAAAGCCAGAAAGAATCTCTACCTTTAGCCAGATCTCTCACAAAACGTTGTACTCACCACAAAAAGCCAGAAAGAATCTCTACCTTTAGCCAGATCTCTCACAAAACGTTGTACTCACCACAAAAAGCCAGAAAGAATCTCTACCTTTAGCCAGATCTCTCACAAAACGTTGTACTCACCACAAACCGTCTGAAAGAATCTCTACCTTTAGCCAGATCTCTCACAAAACGTTGTACTCACCACAAACCGTCTGAAAGAATCTCTACCTTTAGCCAGATCTCTCACAAAACGTTGTACTCACCACAAACCGTCTGAAAGAATCTCTACCTTTAGCCAGATCTCTCACAAAACGTTGTACTCACCACAAACCGTCTGAAAGAATCTCTACCTTTAGCCAGATCTCTCCGAAAACGTTGTACTCACCACAAACCGTCTGAAAGAATCTCTACCTTTAGCCAGATCTCTCACAAAACGTTGTACTCACCACAAACCGTCTGAAAGAATCTCTACCTTTAGCCAGATCTCTCACAAAACGTTGTACTCACCACAAACCGTCTGAAAGAATCTCTACCTTTAGCCAGATCTCTCACAAAACGTTGTACTCACCACAAACCGTCTGAAAGAATCTCTACCTTTAGCCAGATCTCTCACAAAACGTTGTACTCACCACAAAAAGCCAGAAAAAATCTCTACCTTTAGCCAGATCTCTCACAAAACGTTGTACTCACCACAAAAAGCCAGAAAGAATCTCTACCTTTAGCCAGATCTCTCACAAAACGTTGTACTCACCACAAAAAGCCAGAAAGAATCTCTACCTTTGGCCAGATCTCTCACAAAACGTTGTACTCACCACAAAAAGCCAGAAAGAATCTCTACCTTTAGCCACATCTCTCACAAAACGTTGTACTCACCACAAAAAGCCAGAAAGAATCTCTATCTTTAGCCAGATCTCTCACAAAACGTTGTACTCACCACAAAAAGCCAGAAAGAATCTCTACCTTTAGCCAGATCTCTCACAAAACGTTGTACTCACCACAAACCGTCTGAAAGAATCTCTACCTTTAGCCAGATCTCTCACAAAACGTTGTACTCACCACAAAAAGCCAGAAAGAATCTCTACCTTTAGCCACATCTCTCACAAAACGTTGTACTCACCACAAAAAGCCAGAAAGAATCTCTACCTTTATCCAGATCTCTCACAAAACGTTGTACTCACCACAAAAAGCCAGAAAGAATCTCTACCTTTAGCCAGATCTCTCACAAAACGTTGTACTCACCACAAAAAGCCAGAAAGAATCTCTACCTTTAGCCACATCGCTCACAAAACGTTGTACTCACCACAAAAAGCCAGAAAGAATCTCTACCTTTAGCCAGATCTCTCACAAAACGTTGTACTCACCACAAAAAGCCAGAAAGAATCTCTACCGTTAGCCAGATCTCTCACAAAACGTTGTACTCACCACAAAAAGCCAGAAAGAATCTCTACCTTTAGCCACATCTCTCACAAAACGTTGTACTCACCACAAAAAGCCAGAAAGAATCTCTACCTTTAGCCAGATCTCTCACAAAACGTTGTACTCACCACAAACCGTCTGAAAGAATCTCTACCTTTAGCCAGATCTCTCACAAAACGTTGTACTCACCACAAAAAGCCAGAAAAAATCTCTACCTTTAGCCAGATCTCTCACAAAACGTTGTACTCACCACAAAAAGCCAGAAAGAATCTCTACCTTTAGCCAGATCTCTCACAAAACGTTGTACTCACCACAAAAAGCCAGAAAGAATCTCTACCTTTAGCCAGATCTCTCACAAAACGTTGTACTCAACACAAAAAGACAGAAAGAATCTCTACCTTTAGCCAGATCTCTCACAAAACGTTGTACTCACCACAAAAAGCCAGAAAGAATCTCTACTTTTAGCCAGATCTGTCACAAAACGTTGTACTCACCACAAAAAGCCAAAATAATCTCTACCTTTAGCCAGATCTCTCACAAAACGTTGTACTCACCACAAAAAGCCAGAAAGAATCTCTGTCTTTAGTCAGATCTGCCACGCAACGTTGCATTCACCACAAACCGCCTGAAAAAAAACCTATGTCTCTAACTAGATCTCCCACAGAACGCTGCATTCACCACATCCCCTCTGAAAGTATCTCTGCTTCTAGCTAGGTCTCCCACAGAACGTTGTATTCACCATAGTAAGTCTGAAAGAATCTGTGCCTCTAGGCAGATCTCCCACATTACGTTGCATTTAACACAGCCTGTCTGAAATAATCTCTGTCTATAGCCATATTTCTCATAGAACGTTACTATCAACCTTGCAATGTGTTTGAGAATCTATCTATCTATTGACCTTTCGAGCCGTAACCGGCCCATAGGGCGTAGACCAAGATACACCTTCTCCTATATGAATTTTTGTTCTAGCAGTTTTCTTTTAAAGATATTTTATCAAATCTCGCCATCTGTCTCTGTTCTGTGCAAGCAGTTCTATCTCATTGAGGGAGCCGATTCCTGCTGCTCTTGCCTCTCTCATCAATGTTCTTCTCAGTGTCTCCCTGGGTCTTCCTCTTTTTCTTTTACCTGTTGTTTCCCATATGAGGGCTTGCTTTGCTATTCGATTATTATCTCTTCTCATCACATGTCCAACGTATGACCATCGTCTTTTCTTTATTACTGAAGATATTAGTGGTTGATTGGCGATTTCTCTAATTTCCTCGTTTGTTTTGAATTCGTTCCATTCTATACCAAGTATTTTCCTTAGACATTTATTTTCGAATGCGTTCAACTTTGTTTCTATATCTCTTGTTGTTTTCCAGCTTTCACACGCATACGTAAGGGTTGATAGTACATTTGATTTGAATAGCCTAAGTTTTGTGTTTGTGCTAATGAGTTTTGATTTCCACAACTTTTCAAGGCTTCTGAAAGACATTGCTGCTTTAGCCAGTCTGATTCTAATTTCTTTGCTCGTATCCCCTTCTCGATCAATGTGACTTCCAAGATAGATGAAGTGATCGATCTCTTCTACTGGTTTGTTTTCCATGTATATTTTGTCACTTGTTGGAATTAAACTTTTCATGACTTTAGTCTTTTCATGATTGACCTCAAGCCCAATTTTGCTGGCTATTGATGATAGTTCATTTGTGTTTTCCTGCATCGTTTTTATCTGATTGCTGATGAGAACTATGTCATCAGCAAAGTCCAGGTCCTCCAAATGGTCTCCTTGTATCCATTCGATGCCTTTATTACCAGTGCAGCATTTCTTCATTATGAAGTCCATAACAATTCCAAATAACAGTTTGAGAATAGCGTTTCAGTAAACAACTGCCCGTTGCCATGACAACATAAGAACGAATAATCAGACAGTGTTTTTTTCTCTTTATTGAAACGTATAGAAGCAGACTGAATAGGAGGCACTCTTAACCGTTGCCTACTGTAAGAGTCGATGCCTTGTGTCTTTATATAAATAATCTTAACAGGAAGAAGAGGAAGTGAGCAAAGCAAACATTTTACTCCAATGAAAAACATGTCTGCTACTATCGGTATCAAATACAGAGCAGGGTGGAAACAAATTATATTTTGACATTGATGTAGACCGTAGAATCAATAACCTGTTTAATGATAATATTATTGAACATTTTCTACATGTTCTGTAAATCTTCTAAAGCAGACAATAATTGAGTGGTTCTTAAGTTGCGAATGTCAGGCATAAGGAAATTTTCAATCTTAAAGATCTTCTAGTGCAAATAAGAGAAGTAAAAGAAAAATCAAAGACTAAAACGTTTGCCAATTGATGTTTTTATAGATCTTGGATTTTATATTGTTTATAATGATATGACTTTAGTACTGTACGTGTTTTATTATTTTATTATTGTTATTGTTAGTAGTAGCACTAGTATTAGTAGTGGTAGTAGAAATAGTAGCAGTAGCGGGTGTAGTATTGGTAGTAATTGTAGTAGTAAAGGTAGCTAATGTAGTAGTGGTAGTAGTGGTAGTATTGTCATGAAAAATATCAAAGGCCAGACAGTGCTGAGCTCTAATGATGTTTGCTTGGCTTCCATGAGAGGATTCTCTATCAGCTCAAGAAACCGAGCGGCGATAGCTCAGTGGTTAATGAACTGGACTACAAAGGACAAGAGGTCGGGTTCGATCCTGAAAGACGATTTACCCAGCCTTAAATGGGTACCGGGATTTTTGTGAGAATTTAAAGCGGCACGGACGTAAAACTGACCAAAATATCATGTGCTGAAGGTCTGTAAAAATGATGATCACTAACACCATATTCCCTATACACCACTTGGCGTGACGGGACACTTTCATCATCATCATCGAGTACCGTCCCAGCAACGAAGGTTGGCTACCATGGATCGCCATTCCACTCTGTTTCTTGTTTTGATGGTGCAAGGTGTCATAGATTGACTTGTCCATCGTTTGATGTTACTCGTCCATGTTATTCTTGGTCTTCCTCTGCCTCTTTTACCTTGTATGTTCCTTTCCAATATTACTTTTAGTAGGCTGTTGTGTCTTTTAACTTCCCAAAAAAACGGGACTCTTTATTTACATAAAAAAAACGTGAAAATCTGGTGTCAGATGGAGAAATGAAATAAAGAACGGCACTGCTGTATTCGAGGTTAAAATAAAGCCAAAATCAGAAGACAAAATAAGTAGGAGAAAGAACATAAAGCTGGTACCGAAAATGCATCTCTTTCACTTTACAGTCTGATCTGTCTATTCTATTTTTTTTACAGATTGAATCACTAGAAAAACTGCATAGTGAAATATCATTTAGCAAAAGACGCTAATAAATTACTAGACAACTGAGAAGTCATGATTAGTCGCCAACAATCGCCTGTCAAGACGAGAAAGGTAATATGGTATTATCGTATTGGATTATCAAGAGATGAAATGTGTTACCGGATTTTTTCTGGGAAAATAAAGTGGCGCGGGCGTAATACCGACCACATTACCCCAAAAATCGTATGCCGAAGGTCTGTAAAATTTATGGTCACTAACACCATATTCCCTATACGCCATGTGACGGTGGTACTTGACTTTTTTTTTCACTATAAAGGATTTAAAGTGGTGCTCTCCCTTCTTCTTCTTCGAAAGTTAAATAACGATTGTCTCCCCTAGTCTTTGAGTTAATGTCATAGACTACAGGATAATTGCAATAAATTAAAGAAATACAGGTCGAACGTAACAAATAGATTTATTATTACATATATATGATAGATCAGAACATATAATTTGATCTCATCATCATCAAGTGTCGTCTTCGCATCGAAGGTTGGCAACCATGGAGCACCATTCCGCTCTGTATATTGCTTTAATAGGGCAGATTCTCATAGGCTGATTTGTCCATCTGATGATGATACTTGTCCATGCTAGCTTTGATATGCCTCTGGCTTTTACACTTTGTATTTTCTCTTCCAAGATTAGGCTGCTGTATCATTTAACATGCCCCAAAAATAGCATTTGTCTTGTTTGAATTGTGTTTAGTAGTTCTCTCTTCATTTTTAGTTATTTTAAGATTTCATTTATGCTTTCTTTTCTTTCCATTCAATTCTTTCTATTCTTGTATAAATCCACATTTCAAATACTTCATCTTTCTATTCTGTATTTTTTGTTTAGTGCCCATGTTTCTACACCTTACAGGAATGTTGAGAAGCTATAACATTTTGTTATTCTTCGTTTTCGCCCTGGTGTTATTTGTATTGGTGTTGGTGTATTTTTCATGGCCTTAACATTACTTTTTTGCCATTATTTTTCTTTTTTATATTAACATTTTAATCATTGGAATACCGGTCAATATGGCGGATAGGCGCCAGAACAATTGAGGCTCAATCTGAAAAGTGTTTCTTATTGCAGTTTCCTCATATAATTTATATATATATATATATATATGTTATAGAGTGAGCTAATGAAAGCACGGGGGCAGGTAACTTAGTTGTTACCCCCTTCTCAATAGACAATAGCAGTAACATACGGTAGCGACCAGCAGTAGTTAGGACTTACATTTAAAGTATTAAAATCTCCAGCCAGAATAACAAGTTAGGGGATAATAGAAGTTTACGTAGGGGGTAATGGATACACAGAATGTGGGAAGGAGATAAGGTCCAGAATTACTAAGTGAGAGTAGGCGCACGACAATAGCATGCATTGACCCCATGACTTTGGCCGTCTGATAAATAAGTTGTCATCCAACTATCAGGAAAGGTCAAAGTCATGAAGTAATGATTATGTTAAACTCAATAGAGTTCAAGACGGACCAGAGGTTATACAGAAGTCACGGAGGGAGGGAGCGATCAAGTAGAGGTTGCTCACAGAGTAATAAACAGTTTGTTTTGACAATTCTGAGTCATAGGGCAAAGTTTAGGTCACAGAATGACGAGGAGTGACCAACTAAAGTGATCAGAAGAGTACAAATTGTCACTTTCCGACAGTTTGATTGACTGCTGATTTTTAGGCGAAGAGTTGTGGTTGGAGTATTTAAACTTCAACACATTAGGTTTGAGTCAGTTAGAGATAGAGACAATCAGGGATAGAGCAGTTAGAGATTAGACACAGAGAGAAAATTATACAGTAAAAAAGATTAGAAAGTTGAACCAGTTAGTTAGGAAGTTAAGAATCTTCAAGTTGTAGTTTTAAGTAAGTTGAGAAGTTATTAAATAAGATGTTAGAGAGTAGTAAGATAAAAATGAACATATGAACTTTAGTTGTGAAGTGTCTGAGAGTTTTCAAGTTGTTTCACATTCTGATACACGTAAGTAAGTGATAGAGAGATTGAATGCAAGATATGCACTTGGGACTGATCATATCCACCGACTATTTGTCTCAGAGAAGTCCCGAATTAATTAACATTAATTTAAGATAAGTGCATCCACTACAGAACGATCATAGGCCAAGATTAATAATAGAGATAAATAAACTGATTATGATTATAATAAATGAGAGAACTCTGTCACGATTTACCTGTTGTGATCAACTATAAATGTGATGTGCTGTCAAGTTATAATATAATATCAGAAACAAGAAACAAAAAATATACTATAACAATATGGGCTGGCTCGAAAGGTCAATAGATAGATAGTGGTAGCTTTTAATTTATTCTTGGCTATTCTTTCAACTTTGATATCCACTTGCAGGTAAAAAAAAAAGTAAAATACCCCAGTCACGCCAAGTGGTGTATATGGTGTTAGTGACAATAAATTTTACAGACCTTCGGCACATGATTTTTGGGGTAATGTGGCCGGTATTACACCTGTGCCGCTTTACTTTCCCAGAAGAAAATCCGGTACCCATTAAAGGCTGGGTGAACCAGAGCCGTCGGTTGGGATCGAACCCCACCCCTTATACTTTGTAGTCCAGTTCACTAACCACTGAGCTATAGCGGTTCCCCCCACTTTCAGGTATTTAGTATTATTTTTATTTATGATCATAGTTTTTGTCATTTCGATATTCATATCTAATTCATATTTTTTGCTTGTCATGTTATTGAGTTATTGAGTTATTTGCGGGTCATCATCATTGCACTCCGAACATGTCCATAGGTGCTCAGATCCCCTCCTCAGCAATTCCTTCAGTGTCCAGCGACTGACGACTCCAGTTCTATGTTGGTTGATAAGTCTTCTTACACGGCCACCAAGTTTCTCATTTCTGGCCGTGCCCATCTTAACTCCCATTTCCATCATCCGAAGAAGTGACGTTGATCTGTGTTTGTCGAAGTCCTGTGCTCTTCCAACATCTCGAAGGGCATTGATGATGTCCGCCCGATCCATCGGTTGCCCGTCCTCAACGACAGCGCAGCTAGCCAACCAGTCCGCTCTCTCATTTCCCCGTACTCCCGCATGTCCAGGGACATAGACAAAGGTGACCTTACGTATTTTGGATTTCTGCAACGACTCTACCCATTGCATGCGTACATAGCCCGCCTCCACTTTTTTTATCATGCTCATCGAATCACTCAGTATACATGCGTGAGTGTAGTCTTGTGACTCTAACCATTTGAATGCCTTGGTCACTGCCATCACCTCCATTGTCATGCTACTCGTGGTCATGGCGTATGCACCACTGTCTTCCTTGGCTATTCTGCCTGCTGAGCGTGCTGTAAATGCCCATGCACTTCTTTGGTGTCGTCTTACAGATCCGTCTGTATAGATGACTGCATCTTTCTCATCGGTATTATCGCAGATGAGATCGTTGACCTCAGCATTAACCACGACCGGGTTCTGTTCCCTACTTTTCCTGTCGAGTGTGACAATACATGAGAAAGTTCCCTTGAATGACGTAGGCACCGGTATCCACTCCTCACCAACGCTGATATTGGTAAGCCCACAGACCTGTTTGATGACATCTTCTGCCCGGCCCACCCATGATTTGCCTCTTTTTAGCCTGGTACCTTTCTCTGTGTTGAGCACGTGGTGCAATGGATGCTCTGTATCTGTACTAATCTTCAGGTATGCTCGTGCTCTCCAGATCTTAATTCTGTCATCCATGGTTGGAAAGTCAAGAAGATACCTCATTGCTACACAGGGAGTGTCCCTCGTGCATCCTAGGATAATGCGCATGGCTTTCATTTTGTATTTTCTCCAGCCTATCAATTTGAGTCGTACTGACAGTAAGAATTGCCAGGGCATACTCGATTGGTGCGAGGACTAATCCCTGGAACAGAAGAATAAGTAGCCTCTGCTCGATGTTGGCAGCTGCCATGACCTTCAAGGCGGCTAATCCTTTGCGGGATTTTGTTATCACATGGTCGACGTGGTCCCGAAAACACAGGCTGCGATCAAACTTAACTCCGAGGTATGTCATCAACTTGTCCCTGGTCACCTCAACAGCTCCCATTCGTACTACCGGTGTGGTTGTATTAACGATATGATTGTTAAGGGAGAACCATGAAACTGATGCTTTATTAGGATTAACCAAGGCACCTGAAACCCCACACCAGGAAGAAATGCGATCGAGTATGTCATGTTTATTTCATTAAGTGATTGTTGCAGATCTTTAGGATTTTCTGCTTGTAATACAGTATCAACTGTTTCCTCTAGACTGTCTGCTGTTGGTGCATAAACTTGTATGGGATTAATATCTATTGGATACAGTATCATCAGCATATCTTAAGTTATTGATTATCTTTCCATTAATGTTTAGGCCTGGCATCTCTGTAATGTTTTTAAAGATTTGCTCAGTGTATAGATTGAACAAGCTTGGTGATAGGACGGATCCCTGTCTTACTCCTCTTTTTATATCAATGGGTATAGAGTTCTCTTTGTTATATTTTATTATTGCTGTTTGCTCCCAGAATAGATTACATATTAGTTGTATGTTCATGTCATCTAGATGTATATCTTATAAGTTGATTCTGGTGTATTCTATCAAAAGCTTTGGTGAGGTCAATGGAGCAGGCATATGTTGCTTTGTTTACATCTGTGTACTTTTCGATTAATGTCCTCATGCAGAATATAGCTTCTTTTGTCTCACTGTTTTTTTCTAAATTCAAATTTTTGTTTTTCCAGTAACATACTGATTTTTTTCTGGACCCTTTTTGTATAACTTTCAGCAATATTTTTGTTACATATCTCATTATGCTTAGAAAGGCTAATATAAGAGCTTTTTAAATACCTAAAATCACTGCATTCAACTGAACGATTCTGTTTAGGCAATGCAAAGAAAGTTGATGTTTTTAGCTCATTTGGTGTGTATCATTTATGCTATATGTCGTTGCATATATTTGTGATCACGTCACTGCCAAAATTTTCTAGTGCCCTTATCATCACTATCTGTATGTTATCAGGTCCTGCAGTTTTTCTCTTTTTCATTGCTTGTATAGCTTTTTCCACTTCTGATTTAAATAGTTTATAGCCTGACCTACAACATGTTAATAAGTGGTTTCCTTTCCCTTTAAAGAGTTTATAGCCTGACCTACAACATGTTAATAAGTGGTTTCCTTTCCCTTTAAAGAGTTTATAGCCTGACCTACAACATGTTAATAAGTGGTTTCCTTTCCCTTTAAAGAGTTTATAGCCAGACCTACAACATGTTAATAAGTGGTTTCCTTTCCCTTTAAAGAGTTTATAGCCTGACCTACAACATGTTAATAAGTGGTTTCCTTTCCCTTTAAATAGTTTATAGCCTGACCTACAACATGTTAATAAGTGGTTTCCTTTCCCTTTAAATAGTTTATAGCCTGACCTACAACATGTTAATAAGTGGTTTCCTTTCCCTTTAAAGAGTTTATAGCCTGACCTACAACATGTTAATAAGTGGTTTCCTTTCCCTTTAAAGAGTTTATAGCCTGACCTACAACATGTTAATAAGTGGTTTCCTTTCCCTTTAAATAGTTTATAGCCTGACCTACAACATGTTAATAAGTGGTTTCCTTTCCCTTTAAAGAGTTTATAGCCTGACCTACAACATGTTAATAAGTGGTTTCCTTTCCCTTTAAAGAGTTTATAGCCTGACCTACAACATGTTAATAAGTGGTTTCCTTTCCCTTTCGCCATAAAATAATTATGTTATATATTCCTGCCACCCATTGTTTATGCCTTTGTTGTCTGTTAGCATTTTTTTCTTTATTTAGTCTGGAATTTCTATTTTTTCTAATTACATGTTTACACAGTTATATCACTGTAGATAAGCAATTATCATTAATAATAATTATTTGTAAGTGTATACAGTCCATTGTTTCTATATAACTGTTATCTACATTAGTAAAATCACAGAAATTGATTGTATGACCTTTGGCGTCTTGACAGACGGTTGGTAGCAAGCAATCATGATAAGTCAAATCCATCCACAGAACGAGCAAGGTGTATTTGCGGCACCTGGCGTTGTCTCTTTTCTCTTCCTCCTTTTGTCTTCTGAATTTGACATCAGCACTGTTTCGAAAATTGCTGTGCCATTTTTTATTTTTACCCTCCATGTGCTATGATTCGCAGCCACGTTTTTCCAGTTCCATTCACTTATAGAAAATTCTCTCAAGGAAGCCTTACAAACATCCTTATATCTCAGCACTGTCTGCCCTTTGGTCTCTTTCCGTCCTTACATTCTCCATACAATATTTGTTTGGGAATACGATTGTTTGCCATTCTTCTTACATGGCCCAGCCACCTTAGTCTACGAATCCTAGGTGTTGCCATGATCGATGGGAGTTTTGCTCGTTGTAAGACATTAGAGTGAATTAATTTGGCCTGCCATTTGATGTTCATAATCTTGCGAAGCCAACGTACATTAAAGATGGTTAACCTTTTCTCCTGCCCTGCACAGATAGTCCAAGTTTCTGATCCGAATAGAAGTGTACTAAGCATACAACTTTTGTAAATTTGAATCTTAGTCCTGAGTGTTAAATTGGCCTTGGCCCATGCTCTGTCTTTAAGTTTACCAAATGTGGAAGCTGCCTTTTCAATTCGGGAATTTATTTCATCTTTAAGGGAGACATTGCTTGTGACGATAGAACCGAGATAGGTGAACTTTCTCACAGGTTCAAGGGGTATGTTATTTAATGATATAGCTGTGGGGCTGGCTAACCTTATTGAAGCACCACAGTCTTCTGGATACTTATTGATAGGGAGAATAAATCACATGATCTAGCTAGACTGTCAATCATTGACTGCAGGACGGATTCATCATGAGCAACCAGTACTGCATTATCACCGAATAGAAGCTCCTTGATTAGGGTCTCAGTTGTTTTTAATTTTTACCCCAGACGTGCAAGATTAAATAAGGATTCGTCAAATCTCGTACAGAGGTAGATGTCTCCAGAGACGGTTTCAAAATCATTGTGTAGAAGGGCAGCGAAAAATATGCCGAATAGAGTAGGGGCAAGGCCACATCCTTGTTTGACTCCACAGTTCATCTCAAATGGCTGGTAAGATCTACCGTCGAACTGGATGATGGTAGACATATTGTTGTGAAACGACTTGATCAACTTTAGTAATGTAGGAGGGCAGCCAACATTTCCCAACATCTCGTATAGACCTGCTCTGCCCACTGTGTCAAATGCTTTTGTGAGATCAACAATGGCTATAAATAGAGGTCTTCTTTGTTCCTTGCATTTTTCTTGCAACTGGCGGAGAGTAAAAATCATATCCGTGGTTGACCGTCCAGCTCTAAACCCACACTGGGACTCAGGAAAGATACGTTCCGACAATTGATGTAGGTGCTTTAAAACAATTCTTGCGAATGCCTTTCCAATTATACTCAGGAGGGAAATACCCTTATCATTGTTGCAATCGCACTTGTCCCCTTAATTTTATATAACGTTACAATCGTAGCATCTTTCTTCTCTTGTGTTATATCACCATTTCTCCTGCATTGGACAAGTAGTTTGTAGAGGTGGAACAGGAGTGTTTCAAGGTTTTCCTTGAGTATTTCGGCTGGGATGTTATAATTACCAGAAGATTTTTCGCATGAGAGGTCGCGGATGACATCATGAAGTTCTTTCTCAGTAGGTTCATTGTCCAGTTCAGTCAGCGTTGAATATTTTGGAAATAGCTGTTCTAGGAGCGGGCTTGCTGGTCTGTCCTCAGAATGTAGACTTGAGTAATGTTCAAGCCACCTTTCCAGCTGTTTAGTTTTGTCGCTGATAGACTCACCGTTAGCATCTTTTAAGGGAGCAATTGTTTAGATGTTTGGGCCTAGAGCAATCCTAATGTTGTTGTACATAGTTCGTGAATCACCCAGCTCAGCAGCTTTCTGGATCGTAGAGCACAGATTTGACCAGTACTCATTCGCACATCTCCTTGATTCCTTTTGTACTTCTGCTTTTGCTTGTTTGAATTTCTCTTTTGTGTTCTGGCATTTTAGTTCTTTAAGGAGAGGAAAACCTTCTTCTTCTCTAAAAGTGGCATGAGTTTCATCCAGTTTTCTTGAGCCCCATCCTTAGTAGAGTGTTGCTGTTTTCCAAAAGAAGAGATTGCACAGTCACTGATGTGAGATTTTAGCCGGTTCCATTAATCATCAACACTGGTTAGGTGTTCTGCTTTCTCCATGCATTTCTGGAAAGCATTCGTAACCCTTCACCCCGAGCGGCTCAGCGAAGCCTTTTTTTACTCCTGGCTTAGTCACAAGCAACTGAAAGATAAATCCGGTCATTCTAATTTTATCACATTATTTTGTTTGAATATCTTATTATCACTTAGTTACCTATGTAATATTAACTTTCTTTACTTACGTATCCATGTTTTTGCTGTTTATTGTTCCTGCTGAAGACAATTTGAGCCGCAACGTCATTCGCTTTTGTACTGTCCACTAGTAACGTAAAACATTAACCATATTATTTTTGAAAATGTCTTCTCCTACACAAATCTGCTCCCATACAGAAAGAGGAAGGAAACTAAAAGTCTACGATTGCAGAACTAAGAAGAGCGGTTTGAAGACGGAGACATTTGATAGTGTAAAGAAATATGCAAATAAGAGAGCAAAGAATATAAAGACGATGTCGAGATAATTGTTTTAATGCGTACGAAAATAGAAACTTGTGAAACCATCATACCGTACTACGAGATTTGAAAATGAATGTCCTAAAACTAGTGGGTAGAAATATCCAAGAAATGGTGTATGGCCTTAATTGGACCTACTCTCACGGACATATAATCACATGTAATCGGCTAAATGACCTCTGGATCAGGAAAATCAATGGTCATATAGTTCCAGTAAACTGGTAGATGAGATCTTCCAAGATAACTTCATGTCAACTGTAATGGAGACACTATGAAAAGGGAGAAATAGGGAATAATAGAACAAAGAAGTATGTGTTAGCACTCGGAAAAATTGACAGACAAACAACAATAGAAAAAAACGAAGAACAATATATGGTCCGAAGTGGGATCGAACCCGTACTCAGTGGCACCGCGCCTTGCCACGAGAAGCCGAACGCTTGGTACACTGCCACGCAGCCAACTAAAAAATTGGCTATTGCAGTAGTGTCTTCCACGAAAGGCGATCTCAATGACTATAGCATAGGGTAACGATCACAGACCGGAAATAAATTGTATATTTGTACTTTCCTATTAATGCAAGTATCTCCCAGTAGGGCTGAATACCTGTGTTGTAGACAAACATTTATTGGACGAAACAGCACGAATAGTAGTTCCCAGTGGTCATATACTGGGTACAAATAATAATACATAAATATTATTATATGGGGAACTTCCGAGGCGATAATAGGGAATAATAGAACAAAGAAGTATGTGTTAGCACTCGGAAAAATTGACAGACAAACAACAATAGAAAAAAACGAAGAACAATATATGGTCCGAAGTGGGATCGAACCCGTACTCAGTGGCACCGCGCCTTGCCACGAGAAGCCGAACGCTTGGTACACTGCCACGCAGCCAACTAAAAAATTGGCTATTGCAGTAGTGTCTTCCACGAAAGGCGATCTCAATGACTATAGCATAGGGTAACGATCACAGACCGGAAATAAATTGTATATTTGTACTTTCCTATTAATGCAAGTATCTCCCAGTAGGGCTGAATACCTGTGTTGTAGACAAACATTTATTGGACGAAACAGCACGAATAGTAGTTCCCAGTGGTCATATACTGGGTACAAATAATAATACATAAATATTATTATATGGGGAACTTCCGAGGCGATAATAGGGAATAATAGAACAAAGAAGTATGTGTTAGCACTCGGAAAAATTGACAGACAAACAACAATAGAAAAAAACGAAGAACAATATATGGTCCGAAGTGGGATCGAACCCGTACTCAGTGGCACCGCGCCTTGCCACGAGAAGCCGAACGCTTGGTACACTGCCACGCAGCCAACTAAAAAATTGGCTATTGCAGTAGTGTCTTCCACGAAAGGCGATCTCAATGACTATAGCATAGGGTAACGATCACAGACCGGAAATAAATTGTATATTTGTACTTTCCTATTAATGCAAGTATCTCCCAGTAGGGCTGAATACCTGTGTTGTAGACAAACATTTATTGGACGAAACAGCACGAATAGTAGTTCCCAGTGGTCATATACTGGGTACAAATAATAATACATAAATATTATTATATGGGGAACTTCCGAGGCGATAATAGGGAATAATAGAACAAAGAAGTATGTGTTAGCACTCGGAAAAATTGACAGACAAACAACAATAGAAAAAAACGAAGAACAATATATGGTCCGAAGTGGGATCGAACCCGTACTCAGTGGCACCGCGCCTTGCCACGAGAAGCCGAACGCTTGGTACACTGCCACGCAGCCAACTAAAAAATTGGCTATTGCAGTAGTGTCTTCCACGAAAGGCGATCTCAATGACTATAGCATAGGGTAACGATCACAGACCGGAAATAAATTGTATATTTGTACTTTCCTATTAATGCAAGTATCTCCCAGTAGGGCTGAATACCTGTGGTGTAGACAAACATTTATTGGACGAAACAGCACGAATAGTAGTTCCCAGTGGTCATATACTGGGTACAAATAATAATACATAAATATTATTATATGGGGAACTTCCGAGGCGATAATAGGGAATAATAGAACAAAGAAGTATGTGTTAGCACTCGGAAAAATTGACAGACAAACAACAATAGAAAAAAACGAAGAACAATATATGGTCCGAAGTGGGATCGAACCCGTACTCAGTGGCACCGCGCCTTGCCACGAGAAGCCGAACGCTTGGTACACTGCCACGCAGCCAACTAAAAAATTGGCTATTGCAGTAGTGTCTTCCACGAAAGGCGATCTCAATGACTATAGCATAGGGTAACGATCACAGACCGGAAATAAATTGTATATTTGTACTTTCCTATTAATGCAAGTATCTCCCAGTAGGGCTGAATACCTGTGTTGTAGACAAACATTTATTGGACGAAACAGCACGAATAGTAGTTCCCAGTGGTCATATACTGGGTACAAATAATAATACATAAATATTATTATATGGGGAACTTCCGAGGCGATAATAGGGAATAATAGAACAAAGAAGTATGTGTTAGCACTCGGAAAAATTGACAGACAAACAACAATAGAAAAAAACGAAGAACAATATATGGTCCGAAGTGGGATCGAACCCGTACTCAGTGGCACCGCGCCTTGCCACGAGAAGCCGAACGCTTGGTACACTGCCACGCAGCCAACTAAAAAATTGGCTATTGCAGTAGTGTCTTCCACGAAAGGCGATCTCAATGACTATAGCATAGGGTAACGATCACAGACCGGAAATAAATTGTATATTTGTACTTTCCTATTAATGCAAGTATCTCCCAGTAGGGCTGAATACCTGTGTTGTAGACAAACATTTATTGGACGAAACAGCACGAATAGTAGTTCCCAGTGGTCATATACTGGGTACAAATAATAATACATAAATATTATTATATGGGGAACTTCCGAGGCGATAATAGGGAATAATAGAACAAAGAAGTATGTGTTAGCACTCGGAAAAATTGACAGACAAACAACAATAGAAAAAAACGAAGAACAATATATGGTCCGAAGTGGGATCGAACCCGTACTCAGTGGCACCGCGCCTTGCCACGAGAAGCCGAACGCTTGGTACACTGCCACGCAGCCAACTAAAAAATTGGCTATTGCAGTAGTGTCTTCCACGAAAGGCGATCTCAATGACTATAGCATAGGGTAACGATCACAGACCGGAAATAAATTGTATATTTGTACTTTCCTATTAATGCAAGTATCTCCCAGTAGGGCTGAATACCTGTGTTGTAGACAAACATTTATTGGACGAAACAGCACGAATAGTAGTTCCCAGTGGTCATATACTGGGTACAAATAATAATACATAAATATTATTATATGGGGAACTTCCGAGGCGATAATAGGGAATAATAGAACAAAGAAGTATGTGTTAGCACTCGGAAAAATTGACAGACAAACAACAATAGAAAAAAACGAAGAACAATATATGGTCCGAAGTGGGATCGAACCCGTACTCAGTGGCACCGCGCCTTGCCACGAGAAGCCGAACGCTTGGTACACTGCCACGCAGCCAACTAAAAAATTGGCTATTGCAGTAGTGTCTTCCACGAAAGGCGATCTCAATGACTATAGCATAGGGTAACGATCACAGACCGGAAATAAATTGTATATTTGTACTTTCCTATTAATGCAAGTATCTCCCAGTAGGGCTGAATACCTGTGTTGTAGACAAACATTTATTGGACGAAACAGCACGAATAGTAGTTCCCAGTGGTCATATACTGGGTACAAATAATAATACATAAATATTATTATATGGGGAACTTCCGAGGCGATAATAGGGAATAATAGAACAAAGAAGTATGTGTTAGCACTCGGAAAAATTGACAGAC
Source organism: Megaustenia siamemsis (assembly GCA_032433765.1). Classification (NCBI taxonomy): domain Eukaryota; kingdom Metazoa; phylum Mollusca; class Gastropoda; order Stylommatophora; family Ariophantidae; genus Megaustenia; species Megaustenia siamemsis. The sequence goes on from JAVIAB010000024.1 coordinate 62,573,372, forward strand.
AAACAACAATAGAAAAAAACGAAGAACAATATATGGTCCGAAGTGGGATCGAACCCGTACTCAGTGGCACCGCGCCTTGCCACGAGAAGCCGAACGCTTGGTACACTGCCACGCAGCCAACTAAAAAATTGGCTATTGCAGTAGTGTCTTCCACGAAAGGCGATCTCAATGACTATAGCATAGGGTAACGATCACAGACCGGAAATAAATTGTATATTTGTACTTTCCTATTAATGCAAGTATCTCCCAGTAGGGCTGAATACCTGTGTTGTAGACAAACATTTATTGGACGAAACAGCACGAATAGTAGTTCCCAGTGGTCATATACTGGGTACAAATAATAATACATAAATATTATTATATGGGGAACTTCCGAGGCGATAATAGGGAATAATAGAACAAAGAAGTATGTGTTAGCACTCGGAAAAATTGACAGACATACAACAATAGAAAAAAACGAAGAACAATATATGGTCCGAAGTGGGATCGAACCCGTAATCAGTGGCACCGCGCCTTGCCACGAGAAGCCGAACGCTTGGTACACTGCCACGCAGCCAACTAAAAAATTGGCTATTGCAGTAGTGTCTTCCACGAAAGGCGATCTCAATGACTATAGCATAGGGTAACGATCACAGACCGGAAATAAATTGTATATTTGTACTTTCCTATTAATGCAAGTATCTCCCAGTAGGGCTGAATACCTGTGTTGTAGACAAACCTGTGTTGAAGACACTACTGCAATAGCCAATTTTTTAGTTGGCTGCGTGGCAGTGTACCAAGCGTTCGGCTTCTCGTGGCAAGGCGCGGTGCCACTGAGTACGGGTTCGATCCCACTTCGGACCATATATTGTTCTTCGTTTTTTTCTATTGTTGTTTGTCTGTCAATTTTTCCGAGTGCTAACACATACTTCTTTGTTCTATTATTCCCTATTATCGCCTCGGAAGTTCCCCATATAATAATATTTATGTATTATTATTTGTACCCAGTATATGACCACTGGGAACTACTATTCGTGCTGTTTCGTCCAATAAATGTTTGTCTACAACACAGGTATTCAGCCCTACTGGGAGATACTTGCATTAATAGGAAAGTACAAATATACAATTTATTTCCGGTCTGTGATCGTTACCCTATGCTATAGTCATTGAGATCGCCTTTCGTGGAAGACACTACTGCAATAGCCAATTTTTTAGTTGGCTGCGTGGCAGTGTACCAAGCGTTCGGCTTCTCGTGGCAAGGCGCGGTGCCACTGAGTACGGGTTCGATCCCACTTCGGACCATATATTGTTCTTCGTTTTTTTCTATTGTTGTTTGTCTGTCAATTTTTCCGAGTGCTAACACATACTTCTTTGTTCTATTATTCCCTATTATCGCCTCGGAAGTTCCCCATATAATAATATTTATGTATTATTATTTGTACCCAGTATATGACCACTGGGAACTACTATTCGTGCTGTTTCGTCCAATAAATGTTTGTCTACAACACAGGTATTCAGCCCTACTGGGAGATACTTGCATTAATAGGAAAGTACAAATATACAATTTATTTCCGGTCTGTGATCGTTACCCTATGCTATAGTCATTGAGATCGCCTTTCGTGGAAGACACTACTGCAATAGCCAATTTTTTAGTTGGCTGCGTGGCAGTGTACCAAGCGTTCGGCTTCTCGTGGCAAGGCGCGGTGCCACTGAGTACGGGTTCGATCCCACTTCGGACCATATATTGTTCTTCGTTTTTTTCTATTGTTGTTTGTCTGTCAATTTTTCCGAGTGCTAACACATACTTCTTTGTTCTATTATTCCCTATTATCGCCTCGGAAGTTCCCCATATAATAATATTTATGTATTATTATTTGTACCCAGTATATGACCACTGGGAACTACTATTCGTGCTGTTTCGTCCAATAAATGTTTGTCTACAACACAGGTATTCAGCCCTACTGGGAGATACTTGCATTAATAGGAAAGTACAAATATACAATTTATTTCCGGTCTGTGATCGTTACCCTATGCTATAGTCATTGAGATCGCCTTTCGTGGAAGACACTACTGCAATAGTCAATTTTTTAGTTGGCTGCGTGGCAGTGTACCAAGCGTTCGGCTTCTCGTGGCAAGGCGCGGTGCCACTGAGTACGGGTTCGATCCCACTTCGGACCATATATTGTTCTTCGTTTTTTTCTATTGTTGTTTGTCTGTCAATTTTTCCGAGTGCTAACACATACTTCTTTGTTCTATTATTCCCTATTATCGCCTCGGAAGTTCCCCATATAATAATATTTATGTATTATTATTTGTACCCAGTATATGACCACTGGGAACTACTATTCGTGCTGTTTCGTCCAATAAATGTTTGTCTACAACACAGGTATTCAGCCCTACTGGGAGATACTTGCATTAATAGGAAAGTACAAATATACAATTTATTTCCGGTCTGTGATCGTTACCCTATGCTATAGTCATTGAGATCGCCTTTCGTGGAAGACACTACTGCAATAGCCAATTTTTTAGTTGGCTGCGTGGCAGTGTACCAAGCGTTCGGCTTCTCGTGGCAAGGCGCGGTGCCACTGAGTACGGGTTCGATACCACTTCGGACCATATATTGTTCTTCGTTTTTTTCTATTGTTGTTTGTCTGTCAATTTTTCCGAGTGCTAACACATACTTCTTTGTTCTATTATTCCCTATTATCGCCTCGGAAGTTCCCCATATAATAATATTTATGTATTATTATTTGTACCCAGTATATGACCACTGGGAACTACTATTCGTGCTGTTTCGTCCAATAAATGTTTGTCTACAACACAGGTATTCAGCCCTACTGGGAGATACTTGCATTAATAGGAAAGTACAAATATACAATTTATTTCCGGTCTGTGATCGTTACCCTATGCTATAGTCATTGAGATCGCCTTTCGTGGAAGACACTACTGCAATAGCCAATTTTTTAGTTGGCTGCGTGGCAGTGTACCAAGCGTTCGGCTTCTCGTGGCAAGGCGCGGTGCCACTGAGTACGGGTTCGATCCCACTTCGGACCATATATTGTTCTTCGTTTTTTTCTATTGTTGTTTGTCTGTCAATTTTTCCGAGTGCTAACACATACTTCTTTGTTCTATCATTCCCTATTATCGCCTCGGAAGTTCCCCATATAATAACATTTATGTATTATTATTTGTACCCAGTATATGACCACTGGGAACTACTATTCGTGCTGTTTCGTCCAATAAATGTGTGTCTACAACACAGGTATTCAGCCCTACTGGGAGATACTTGCATTAATAGGAAAGTACAAATATACAATTTATTTCCGGTCTGTGATCGTTACCCTATGCTATAGTCATTGAGATCGCCTTTCGTGGAAGACACTACTGCAATAGCCAATTTTTTAGTTGGCTGCGTGGCAGTGTACCAAGCGTTCGGCTTCTCGTGGCAAGGCGCGGTGCCACTGAGTACGGGTTCGATCCCACTTCGGACCATATATTGTTCTTCGTTTTTTTCTATTGTTGTTTGTCTGTCAATTTTTCCGAGTGCTAACACATACTTCTTTGTTCTATTATTCCCTATTATCGCCTCGGAAGTTCCCCATATAATAATATTTATGTATTATTATTTGTACCCAGTATATGACCACTGGGAACTACTATTCGTGCTGTTTCGTCCAATAAATGTTTGTCTACAACACAGGTATTCAGCCCTACTGGGAGATACTTGCATTAATAGGAAAGTACAAATATACAATTTATTTCCGGTCTGTGATCGTTACCCTATGCTATAGTCATTGAGATCGCCTTTCGTGGAAGACACTACTGCAATAGCCAATTTTTTAGTTGGCTGCGTGGCAGTGTACCAAGCGTTCGGCTTCTCGTGGCAAGGCGCGGTGCCACTGAGTACGGGTTCGATCCCACTTCGGACCATATATTGTTCTTCGTTTTTTTCTATTGTTGTTTGTCTGTCAATTTTTCCGAGTGCTATGAAAAGGGAGACCATGTCAATGTTTTCGGAGTGACATCATCTAACTAGAACAAGAGGTACAACGTGAATTAAGTGACAGCAGTCATTTGGAGTCAGTTGTGGCATGAATAGTCTTGTATTATTAAGAGTCAATAACACAGTAGCATGCATGTAGAACAATACTGACACCTGTAAAATAAATATGTCGCCATATACTGAAACAAATGTCAATCTTTGGCACTGTCCTTATTATAGCCAAGTTACGTATTCTAAATGAGCTGTGTTAAATAATACATCAGTAATGAGGTTACTTATTGCCCAGGCGACATGGCCTGCACAATGGACTAACAACTCTGCAGTAAATGTCGCTGCTTTAAAGATATTCATTTCTCCATCATTTAAGTATGATATGATAATATCACTTCAATGTAGCTTAAGACAATGACACATTATCTCTTGCTGTCTGTGATCATATCTTCCAAGGTATCCTTACTTATCTAGACTTTGATGCTCAGATTTAACCATTTTGTTAACTTAAAAGAGAATTTTCAAACATCAACTAGTAAATTTGCAGGTCTATTTGTGTAATCATCGCAACAAGAGGTAATATTTTGAGCATTGACAACTTTTAACTTTTTTTTCTGAAGTGTTAAATGAGTCGATATAAAACAATTTTCTTCTAAAAATAAAAACCCTAGCAATGTCATTTCCAGCGAATACAGCATTTTGTCTCTACGTTATAACAATAACAACATTATAATGAACTATTTGAAAAAATAACACCAATTCAAACTACAACGGGTGTTTATAAAGCATTTAATTCAAGCAATGACACAAACCAAAACTATCACTTTCAATAGTTCATGTTATATATGTTATTGTTGACTTCATTTTGTTGCGTTAAATCACGTTATATGTTCACCCTCTATTGTCCTCTGCTCGATGTTCTCACACATTAATGTGCAGCCACTCGTTTGGATTCCCATAATTTTTAATAAGGTTTCGCTTTCTGTATCCACTCTGTAACAGCCTGTTAATAGTTTAAGAAGTAATAAAATATTGAGATGACAGATACTGAATGGACATACCAGTGGACACACATAAGTAAACACATACACAAATTATACACAATCTGGTATTCTACCTTTCAGCTCCCTGTGGAGCATAGGTCTTCAACAAACACGTTCAAAGCCGTTCTGTTTCTTCTCATTATTTTAAGCTCGTTTCTTATCTTCCCCACCATCTTCATCTCTGCTCTATCTGTCTTCTCCAAGAATTCATTGGTCTTCCTCTTTGTCTTTTCCCCTGGGGATTCAAAAAAGGGTCTGTTGTGTAATACTCTCAGTTGGCTTCCGTAGTGTGTGTGCTATCCAGCGCTATCGTCTTCGCTGTATCTCTTTATCCACTGGTATTTGACTGGTACATTTCCATAATTCTATGTTAGTGATCTTGTCCTGCCATTTCCATCCTTTTATTCTGCGTAAGCATTCATTAATGAAAGTCTGTATCTTCATGATTATCATTTTAGTTGTTCTCTATGTTTCACAGCCACATAATGAGATTGGCTTAACATTAGAGTTGGAAATTTTTAGTATTTAACCTAATTTCTTTGGACTTCCAAATTCTTCTCTTGCTTTTGATATCCTTATTTTAGTATCCAATCTGGTATTGGATATTATCATACCTGATACTATTGTTGTCAAATCCACTATAATGAGAATCAGGGACCTAGTATTTTTTTTTTCATTTTAGACACGCCCAGATCCACATGAGAAAGTAAACATGTGAACAAAGATGATGCTTACTTAATGTAATTGAAGCGACAAACATGAGAAAATGCCTGCAGACACACTTTCCACAACTTTTAACACAAACTACTGAAATAACAGTTTGGTGCATTCCGAAAATATAAAATCCTCTAGAGATAGTGATGTTAAAATATGCACTTAACTGATTGACGCATGACTAAATGGTGACTTTAGTGTCTCAACCTTGTATCTGTTACCCGACAAGAGTAACAAGTTGTGCTTTACATCGAGTGTGTCATAGGATCTGTGATGTGCGACTTTAGAGATTTGAAATGTTTTATAATTCAGGTGCATCAATCGTCAATCAAGGTGCCCCAGCCATCTTAGTCTTCGATATCTGAGCATCGACATGATTGTTGGGGTCTTAGCACGTTGCAGAACAGTTAAGTTGGTTATGTTGTCCTGCCATTTGATGTGCATTATTCTGCGGAGACATTACATATGGAAGACATTTAGTCTTTTTTCCTGTTTTGAGTATGTTGTCCAGGTTTCAGATCCGTATAATAGTGTGCTGAGCACACACGTTTGATATATTAAGTTTGGTCTTCAGTGTTAGTTCCGTGTTGTTCCAGGCCCTTTCTGTGAGTTTGCCGAAGGTCGTAGCATAGTTTCAGATCAAACACAAGCTATATCATCCGTGCTATTGTGAAGCCATATCATATTCTAGTATAGTCACATTCAAATGGCTTTGTGCATATGGTAATTCGTTCCTTATTGGGTTTAAAAATCACGTTCGCACATACAGACCAAGAAAAACAATTGGATTAAATAAGCGGTCTTCATCACCTGTATTAGGCAAACAACATTGTAATGTAACAATAAACAAAATAGCTTGTTGCATTGGTCATTCCGAAAAAATAAAGATAATTTCAATGGGGAGGTGTATTTTAACGTGGATGATAGATGATTGTTGAATTTTTTATTTTAGTTATACTGATATCGATACGGATTGGGATACTGTTATCGACGCTGATATTTAGACTAGTTTTGATACGGATATTGATACTGATATCGACACTGATATTAATACTGATATTGATACTGATATCGACACTGATATTAATACTGACACTGATATTGATACTGATATCGACACTGATATTAATACTGACACTGATATTGATACTGATATCGACACTGATATTAATACTGACACTGATATTAATACTGATATTGGCACTTGAATCGATACTGATATTGATACTGATAGTGATAGTGATACTGATAGTGATACTGATAGTGATACTGATAGTGATAGTGATACTGATAGTGATACTGATAGTGCTACTGATAGTGATACTGATAGTGATACTGATAGTGATACTGATAATAATTGTAATATTGAAACTGATATTGATAGTGATATTGACTTTGATATTGATACTGCAATTAATACTGCTTTTTATACTGATATTGATACTGCTATTGATACTGATATTGATACTGCTATTAATACTGATATTGATACTGCTATTGATACCGCTATTAATACTGATATTGATACTGCTATTAATACTGATATTGATACTGCTATTAATACTGATATTGATACTGCTATTAATACTGATATTGATACTGCAATTGATACTGCTATTAACACTGATATTGATACTGCTTTTAACACTGATATTGATACTGCTATTGATACTGTTATTAACACTGATATTGATACTGCTTTTAACACTGATATTGATACTGCTTTTAACACTGATATTGATACTGCTTTTAACACTGATATTGATACTGCTATTGATACTGCTATTAACACTGATATTGATACTGCTATAAACACTGATATTGATACTGCTATTAACACTGATATTGATACTGCTTTTAACACTGATATTGATACTGCTATTAACACTGATATTGATACTGCTATAAACACTGATATTGATACTGCTATTGATACTGCTATTAACACTGATATTGATACTGCTTTTAACACTGATATTGACACTGCTTTTAACACTGATATTGATACTGCTATTAGCACTGATATTGATACTGCTATTAACACTGATATTGATATTGCTATTAACACTGAAATTGAGACTGCTATTAACACTGATATTGATACTGCTATTAACACTGATATTGATACTGCTATTAACACTGATATTGATACTGCTATTAACACTGATATTGATACTGCTATTAGCACTGATATTGATACTGCTATTAACACTGATATTGATATTGCTATTAACACTGAAATTGATACTGCTATTAACACTGATATTGATACAGCTATTAACACTGATATTGATACTGCTGTTAACACTGATATTGATACTGCTGTTAACACTGATATTGATACTGCTATTAACACTGATATTGATACTGCTGTTAACACTGATATTGATACTGCTATTAACACTGATATTGATACTGCTGTTAACACTGATATTGATACTGCTATTAACACTGATAATGATACTGCTATTAACACTGATATTGATACTGCTCTTAACACTGATATTGATACAGCTATTAACACTGATATTGATACTGCTGTTAACACTGATATTGATACTGCTATTAACACTGATATTGATACTGCTATTTATACTGCCATTAACACTAATATTAACGCATATATTGATGATGTTTATGACATTACTATTTAAACTGATATTGGCATTCATATCAATACTTATATTGACACTAATATTGATACTGATATTGACACTGATTTTGTGACTGATATTAAAACTGATATTGGCAATAAAATTAATACTGTTATTGGCCCTGGTATTAATACTGATGCAAACTGATCAAGGGAATCGAGACAGAACAAAAGTTTGGGCAAGGATGATTGATTTTTCTACATGAATGATTATAACGATAATAGAAATTACAATTGTTTGGAGAAACACAAAGAGATCAATATCGTTAACATTGCTGCAGAAAACAAATCGACCATAATAAACACATTTTTACCAACGCATTATTAAACATAATATAACCAATGATGGAGGATGTAAAACTGAAATAAACAAAAATAGGAATGGCAAAAAGTAATTTTAATGTCATGAAGAACATACTAACATCAAAACAAATAACACCATGGCTAAAACTAAGAATAGCAAAGTGTTTTGTCTTCTTAACAATTATATATGGTGCAGAAACAGGGACATTAGACCAGAAAACAGAACGGAGAATTTAAACCTTTGAAATGTGATATATAGAAGAATAGGTGGAGTTGGATGGAAGGAAAAGTAAACAAACGATGAAGTCTTAAAACAATTAAAAATGAAAAGAGAACTACTAAACACAATGCAAACAAGACAAAAACGATTTTTGAACAATGTTAAAAGGCACAACAGCCTACTAAAAGTAATCCTGGAGGGGAAAGTACAAGGCAAAAGAGGCAGAGGCAGACCACGACTAACATGAACGAATAACATCAAAAGCTGGACAAACCAGCCTATGACAACCTGCACCATCAAAGCAAGAGACAGAGCAGAATGGCGCTCCATGGTAGCCAACCTTCGTTGCGGAGAAGGCACTCGATGACGATGATGATGATTAAACAATAAGGTAGTAGACACATAACATAACCACATACAACTTACAGTTTGAGGCTAATCTGTAAAAGAAATAATACAAACAATACTTAATTGTCATCAAATATGAAATTGCTTTAATTCTTGATCATTATTTGATGAAATAAATACTTTTAATATTCAATATTTTCTTATATCTTAATGAAACAAAAAGAAGAAGGTTACGTTTGATGAAGTTGGGTCTCCTCCAAAATGGATGGAGGGGATGGGACATATGACGAAGTACACAGGAAACAATGTCTGACGAAGTACACAGGGAACAATGTATGACGATGTACACAGGGAACAATGTATGACGAAGTACACAGGAAACAATGTATGACGATGTACACAGGGAACAATGTATGACGATGTACACAGGGAACAATGTATGACGAAGTACACAGGAAACAAAGTCTGACGAAGTACACAGGGAACAATGTATGACGAAGTACACAGGAAACAATGTCTGACGAAGTACACAGGGAACAATGTATGACGATGTACACAGGGAACAATGTATGGCGATGTACACAGGGAACAATGTATGACGATGTACACAGGGAACAATGTATGGCGATGTACGCAGGGAACAATGTATGACGATGTACGCAGGGAACAATGTATGACGATGTACGCAGTGAACAATGTATGGCGATGTACGCAGGGAACAATGTATGACGATGTACGCAGGGAACAATGTATGACGATGTACGCAGGGAACAATGTATGACGATGTACACAGGGAACAATGTATGGCGATGTACGCAGGGAACAATGTATGACGAAGTACACAGGGAACAATGTGTGACGAAGTACACAGGGAACAATGTGTGACGAAGTACACAGGAAACAATGTATGACGAAGTACACAGGGAACAATGTATGACAATGTACACAGGGAACAATGTATGACTATGTACACATGGAAAAATGTGTGGCGAAGTACACAGGGGACAATGTATTACGAAGTACACAGGGAATAATGTATGACGATGTACACAGGGAACAATGTATGACGATGTACACAGGAAACAATGTGTGCCGAATTACAGCACCAGAAGGATGATTATGGCATCTGCAGCATTGCTTTCTTTTAAGATTTCACATTGGTGGCTGAGTGAACCTAGATCCGACAATCTAGATCAAATCCGATCTTTTCTCTACAATAGACACGTTTACTACTAATCACTGCTCACACGTCACTCTTCACTTTGTACTATTGTTCTACTAATCACTGCTCACACGTCACTCTTCACTTCGTACAATTGTTCTACTAATCACTGTTCTACGTCAGTTCTTACTAGGTGCAATTATTCTACTAATAACTGCTTTACGTCAGTTCTTACTAGGTGCAATTATTCTACTAATAACTGCTTTACGTCAGTTCTTACTAGGTGCAATTATTCTACTAATAACTGCTTTACGTCAGTTCTTTACTTGACACAATTGTTCTATTAATAACTGCTTTACGTCAGTTCTTTACTTGGTACAATTGTTCTACTAATAATTGCTTTACGTCAGCTCTTTACTTGGTGCAATTGTTCTACTAATAACTGCTTTACGTCAGTTCTTTACTCTTACAATTGTTCTACTAATAACTGCTTTACGTCAGTTCTTTACTTGGCACAATTGTTCTACTAATAACTGCTTTACGTTAGTTCTTTACTTGGTACAATTGTTCTACTAATAATTGCTTTACGTCAGCTCTTTACTTGGTGCAATTGTTCTACTAATAGCTGCTCTACGTCAGTTCTATACTTCTCACTTCTTCTTTTTTCTTCTTTTCTCTTCCTCACTGATACCTCAAAAGGTGTCTTGATTATATTATTTGTCGTTCTTAAGCTGCTCAAACTGTCTGAATTAGTGATTTTCCTTTGTTGTTACATGTCTCTATCACTGCATCTATCCATCTTCTTCTAGGTCTTCCTCTTGGTCTTTTTCCATGCATTCTCGAGAAGAACGCCCTTGATGGTGATTGGTGAGGATTTATTCTGACCAGGTGACCCGACCATTTAAGTTGTTTTTGAACTTGGCAGGGTTTTATTCCTACCATTTTTCTTATGGTTTCATTTGGCATTCTGTCTTTTCTTGTGCTGTTTGTTACTTTTCTCAAGCAACGAATCTCACATGTATTGATCTTTCTTAAATGTGATTTAGTAAGGGTCCATGTTTGACTTTCATAGCACAAAGTTGGTATGAAGATGCTATTTATCATTTGTTGTTTAGCTGGCATAGAAATGTTTGGATGTCTTAGCAATGGTGAAAGCTGGTATGTGATAGCGTTAGGTTTTTGTATTCTCATGTCAATTTCTCTGTCTAGTTTTCCATCTTGTGTGAACATTGTGCCCAAATACTTGAATTCCTCTACTTGTTTTATTTCTTTATCTTTGATCTTAATGTTTAATGGGTGTCTTAATTTACTTATTCTCATAGCCTCTGTTTTAGCTGTGTTAATCTTCATACTGTATTTTGCACAACTTTTATCTAGAGATGGTATATGCTTTTGTAGCAGGTTTTCTTATATAATTGTTTTTAAATCTGTTCTAAGTGTGAGATCCCCTAGATTCCAGTCTCTGTTGTTGTTGGTCATATCTGTTTTATTTACTTTATAAAAAACACCTATTTTTTTTATTGTGCTTGTTCAAGCTATTATTTTATTGATGCGTTATCTAAATAGAAGGCAGTTTTTTTACGTTTCCTTCCATGTTGAATGCTTTCATTCACATTTAAACATAAGTCAGATAACATGCTCAGCTTTCAGGTAACATGTTTAAGGTATTGCATTTTGCAGCTAGTTCATATCTTGTTTAGGTTGGTATACGCTCTTTTGCTATTTTTATTATTCTGAAAGTCACATTAGCTGATCACTCTAGCAACTCGCACTGAGGATATGGCCTTTCTCACTTCCCACCCCCTTTTTACACAATTTTTACCTCTCTCTCCAACTGACATACCACATAAATGTGATAAACATGGTAACGAATTATAGATTGCTTTAATGTTATATTTAATTATATTAAATTTAAATAAATAGGTTAATAATTTAATTAAATTAATAGTTAAAATAAATTTAATAATAATTTAATTAAATATGTTAAATGATATTGGAGGTGCGTAATCAATGCCGTCCGAGATATGGCCAGAGCATAGATCTTCGACAACCATGAGTCCACGTCACTCCTTCGGATGAAAGAGATGGGAGTTAAGATGAGCACAACCAGAAACGAGAAACTTAGTGGGAGCATCATCATCATCAAGTACTGTCTCCGCGTCGTAGGTTGGCTACCATGGAGAGCCATTCCGCTCTGTCTCTTGCTTTGATGGTGCATGTTGTCATAGGTTATCTTGTCGATTTTTTATGTTACTCGTCCATATAAGTCTTGGTCTGCCTCTACCTCCTTCTTGCTCACTATATGCTATATTCATCACTGAATCTTTCGTTTTTCTATTACAATGATTTCTATTGGATTTTTAAAAACTGAATTTATTACATTTATTTATGCAGTTTTATTAGAGTTGGCCTGTGCATTATTGTGAAAGTTCACAGGACAGCTAAAAAAAGATCAATGAGGAAGTTCTCAAGAGGCGAACACAAAAAGGGAGCTCCTAAAAAAACATCAGAATGAAACAATCAACATTTTTTGTGCACATCATGAGAAGAGGAAAGTTGGAATATTTGGTTACAACTGGCAAAATAAAAGGAAAGAGAGATCGCAGAAGACAAAGAGAGAAAATACTGGATAGCTTGGTGTCATGGCATTTAAAACAGTCAACAACAGAACTGATACGATGCACTGTAGATAAAAGATTGAGGAAGTACACGATCGCCTACGGCAACCGGTATGACACATGCTGATGATGATGTGCATTATAGTGAGTTCTACATTCTTATTACAGGTGGACTATGTATTATAGTGAGCGCGGCACTTTTATTAGAGATTGACGGTGCATTATAGAGAGCGCGGCACTCTTATTAGAGGTTGACGGTGCATTATAGAGAGCGCGACACTCTTATTAGAGGTTGACGGTGCATTATAGAGAGCGCGACACTCTTTTTAGAGATGGACTGTGCATTATAGTGAGACCGGCACTCTTATTATACGTGGACTGTGCATTATAGTGAGCACGGCACTCTTTTTAGGGGTGGACTATGCATTATAGTGAGCGCGACACTCTTTTTAAAGGTGGACTGTGCATTATAGTGAGACGGCGCTCTTATTATACGTGGACTGTGCATTATAGTGAGCGTGGCACTCTTATTACAGGTGGCCTGTGCATTATAGTGAGCGTGGCACTCTTATTACAGGCGGCCTGTGCATTATAGTGAGCGTGGCACTCTTATTACAGGTGGCCTGTGCATTATAGTGAGCGTGGCACTCTTATTACAAGTGGCCTGTGCATTATAGTGAGCGTGGCACTCTTATTACAGGCGGCCTGTGCATTATAGTGAGACGGCGCTCTTATTATACGTGGACTGTGCATTATAGTGAGACCGGCACACTTATTATACGTGGACTGTGCATTATAGTGAGCGCGGCACTCTTATTAGAGGTAAACTGTGCATTATAGGAGTGCGGCACTCTTATTACATGTGGACTGTGCCTTATAGTGAACGCGGTGAAGGTCGACTTATTTTTAATCGTAAGCGTTAAACATTCTTTAAAGATATATATTCTTGTGTCATCTCTTGCCCTTAGGACTGGAATGTCAAAACATTTAATATTGCCAGGTTTTATAACGCTGATGTTGTGACATACACTCTATACGTTCTTCTCTTTTATGAGAACTTGCTTTAGTTCAAGGTTCATTGCTCTTTTTACTTTATTTGTTATTGAGGCTGGCAGGATTATATATTTTTTTTGTTTGCACAAGGAATGTATCTCTACGGTATTATCTCATTACTGGGTCTTCTTAGGGAAGTGGGTGGGAACATAAAGGACCAGAGAATAAAAGCCGCTTTTTCGTAGCAGTCGGTGCGAATTTGTGATTCACCCACGATTTAAAAAAAAATTAAACTTAATGAGTAGAGTTCATATTGGTTTAATTATCTGTTAAATTTGACGTAGCACAGTAACACTTTTTTTAGAAGTGACATGCAGTATCTAAAACATCTGAAGGATAGATAGGAGCATTACTCTTACCGTTAACTGTGGTTGGAACCGGCCATTGTGGAGAGCTTGCTGGCGACTGTCAGGTCTTTCATCGCTCGTGTCTTGATTATTCGACGGAGTATACCTATACTGATTGTCGTAGTAATTAGCATAATCGGTGTTCTGGTGATACCACCATGGCCATTGAGTAGAGCGGTATTGGTTGTCATCATAATTAGCATAATCGGTATTCTGGTGATACCACCATGGCCATTGAGTAGAACGGTATTGGTTGTCATCATAATTAGCATAATCGGTGTTCTGGTGATACCACCATGGCCATTGAGTAGAACGGTATTGGTTGTCATCATAATTAGCATAATCGGTGTTCTGGTGATACCACCATGGCCATTGAGTAGAGCGGTATTGGTTGTCATCATAATTAGCATAATCGGTGTTCTGGTAATACGTTGGATTTTGGCTAATCGACGATGCAGTACTATATTCACTATTGTCATCACCATCATACTCTACACTCTCAGTGACGTGCGAGAGAGAATCATCATCTTCCTGGACATCAAAAGGACGTACAGGAACAAGTGTACTATCATCACTAAACTCTTCTGATCGATCTTGTAGGCGATAATTAGTTTGTTGTCTTTTGTTGGGAGTCGCCGATGCCCTGAGCATCACAAACAGAACAGAAAGTAGAATAGCTGCTGCCCTCATCTTGCTAAGTTCTGTCAATTGAATACACATTGAAATAATCGTTTTTTAAAATATTTATTTGTATGAACCTGGTACCTTGTTCATAAAAAGCTATTAACCTAGTCTCATGAAGCTTCTATTTTAGAGATTCTCACAGGAAATTTGGGGCATGGGGTTGGAGTCAAACATTTCAGTTGATATATTTTATTATGGCTGCTTCATTTAAGTCTTTTGCAAAATAATAGCAACGCGTTATTAAGATATACTAGAATTCATTATGTTTCAATATATGTACATATATTACATCTAAAGTTATAACATCAATGTGACAGATTATAGCGATCATCATTCTCCTCAAGAAACCAAATGCCTATTTCACGGACGCTGATAGAAGAGTTGTTTAAATGGATCAAAAGTCAAAAATAAAGTAAAGGTTCCCTCCACGTCTTACTGGGCGTATGGGGAATATTGTTTTAGTGACCATATTTTTCTACAATCGTGGCACATTTTGGGTGATGTGGTTGATATCACGCCAGGCCGCCTTTACACTGAAAGAAATCTCTGACACCCATATCTAGTGGCTAGGTGAACCCCCGGAACCACGTCGGTCCGAAAATAGTTCGCCACTTCTGTGGATCGAACTCGGGCCCTTCTGATCAGGAAGCGAGCACACTAACCACTCAGCGCGCACACTAACCACTCAGCCATCGAGTACACTAACCACTCAGCGCGCACACTAACCACTCAGCGCGCACACTAACCACTCAGCCATCGAGTACACTAACCACTCAGCGCGCACACTAACCACTCAGCGCGCACACTAACCACTCAGCGCGCACACTAACCACTCAGCGCGCACACTAACCACTCAGCGCGCACACTAACCACTCAGCCATCGAGTACACTAACCACTCAGCCATCGAGTACACTAACCACTCAGCCACCGAGTACACTAACCACTCAGCCACCGAGTACACTAACCACTCAGCCATCGAGTACACTAACCACTCAGCCACCGAGTACACTAACCACTCAGCCATCGAGTACACTAACCACTCAGCCACCGAGTACACTAACCACTCAGCCATCGAGTACACTAACCACTCAGCCATCGAGTACACTAACCACTCAGCCACCGAGTACACTAACCACTCAGCCATCGAGTACACTAACCACTCAGCCATCGAGTACACTAACCACTCGGCCATCGAGTACACTAACCACTCAGCCATCGAGTACACTAACCACTCAGCCATCGAGTACACTAACCACTCAGCCATCGAGTACACTAACCACTCAGCCACCGAGTACACTAACCACTCAGCCATCGAGTACACTAACCACTGAGCCATCGAGTACACTAACCACTCAGCCACCGAGTACACTAACCACTCAGCCACCGAGTACACTAACCACTCAGCGAGAACACTAACCACTCAGCCACCGAGTACACTAACCACTCAGCCACCGAGTACACTAACCACTCAGCCACCGAGTACACTAACCACTCAGCCATCGAGTACACTAACCACTCAGCCACCGAGTACACTAACCACTCAGCCACCGAGTACACTAACCACTCAGCCACCGAGTACACTAACCACTCAGCCACCGAGTACACTAACCACTCAGCCATCGAGTACACTAACCACTCAGCCACCGAGTACACTAACCACTCAGCCATCGAGACTCCATTGGATAGAACTTGATACGTTGTATAATTAATTCCTGAGCAAACAGTGGAAAGAAAGCTCTGTGAACAATGTGCTGTATTTGCTGTTGAGTCCAGGCATATTCTTCTCTTTGTAACGCGGAACAATTCGCGATGTCGATGAAAATATAATGATCTTTAAAATTGTGTTTGTGTGAGAAAAAGAGAAGGATAAAAGAAAAAGTCATTGAGAATTCACTGCAAGAATCTTCATAAATTTGCGGCTAATTTAAGAACAAAGTTCATGAAAACAAAGACAGCATTAATGTTGAGAACAAAATGATATATGGGAAGAGATTAGTGAAGTCTGTGACGGCATTAGACGGACATCTGAGTTGCTGTTCAAAATAATAGATATGAAACTGGCTAATTGATAAGAATATAATAGGTAATTTTTGCGTTATTGATGAGATTTGTAGAGATAGAGGCAGTTGATAAAAATGATAGATGGAGTGGTTGGTATCAATGTCTAATTCAGGACTAACTAAGATCTGTTTCAGTATCGTTCCTGGGCGACTCTTATGTGTGGGGAAACAACCGTGCTGACAGCGGTGATGGAGCAATTGCCGTTGATGGCTGACGCGCAATTGACCGTGTGTACATTCTGAATGCCCTCATGAAGGCAAGGCCGCACTGATGACTCAAACAATGATAATAAATCTACAAACATGTTCAAACTACAAACATGTTCAAACTTAACGATCATCAGGTTAAAACTGGAGATGCAGAAAGGAGAACTCCACGGGGATACTCATAAGAGTAACAAATAAACACACAACTTGAGTCATCAGTCTCCACACATACTAGGGAGGAGACCATTTATGGACGTGTCCGATGTGCAACGAGCATGATCCGTCGACTAAACTAAACTAGTAAATGGAGATTTTGGCTGTTTGTGAAAATAGTGCACGCAAAACCAGACAATGGATGCAGACATTTATTTGTTCCCCTCTCGTCAGCCTCTTTCTCACACAAATTCTCCTCTTCCTCTTCTTTCCTTCCTCCATTGACGTTGGCGTCGAGGGGAGATACAATCTGCGATTCTTTGCTCTTCTGTTGGCCTCTTCTGGTGTTATCCCTCCTAGTGACTCTAGTATTCCCTGTATCCACCTCTTTCTCGGTCTTCCTCTTAATCTGGCAATTTCGTAGCGTTTGTTTATGGCTCTGTCATTGTTAGTTCTTTTTGTCTTGTTATGTGGCCGAACCAATTTATCTGTTGTTTCTTTATGTATTCGATGGCTGGTTCAATTTCGAGTTTCTTCCTCAGGTCGGTGTTTTTTACTCTGTCCCTTAAGCTGTATCCTGTCATTCTTCTGACACATTTCATTTCGGTGGTCGTTATCTTTCTTATTGTTCTACAGTCCAGCGTCCAATTCTGGCACTGATAGCACAGAGTGGGTAGAAAAATTGATTTATTCACAATACACACATTATTTATTTTAGTAAATATCGTTAAGTGTAATTGTGACCTCTAGTACGGCCAGATAATTGAATAGACAGGGTTATCCATGGGGGAATCAACGGGCTATCTTGTTGCAACGCAGTTGACAGAATAAATATGTGGCAGCATAGGTTAAATTATCAACTTGTCCATTTGCATTGATGTACTTCACACCTTATTCTATCTAGCTATCTATTGACCTTTCGAGCCGTAGCCGGCCCATAGGGCGTAGACCAAGATACTCCTTCTCTTATCTAAATTTTTTGTTCTAGCAGTTTTCAATTCTTTTAAATATATTTTATCAAATCTCGTCATGTGTCTCTGTTCTGTGCAAGCAGCTCTATCTCATTGATGGAGCCGATTCATGCTGCTCTTGCTTCTCCCATCAATGTTCTTAGTGTCTCTCTGGGTCTTCCTCTTTTCCTCTTACCTGTTGTTTCCCATATGAGGGCTTGTTTTGTTATTCGGTTATTATCTCTTCTCATCACATGTCCAACATATGATCATCGTCTTTTCTTTATTACTGAAGATATTAGTGGTTGAGTGGCGATTTCTCTAATTTCCTCGTTTGTTTTGAATTCGATCCACGCTATACCAAGTATTTTCCTTAGACATTTATTTTCGAATGCGTTCAACTTTGTTTCTATGTCACTTGTTGTTTTCCAGCTTTCACACGCATACGTAAGGGTTGATAGTACATTTGATTTGAATAGTCTAATGTTTGAGGGATGAGTTTTGATTTCCACAACTCTTCAAAGCTTCTGAAAGACATTGCTGCTTTTGCTATTCTCATTCTAATTTCTTTTCTTATATTCCCTTCTCGATCAATGTGACTTCCAAGATAGATAGAGTGATCTTTCTCTTCCACTGGTTTGTTTTCCATGTATATTTTGTCGTCTGTTGTAATTAAGGATTTCAAGATTTTAGTGTTTTTTGTCATGATTGATCTCAATCCCAATTTTGCTGGCTATTGATGATAGTTCATTTGTGTTTTCCTGCATCGTTTTTATCTGACTGCTAATGAGAACTATGTCATCAGCAAAGTCGAGGTCCTCCAAATGTCTCCTTGTATCCATTCTATGCCTTTATTACCAGTACAGCATTTCTTCATTATGAAGTCCATAAAAACTTCAAATAACAAGGGCGATAAAATACATTCTTGTTTAACTCCAGTTTCTATTGGGAAATATTCGCTCAGTCCTTCCTCTGTTCGAAGTGCACATGTGTAACCATCATACATGTCTTTAATAATATTTATAATTTTTTAAATTTTAAGCCATATTGATTCAGAATTTTTCACAAAGAATCTCGATGAATACTGTCAAATGCTTTTTTGGAGTCGATGAAGTTAAGTACAAAAGGGTTTTGCTTTTCAATGAGTTCCTCCATTATAAGTCGTAGAGTAAAAATGTGATCAATGCAGCTTCTTTCTTTTCTATACCCAGCCTGTTTCTTCACGCATTACTGTATCTATTGAATCCTTTATTCTATTTAGGATGATTTTGCAGAATAACTTTGACGCAACTGACAAAATTGTCACGCCTCTCCAGTTGTTACAATCTCTAAGATTGCCCTTTTTGGAATCTTAACAATGATTCCTTGTTCATTTAAGACGCGTCATCTCTGCTCTCCAAATGATGTTGAACATTTTCACACCTTTTTTACCTGCGTGAATAACTTGTGCGCAGTGATTTATAACGTGCATGCATAATTTCATATTTGTCGGATGAAATTTGAAATTACTTGTCAAAATGGATAATGAAGAACATCATATATAAATTTATATATATATATATATATATATATATATATATATAATATATATATATATACTGTTTTACAACGAATAAACGAATACTCTATATGATGTTGCAGAGAAGATTTATATACTCTATCATCGAAGTCAATCTATGTCAATAAAAATGAGAAAGAGAGTTCATCGGTGCTATATAGAACCAATTCTGACCTATGGAAGCGAATCATGGACAGTAGACAAACAAATGAAAAGACGATTGGAAGCCACAGAGATGGGATTTCTCAGAAGAATGTTGAAAGTTCCCTGGACAGATAAAAAGACCAATGAGGAAGTTCTCAAAGAGGCCAACACAAAAAGGGAGCTCTTAAAAAACATCAGAAAGAAGCAATCAACATTTTTCAGGCACATCATGAGAAGAGGAAAATTGGAATACTTGGTTACAACTGGCAAAATAAAAGGAAAGAGAGATCGCGGACGACAAAGAGAGAAAATACTGGATAGCTTGGTGTCATGGCATGGAAAACATTCAACAACAGAACTGATACGATGCACTGTGGATAGAAGATTGTGGAGGGACATGATCGCCTACGCCAACCGGCAGGGTACATGATGATGATGATGATCATCGAAGTATTTCAAAAATCTAAATGAGAGTTGTTAAACAGTTGTGCTTTTAAATTGTTTTATTTTATATCTCAGGGCAAGGGACATCTGTTCTCGTAGTCAGATATTTATGGAAATGATTTATGTCAACAGCGGTGGGTAACTTCGAAAACGGGATGGAATTTCCGAGCATTTCCACTTATTGGATTCACCATAGTAGTCGATGTTATCATCCAGCCATATACACAATTTCCATAAACTAAACATAACATATAAAAATACTTTAAGCAAGGTAGTAAATAATTTAACTAACAGAAACGCTAAACATTTAGCTAACTACCTTACAAATAAAACAACTAATGGACAGGTTGTCTGATAAGCTAAATAAGGCACTAAATTTTGCAATGAAACATTAGTAAATTCGTGAATTTATGACTTTAATATTAGCAAACTGTTTATTATTATTTTTTTTATAACTGTATAAGACTTTGGAATTGCTCTTTTAGATTATAATGAAGATTTTGCAAATGCATCCAAATGTAGATATTGAAATAAGCTTTGCTTTAAAGTGAAGCTGTCCCGTAGCAATGAATTCATCACGGACTGATTACATCATACATGGTAGAAATCCTAATGTTCGTTGATAGATCTTGTATGTTTTTGTTTTGTTCTCCTGCACATTAATTATGGAAACCAGATTACGGCATCTGACCCAGTCATTTTCGTCATCTTACCTCCCCTTATCGACCACCCATGTCCGATTTTTTGTCCAATCACCTGATTGAACCTGACGTCCTTCATTTACATCCCACACTCCATTTTGCGACAGCACACTAAATTGATGTATCTGATAAATGACCTCTTTTTCTCATTTTTTCGCCAATTTAATACATTCTTAATGTTCCTTCTTACATTCATTTTCTCCGCTCTTTCTCTCTCTCTCTCTCTCTCTCTTTCTCTCTCTCTTTCTCTCTCTCTCTCTCTCTCTCTGCTATTTATGTAATATTGTACATTGTCCTTACGTATTTTCTTACCTTTCATCCCATCCTTCTTGATAGTTTTATTACTTTAGAATGCAGAACATCTTCTTTCCGTCGTCTATTTATGTTGTCCCTGTTTTCTGAAGCAGGCCGCATGTAGGCCGAAACGTCAAATATTTTGTATTATTTCTTTTTTTGTAAAGCTGTGACAATACTTTGTAGAAGTACATGTTATACCCCACCAATTGTTCTCTGGTACTAGCTTTACCACAGCACTGCGTTTATTTGCTTGTTCCCCTAATGCACATAGTTGAATAACCTCTATTAGCTTTTCTTCTCAGTATTACTTTTGATCCGCATTGCTTTTTTTTCTTGCTATCATGTCATATGTTCACGTGAGGGTATAGTGTTTGTGGTTATGTAAGGGTCTGGCGTGTTTTTACATGAGGGTCTGGCGTGTTTTCACATAAGTGTCTGGCATGTTCTTGTCTAATGTCAATGTTTCTGACCATGCAGGAATATTGAACAGATATAATCATTTGCTCTTCTTAGTTTTAGCCCTGGTGTTATTTGTTTTGATATTAGTATACCTTTTACGGCATTAAAATTACTTTTGCCATTCTTTTTATTATTTAATTTATTTCAGTTTTACATTTTCCATCACTGGTTGTAGTATATCCAAGGTAGTTGTAGCTCTGAACTGTCTCCATGTCTATTCCGTCAACTTTGATATCCACTTGTAGATTTTGAGTATCGTCTTTGCTTATGATCATATCTTTAGTCCTTTTGATATTAATATCTAATTTATATTTTTTGCTAATCATGATTATTAGTTACTCAAAGTCAAATTACTCAAAGTCAAGTTACTCAAATGCAAGTTATTCAAAGACAAGTTACTCAAAGTCAAGTTACTCAAGGACAGAGCTTAAAGCCAATGGGCTAGTGGTTTAGATCAGTGAATCAATAAAACAAAATGAAAGCGACCTACTAATCAATGAATGACGTATAACTTGTAATACTCAAAGATTAAAATAGCAAATTATAAGAAAAAAATGGGTGATCTAGAGGTTTGACGCCGGTGACTAGACTAGCTGGTCCCGAATTCGATTCCCACTACAGCCGGTACGGAAAAAAAAAAACACAATAAATTAAAAAAAACCGAATCCCTGGCTCTACCCTTCTCTTGTGTCTAGGTAGTGACATCCGAAGTCAAGACCTCACAGAAAAGACCAGCAATAGGAGGTCATGTGTGCATTCTGTGCAGGTTAATGAACTCTTTGCAATTGGAGGTTGAAAAGAGTAGGCTAAAACTGGCCGCTGCCCGGGCAAAATTAACAGGAAAAATCTGCCCAAATCGTTAAAACTCTCGATGATAAAAATATTAAAGTACTGACGTTGGAGAATATCTGCCTGTATGGCGGGGGACACCTGAGCACACGGCTGCCAGTGTGAAAAATATGAATAAGTAATTTTTACGCAAAATTCAGTCCCTTAGAACTTCTCCAGAGATATAAAGCTGACGAACGGAAACACACAACAAACAGAAGAAAAGAAATTCATGTCAATAATAGACATAAACTACTTACAGTTTCAAAGACATGAATAGAGAACTGCTGTAGAAAGTTATCTTACTTAAGAATATTTGCGTGTTGAACTCAGCATTGTGGAGTAGTTAATCGTGTTTTTTTCCCCTTCTAATTAATGGTATTGTTTGTGTGTGTGTGTGTGTTAGATACTGGGATTTAAAAAAAAAACATATTTTATTATTTTCTTCAATTTTACAATGATCCGCCCATTATGAATGTGTTTTGGTGGCTTCATTGTTCCGTAACTTACCAATTAACAATCAGCAGTGCTAGTAAGAAACGGCCTCATGATGACTCATTGGTTAAATTTGTTCAGAACATTTTCATCTGTGATTGTGATTGATGTTACTTGCACATTAGATAAGTCATTTCATATTTTGTAAAATATTTTGTTCTCTAGAGTTTTTCTTTCTCCCATAAAGATTGTCTATTCAGACGTGTATACTAATAATACTAATGCCAACTAACATAAGATCTTAGACGTACAGCAATCAACATACAAGTATACTTACATGCGACAGACCAGCTGCCTTTTAGTGCTGGAACTATTCTCACTTGTCACCTAGCCATGTTTTATACGCTTATCGCAATCAAAAAATCTATCTTATGTTAAGCCTGCTTTAATTGACATCTATTTTTGCTAGTTATCAACAAGTAGAGGGTTTTAAGCCATTCTTAGGCTTCGTCAACTTGCCATTTGAATTTTGACAATACTGTAACTCGTTTGTGTTTCAATAATTAGCTTTACAGCTGCTAGTAGCAAGTAAAAGATTTTGTCAATGGTTTCTATGCAAATTGTGAACAACATTCGCATTAGGGGATCAGAACAGTTGGAGTTAGCTCATTGTTTTACGGGGTGTCCCAAAATATTCAACAATATTGAAAACATAAAGTTGTCACTTATAAACAATTCCATTGCTAACAAATTCCACTCGTTACATCAGACAAGGGAATCAGAAAAAAAACTATTCTTCGAAATAAGAGCTCGACTCTTAAGATATGGTTTCTTTTGTCCAACAGTTTTCCTAAATCCAAATTGTTGTTATTCTAATTCCATATTGATTTTATTCAGAACCCTTCCTTGTATAACATTTAGCAAGATTTTTGTTACATGGCTCATCAGGCTTATAGTTCTAAAATCACTGCATTCAACTGCACCATTCTTTTTAGGCAATGCAATGAAAGTTGATGTTTTTAGTTCATTTGGTATGTATCCTGTCTAGGGGGCGCCCAAAACTTCGATTTGTAGATGTATGTAAGCGCGACATAAAGACTCTAAAAATAAACCCTGCAGCATGGGAAGACAAAGCTGCAGACCGCAATCTCTGGAAACACACTCATTTCTAGGGCGCTGAAAAATCCATAGTCAGCTATGACAGACGGATGTTACTGTGTGTATATATATATCCTGTATGATATACATCGTTGCATATTTCTGTGATAACTTCAATAGCAAAATCTTCTAGTATCATTATCATCTCTAACTGCATGTTGTTAGGTCCTGCAGCTTTTCCATTATTCATTGTTTGTATACCTCTTTTCACTTTCGATTTTAAGATTGTATAGCCTGATGTAGATTTTATAATTGGTCTCTTTTACATTTTGTCGTAAAATATTCCTGTTTTTTACACCTGCAATCTATTGACTAGATTCTTTGAGTTCTGTTAGCATTATTCCTTTTTTGTTTAGATCCACTTTCTGTGGCTTTTTTATTTTTACTAGACTTTCTCTTATTTCTGCATGCACTCCTCTTAAATCTTGTTTATTTTCCATAGTTTTGATTTCTAGACATCTTTGACTGAACCTGCCTTCTTTTGCTTTTTTGCACATTTTACGTATTTCATTATCTATTTAGTTGTATTGGGTGGTGTTCTTCGTTTATTTTCTTATATTGTGTAAGTACTTCCAGGGCTTTTCCATGTGTATAGTGACCCTTTTCTCTTGCTCAAAGTAGGTGCTACATATTATCAGCCTGTTTTCTTCATAAAATATTATTAATCTATCTCCTCTGTCATTTTTTTTTGTTAAACCACGATTTCCTATAATGGTCTTATAGCTACATCTTGCTACTTTAGCACTCATATCACCCACTACAATTAAGGTGTCCAACTATCTCACTTGCTTTATAATTTTATTTACATCTTCATAGCATGCTTATATTTGTTCATCTGTATAGTCTTGAGTAGGTGTGTATGTCTGTATTATTGATTTGTCGAATGGTTTTGCTTTTATTTTACGTGGTATAATCCAATCATCGTATGTCCAGTGGATATATATATATATATATATATATATATATATATATATATATATTTTATATATATATATTATATATATATATATATATAGCTATCTTTGTATAGTATTTCTACACCTCTCTGATATTATGTTGTGTTGCCCGAATATACCATTATTATTATTTCGTATCTTTAATGAATGCGAAAACAATTATTATTGTTATTATTTTTTTTCAACCCGCAATGGGTGAGTTGTTAGTGCCAGCACAGAATGAATGCAGGTTCGTTCCAGTTTAGGTGCTGTCCTATCACCCATTACTATTGTTAGGTTTATCCCTTGGTGAATCCCTCTTCCATTTGCAGTTGTTTGTAATTCATTATTTCATCTTATTAATTATGTGTGCTTCTGCATACCATTTTAAAAATTGTAATTAAGAAGAATTTTAGTTTCTCATGTTTTTTCTCCTCTCTGTTTGTTTTTTTGGTTATGGAAGTCCCCGGTATCACTGCAAACGAATTAAAATCCATAATTGCTCAACCGCCCGTGCCAGTGGAATCATCCGAACTACTAACTCATCTCCCAAACAAAGAAAGGTCGCTGTAGTCCCCATCATAGCAATCTCAGCATACGCCAAAAGACATAAGGCGAAACCGCACAGAAAGTGAACACAGCCAACTGTTCTCTGTCTTACGATATCATTCTTCATCGTAAACAATCGGAATATCGAAACATGTCTCCTCTCTCTGTTATTGATTAATATTCGTTTATTATGATATTTTTTTAAATCACAGAAACAATAACTGAGAGATTGCAAATTGTTATTAATTCTTATAATTTGTTTAATTGTGTATTTGTAATTTGTTTTATTCCCCCCCCCCAATTCTGATGATTATACTACTTCAAAAATCCGACGTAGTTTTGTATTGTGACCTTGGGCCTCCTGCGATCGTGTCTATTACTTGTTCACAGCTACACCATTGCAGTAAATTCAAGCTCAAAGTTCTTAATGTCCAGCGCAAAAGAACACTGTGATCTCCACTTGCTATTACCGTGACATGATTTATTTTTACCTCCCTAAGTTGTACCTCAAGTCGTTTTGGTGAGTGAATCAGTTTTCTTCTCCAGTCAGCCCGCTTTACACATTTTCTAGGGAGCAGTATGCATGGCATATTTGATATTTCAAAATTATATCAGTTATTAAATCGTAGGCATCTGTTACCATACAGTTAGAAATTCAATTCTGCCATTCTTATCTAATTCATCAACGCAAACGTTATCGAAAATTATATCGCTAACTTTGTGAATATGGCGGAACATGACCAAGTTCAAGTAATTGTCGATGTTGTTATTCCGGTCAAATGTGATCCCGTATGTGGCTCAAACGCGGACACATAATGTATAGCGGGAGTGTGAATAAACAAGATCAGGACAAATTAGAGATCATTTGTGTAGGAAGTCACTACACGCAGTAAGACAACATATGTGCTCAAACGTTACCAAATGTATCATCTTCATGTTCCACGCCGGTTGGTGTAGACGATCATGTCCATCCAATACTTTTTTTGTAGCCACAGTGCATTGCTTGCTTGCTTGCTTACGTTCGCCCGATGACTAAAGTATTCTAGAGTATTCGTAGACTAGAATTCCTCTTCGTCATCTGTCCTTAAAAGGACGTTAAGTGGACGTGTCTGCGTTGTGTTGTGGTTTGCAGCATAACTGTTATATTTGTGCCTTTTGGCCCAACACATCTGACTTCATCACAACATTTTTTAGCATCGGGTTGTCTTCCCTCTTCGATCCCTGCTCGCTTGGCCAGACTAGACAGGTTAGTCTGTTACTGGAGGCACCGTGGAGAGGTGGATCAGGGTCTGGATGGTTTTGGTTCACCGATCCTGGTGCAAGCCATCAGCTGTGGGTCGCTGACAACTTCTAGCTCTGGTGCTGGGAGGGTCGCCTTCGCACAGTTCAGTGCATTGTATCAGTTCTGTTCTTGACTGTTTTCCATGACATGACACCAAGTTCAACAGCACATGCACAAAATACCACAAGAAAAACAACAAAACAGAAGTCATGAATGTTGCAAAAGAAAAACAGAACATCACCACAACTATAGAAGGCAGGCAAATAAAACAAGTAGAGGAATTCAAATACCTAGGAAGTTTAGTGACAAACGAAAATTCACAAACAGCAGAGATAGACTCATGATGCATTAAAGCTTGTCAAATCATTGACAACTATCACCACTATTGTCCAACAAGGAAATAACTCTACAGGCAAAACGGGCACTCTACAATACAATCTTCGTCCTAACGTTGTGCTCCAAATGCTAGTCCTGGACCCTAGATGCAAGAACAATAAGAAAAATAACAGGAAACAGCCTGAGAGACAAGATTAGAAATGAAGAATTGAGAAAAAACCAAGGAATAGTTCCCGCCATAGAATATATAAAGAGTCAACAAATAAAATGGTTTGGCCACGTGACAAGCAGAGTGATCAAAACACAACATAACGAGCCCTCAATATACATTGTGAGAATACCTAAAACAAGGGTCAACCACGAAAAATATGGATCGATGGAATATTAGAAGCACTAGTAAACATAGCAACAGCAGGAGCGAACTGAAGAACAAAAGACTGCAAAATTA
Organism: Megaustenia siamemsis; assembly: GCA_032433765.1. Taxonomy (NCBI): domain Eukaryota; kingdom Metazoa; phylum Mollusca; class Gastropoda; order Stylommatophora; family Ariophantidae; genus Megaustenia; species Megaustenia siamemsis. Next base: position 62,601,435 of record JAVIAB010000024.1, read on the forward strand.
TATTTCCCATCACCGCTGAAAGGCTTATGAAGATGGAAGGAAAGAAGAGGAACAAGCAGCAGCAGACACCATGATATTCAGTACCTTCTCTCTTTATCGTTCTTGATATCTCTTTCCTTCTATTTTGCTTGTTGTAGCCAAGTATTCTAACTAACTTTCTTCCATTTTTGCGTTGTTATCTATAATAATGTCCTCGTTGATCTTTGTAGGTGTCCAGGGAGCTTTTAGCAAAACAGCTCTCATAAAATCTGAGTAACTGTGAGATGATATAACATTTATATTTTAAAGTGACACTGTGCAAAGATCAGAGCTCCACTCTGAAGACAGACTCTAAATCTACTCGAAGACTCAGCATGAACCACAATTAGTTTGATTAGTTGAACCTAATAGTAAAGAACTTTAACTTCCCATTTATAAATTTATTATAGGATTAAACTTCTTTTTCTCTTCTTCCTTCCTGCCTCAATTGCCTTTCAGCGTCGAGGGGGAGATATAATTTGCGGTCTTTTGTTGTTCTGATGAACTCTGCTGCTGTTATGTTTATTAGTGTTTCTAATATTTCATTGATCCATCTTTTACGTGGTCGACCATTTGGTATGGTATTCGCAACGTTTATTGAGGGCTCGTTATGTTGTGCTTTGATCACTCTGCCTTGTCGCGTGGTTAAACCATTTTATATGTTGTTTCTTTAAACAATGGCGAAGACTATTCCTAGCTTTTTTCTCAGTTCTTCATTTCTGATCTAGTCTCTCATGTTGATTGCTGTCATTTGTCTAACACATTTAATCTCAGTTGAGGTTATTTTTATTTTTGTTCTTGTATCTAGGGTCCAGGATTGGCATTGTTAGCACAACGTTGGGATGAAGATTGTATTCTACAGTGTCAATTTTGCCTCTAGAGTTATTTCCCTGTTGGACAGTAATGGTGTTAGCTGTCCAATGATTTGACAAGCTTTCATGCTTCTTGAGTCTATCTCTGCTAGTTGTAAATTGTCGTTTGTCACTAAACTTCCTAGGTATTTGAATTCCCCTCATCATCGTCATCGATTGCCATCTCCGCATCGAAGGTTGGCCACCATGGAGAGCCGTTCTGCTCAGTCTCATGCTTTGATGGTGCAGGTTGTCATAGTCTGGTTTGTGCATCTTTTGATGTTACTCGTCATGTTAGTCTTGGTCTGCCTCTGCCTCTTTTACCTTGTATTTTCCCCTCCAGGATTACTTTTAGTAGGCTGTTGTGTTTTAATACAAAAAAATTGTATTTGTCTTGTTCGAATTGTCTTTAGTAGTTCTCTCTTCATTTTCAGTTGTTTTAAGACTTCATCGTTTGTTTTCTTTTCCTTCCATCCAATTCTACCAATTCTTCTATATATCCACATTTCAAAAGCTTTAATTCTCTATTCTCTTTTCTTGTCTAATAGGATTCCTCAACTTGTTTTATTTGCCCGCCTTTTATAGTTATGTTGATGTTCTGTTTATCTGTGGCGACATTTATGACTTCTGTTTTGTTGATGTTGATTTTCATGTTGTATTTTGTGCCTGTGCTGTTGAGTTTACTTAAGTGTTCTTGTAGGTTTTCTATTGTTCTATGTACAAGTGCCCGATCGTGTGCAAATAAACAGTATATGGTGTCGTACGCGCCCCTGTCTTACACCTGATCTAATTTCGAAGTGGTCTGTGTAGCCTGCTGCTGTTGATGTAGAGACTTTTAATTATAAATTATTGTTATAAATTAAATATATATTATTGGTTAGATGTTGGCTAACCTGAATTCCTGTGTGTTACCGGGGCCTCATTATGAGGGAAGTAAAGAATAGTAACACTGTGACCTTCCAGGCATGTCGTAAGAGGCGACTAAGGAGATTGATCGATGGCTTGACAAGCTGTCATTGTAAAAAGTATTGTTAAGGAAACAGCGCCATATATTGTAAAGCAGTGATCTCTGCAATATGTGCCATTTTGGCACGCAAGGTTTCTGTTTTTGAGATTGTGGTTCTGCCCTATGTGCCGTCTTCGGCTCGAAAGGACAATAGATAGATAGATGTTGGCTTACTCCGTATTTTGCTAGTATCTTCCACTGTATTCTCTATTTACTCTGTTGAATGCTTTTTCCGGGTCAATGAAATCTGTGTATACGTTTTGATTGTGGTCTTCGTGTTTTCTGCAAGCTGTTTTAAGGTGAACAGAGCATCAGTACAGCCTCTGTTTTTTTTCGGAACCCGATTTGAGAATCGCTTAACTGTAGTTCTAGTATTGGTCCGCATGCTGTGTCATTCCATTTGTACCAGGTGTATAATTGTGACTTTCTGGTTTGAAGAATGTGTTGGTGATAAACAAATCATTTTGATTACATATTTCCAGCAGTCTGCTTCCATTTTCGTCTATTTGAGCTGTTTAATTGCCAAAGGGTCCCAATATATCTCTGTTCTCACTGTTTATTTCCCATTCCATTGAAATCTCCCATCACTAACATGTCGTTGCCTTCGTCAATCTTGCTAATAATTTCATTCAATGTGTCATAGAATTCTTCGCTGTATTTTTCCTTGTTGTTGCATGGTGCATAGATTTGTATGTAGGTTGTTTTTTGGATCGCCTTCTAATTCTCTGATTGTGATAATTCTTTAGGAGTGATATTGTATTTCTAAAATATTCTGTGCTTGTTCTGGGTCGATGATAAAACCGACTTCGTGTGTTGTTCTTTCTGTGTTGTCGACTCTTGAGAATATTATAGTGTAGTTGATGTGTGTTTCTTTATCTGTTGTTCTCTTACTCTGGTGTCCGCTAATCCTAGTATTTTAATTTTCCTTTTTGACACTTCTTCACTTTTGACACTTATTAAAATTGTTATTCCGCATATGTTGATGGTTACTACTTTATATTTATCTCTCTCCATTTTCTATGATTTCTCTAAGAATGAAATGCTTATCCCTTACAGACCTGCTAAGTCAGTCGTAAGTTATGGACTTAACCTAGAAACACTGTGTTTAGCCCAGCTGATGTTTCCCCACGTGTTTGATCGCTAAGGTCTCACATGCGATCTTATACACTCTAACTATCAATGTTTAGCTGTTTACATTTAAAAAGTACTTATCTGATCTTATCCTCCTCCTTGCTTGAATAGAAAACTTGAAAAGGATTAATACACTCGGGAATATTTGGTTACAACTGGCAAAATAAATGGAAAAAGATATTGCGGACGACCAAGACAGAAAATACTGTATAGCTTGGCGTCATGGCATGGAAAACAGTCGACAACAGAACTGATATGATGCACTGTAGATAGAAGATTGTGAAAGGACATGGTCGCCTATGCTAACCGGTATGGCACATGATGATGATGATAATAATGATGATGATGACATCCGGGAAACAGCCATTTTTCAGCAGCTATACCAGAGGACAGCTACACCAGATGTCATCTTGCCACACCTACTTATGCTCTATGTCTAGTGAGGGCTAATGGAAATGGATGTTGCAAGTCAAGGTGAATGTAGCGATCGTGGAATCATAAATCTATAAAGGTATCAGAGGTATTTGCAATAACTGCGTTGTAGTATTACTTAATTATAATAGACAAGGCAAAATATCGAAAATCTGGCTTTAATACTAAAAGAATTTATATTTCGAGGAAATCAGTGGGGACATAGAACCGTTAAAATGCTACAAATAGCATTATTTCCACACTTGACATATAGAGTAAAAGTGCTTGAAATAGACTGTATGATAAGCTCAGGGTTTTGTTATTTTACGTTAGAATCATAACAACTGGATTCAGGACATACCCATAGGTATTCCTATCTTTCCCTTAAAATATTCATTAGCAGATAGCGTTTGTGCCTGTAGGTTACTAATTATTTTATTATGGCTGTTATGTCAACTTATACGTACTACAATTTCAATTATTGCCTTCGTTGAAACAATTAAATTGTTAGAGACACGAGACACACAAAAAAATACATTTTTCGGTAAAGGACTCCATCAAGTACAAAACAGAAGAACATAAACAGATCAACACGATAGGCAAATATTATTCTAAAATAAACAAAGAAATACAAAATCGAATACTGATCGAAAAAATGGTGGAAAGAAACGGTCGACAGGATTTACGTAGCCTTTGTTACATGAAAAATAAACAATATGGCAAGTACGATTTAAATGAATCAAAATGAACCAAACAGTGAACAATATGGCAGTGGATGTTCTCTGGAGCTCTACTCGTGACCCCGCATTCTATTTCATATATTTTATATTTGTATTGTGCCAGTATCTCTTACCCGGGGGACTGGTTAGTCTCGAGGCAAGACGCCGGCCTCCAGACAGAGAGGTTGTGGTTCTAATCCTGGCTACACCGGTTGGGATTTTTATTTATGATTTTTCTCTGCTGCAACCAACCCTGGTTTCATCAGCGAGGCCAGGCTTGAAACGTCAATTACTCATCGACGGAAAAAAATATGAGTACTTCCGAAGTCGGAGTTATCTGCCTGTGCGGCGAGGGACCCCTGTGCACACGGCTGCCAGGGAAAAAACGGATTAACGCGCACAATTCAATTCCTAGTCTCTAAGGACTTCGTCAGAGGTAAAAGCTAGCGAAATGAAAAAAAATATTTGTACTTATCTTCATGTTGGATACTTAGAATTTCTTCATTAATAAATTCATTTGTTTCAATGATACTTGATAAGTTTGTGCAATAATTACTCTTACTGAAGGCTTATGCCAGTGTCGTCTACATTATTCTTCTTCAGTGATGCTTCTTTTCGTTTAGACGACTAGACCGGCATGTATCACGAACAAGATTGCTCGTTTCAGGTTTCATCGATTCCCCACAGTTTATAATGCACGCTTGTTTCTGCAGGGGAGACGCGATAGCTCAGTGGTTAGTGAACTGGACTACAAAGGACAAGAGGTGGGGTTTGATCCCAACCGACAGCTTCCGGATTCACCCAGCCTTTAATGGGTACCGGATTTTTTTCTGGGAAAGTAAAGCGTCGCGGGCGTAATACCGACCACATTACCCCGAGAATCATGTGCCGAAGGTCTGTAAAATTTTTGGTCACTAACACCATATTGCCTATACGCCAGTGGGCGTGACGGAGGTACTTTACTTTTTTTTTTTTTTTTTTGTGTTTCTGCAGACCACTACAATCGTAGCTGATCTTGACCCACTTTCTACACTTTTCAGGATCTTTCTTGCTTGCGTTCGCCCGGTGACTACAGGAGAACACCTCTTCATCATGCGCATTCAAAAGACGCCAAACCTAAACCAACAACATATACGTACATACAGCTAAAAATATGGGGGCAAAGCGATGACCCCAGAGACTTCTTTATCATGGCAAAAAGGAGAAAATACAGAACTGTGAACAACGTCTCGACCACGGAGAAAAGAAAGAACTGTGAACAACGTTTCAAACACGGAGAAAAAACAGAACTGTGAACAACGTCTCGACCACGGAGAAAAAAACAGAACTTTCAACAACGTCTCGACCACGGAGAAAATAAAGAACTGTGAACAACGTTTCAAACACGGAGAAAAAACAGAACTGTGAACAACGTCTCGACCACGGAGAAAATAAAGAACTGTGAACAACGTCTCGACCACGGAGAAAAGTCAGAACTGTGAACAACGTCTCGACCACGAAGACAAGACAGAACTGTGAACAATGTCTCGACCACGAAGACAAGACAGAACTGTGAACAATGTCTCGACCACGGAGAAAAGACAGAACTGTGAACAACGTTTCAAACACGGAGAAAAGACAGAACTGTGAACAACTTCTCGACCACGAAGAAAAGACAGAACTGTGAACAACTTCTAGACCACGGAAAAAAGACAGAACTGTGAACAACTTCTCGACCACGGAGAAAAGACAGAACTGTGAACAACTTCTCGACCACGAAGAAAATACAGAACTGCGGACAACTTGTCGACCACAGACGGAGTGAGGAGAGCGTAGTTACAGGAGTTTCAGACAAGGGTTTTGGCTTCAATGGATCAATGAGATTTTGAAAGTGACATCGAGGAAGCGTAAGATCTGACTAGTGACAGAGATTGTTCATGAAGTCCTGTGATGGGAGTTAGATTCTGCAAAGTGACATCGAGGAAGCGTAAGATCTGACTAGTGACAGAGATTGTTCATGAAGTCCTGTGATGGGAGTTAGATTCTGCAAAGTGACATCGAGGAAGCGTAAGATCTGACTAGTGACAGAGATTGTTCATGAAGTCCTGTGATGGGAGTTAGATTCTGCAAAGTGACATCGAGGAAGCGTAAGATCTGACTAGTGACAGAGATTGTTTATGAAGTCCTGTGATCGGAGTTAGATTCTGCAAAGAAAGTGCGAGTGCATTATGGCAATTAGACGCAAGTAGTCTCAAAGTAGTACCACAATAGTACTTGCTGATGATGGGAATTACAGCCAGTGTTTGTAATTGTAGCAGTTATTGAAAGGATTTGTTTTTAAAAAATATAGACAATGTAAAAAATGTAAACAATGTTGCAAGAGTCGATACTGCTTTTAATTCAAATAATAACAGAAATCAACATTATTGGTTTTATAATTGAAGTGATAAATATTATTGTTTACTTCGTTCTTGATGGATGTTTTTAAGTGATCATTCTTTTGTTCAAAGTTCACAGTTGGATGTTCCGAATTTCTGCTTCATTTCTCTTCTCCCTGGCAGCTCAGAATTTCCTTGTCCACTCCAGCTCAATGTGCCCTATTTCTGTAAATAATGTAATATATTTAAAATCTTTAATAGTATAATTTATGCTGGTATATCATATAATTTATATTAGAGTCTAAGAGATAGAACTACGTGTACAGTGCTGGAGACATAGTTTTACACTCTGGCACTATGCTTGTGGTAGATGAACTTCAGTTGCCGATTTGCCCAAGGTGAAAATACCAATCAGTTTCCAACAGCAAACACGTTCAACGTGCAATAATCACTCACTCTACTAATCCACCTGTTCGTTCTGAAAGAGGCCAAAGCAAAAAGAGAATTAATTTCCAATATTAGTGAAGGAACAATCATAATTTGTTGGCCTGTAATGAGAAGGGAACAGATGGAATATATTGTAACAACTGGAACAATCGAGGGACGAGAGTGGGAAGCAAAGAGAAAAAACACCAGACAGCTTAAGAGAATGGCTTGGCAGAAGGTCAACAACGGAAATATTAAATAACTGTCGAGATCGAAAGTTGTGGGGAGACATCATCACCTACACCAGCAGGCTTGGTACTTGATGATGATAACTAATCCACATCATGGTGGAGGCGAGAGGAACAAATGTTGTTCCCATTTCTAGTTACCGTCTACAACTTTCTAGTTGATTCGACTAGACAGCGTCTGGTTGTAGTTAGATCCACATTCACTTTCCAGGAAATCAACAGGAATTGACAGGAACCCTCGTCTCGTCTACTTCTTTCAAGGACAAAGTGTTCGCGACTTCACATAACTTTTTGAGCTTAAATTAACACCAATCATCGAGTCGTTTGAAAGCGAACAAGAAAGTATAATAATTAGCACTACCTAAAGGTACAATCTCTCAGTACAGCAGAGGCCGACGTTTAGAAGTATTAACTCAGGTTGACCACCTATCCTATAGTGTTAAGAAGTCAATACACACATATTGATCTTTCTATACCGCTATAGCTCTTTCTATCAATGTTATATGATGTATATTGTATTATTGGTGCCCTTTCCTTCCACAAATCCACATTGTTCCTCACTTATTTCTGGTTTCATTTTGTTCCTTACACGTCTCATGATGATTATTAGTAATATTTTCGTTCTATGGCACATGCGACTAATAGTTCGATGTTCTTCACAATCAGTAATTATCTACGAGTAGTTCGTATCAATGTCTGAAAACGTGTTTGTTTATTTGTAAACGATAACGCACGTTTTAAAATTGCTTTTAAATTGGCGCCAGGACAGCGACGACAATAATGCTCGATCTTTCTACCCAGAGGTCACATGTTCTGAAGATTTAAAACAAATAATTAGATAACAAATAGGAAATGTGTTGAACTAGAGGAAAGCGCAGTAGCGTTACAGTGATCACCATCAGATCATTAAAATACCGTAGCCTATATCTTGTAAGAGGACAATTTTGATGACGACTTTTCAACTGGTGAATGATCACCAATCCTGCAGAAAACACATTGTCATGACCTAATGATGACTAATTCAACTTAGTCTCTCCATATTAATTTAATTTTCCAATGTTTATTCTCATTAATAATGTTTCTTTTCTCATTAAATTTGCAATTTCTCAAAATACTCGTAGATAATAGTTACTATTATATACATATATTACTATCATCAGTCATGTTTAGCACATTAAACTAGTGTACAATTGCTTCTGCTGCATTGTTTTAATGTAGTAACTAAATGCGTCTAATACATTCATAATTAATTATATGTACAAACCATATCATGAACTACATTACGTAGATATGCCAGTTGACTGCAACATCTTAAATTCAAACAAAATGGACCAGAACATTAAGTAGTCACACAAAGTACTACTGAAAAGAGTCGCTAAAAGTCGACAGTCCGTAATGGATGGTCTAGACTCACGTGCACTCACTCGGTCGCACGGTCAAGAACCCGTTTCCACGTTATAGATGGGTCACCCTAGTCATGCAGCCCTTCAACACGTTGATACACTGTGAGCTTGGTTTATTCTTCATTCAAAATCAGCATCATTGAAATTACACTTACTTGCCAATGAACAGGTGAAAAAACCGGCTTACTACCTCTGCCGAAGTCAAATAAAGACCACTCTCAGATCAGTGACTACAGAATAATCACGATGCAGAACACTGCGGGCAAACTACTGGAGAAAATAGTTGTACATATACGCTCTTTATGACCTTGGACGGATACGCGCATTCTCACCTACACTCGGAGTTATAGATACAACAGAGGCATGGCTGAAAGCGGCAGTCTTCGCCTATGACGTCTCCGAAGGTTTCAGTAGACTAGAGAAGATATGTGCAACTGTGGTAGATCTGGAAAATGCATACAACAGAGCTATAGATTTGAATACCCCATGCACATGCCCCTCAAACTGGCGGTGCAGCCCTTCCTCATTAAATGGATCGCTGCAGCCCTGTTTCAGAGGAAGGTGAAACTCATAGGTAGATGTTCGTCGTTCGAGCCTACATCAATTTTTCCAAAGAATGCGTACAGGTTCATTATTGTCACCAGTCCTATTTAACGTGTACACAATAACAATCTGGGAACAACAGCTAAATGGAAGGGGAAGTACTGCAGATGACATTCTGGTATCTATATTGCCAGGAAAGAGATTGACGGGTAATCGCTTCCACGCGGCAAATCTGACTCGATCGCATCGCTTCCTGGTGTAAAGTATCAGGTTATTGAGTTATTCGCGGGTCATCATCATTTCACATGACCATCGGTGCTCATACCCCCTTCTCAGCAAGTCCCGCAGTGTCCAGCGACTGACAACTCCACTTCTGTGTTGTTTTGATAGAAGTATCAGGTGCCTTGGTTAATCCTAATACAACTTAAGTGGGGTAGATTCCCCTTACCAGTCTTATTGTTACCACGGAAACACCGCGGATGCGAACATGGGATGATGATGTGACTCGGAGCAGCTTAATAACGTACCTAGGAGTTCAGTTTGATTCCACCCTGTGTTTTACAGACCATGTCGACCATGTGATAAAAGCCCGCAAAGAATTAACTGCCTAGAAGATCATGGTAGCTGCCAATATTGAGCAGTGGCTACTTACATTTCTGCTCCAGAGACTGATCTCTGCTCTATTTAGGTATACCCGTAGCACTCTTCTCCGTCAGTACAATACAGACCGACATGCTAGAGAAAACATGAAGCGATACTCAAATCTTGGGATGTACGAGAGACACACCTTGTGTAGCAATGAGGCACCTTCTTGATTGCTCAACTATGAATTATGGGATCAAGTACTGGGGGACGCGAGAACACCTTAAGATAAGTGCAAATATATATAAGAGCTAACTAAACACAGGGAAAAGCTATAGACTAGAAGAGGCGATTCATGGATCGGCAGCACGGAAGATGTAAAAAATAGGTATGTGGGCTTACCAATATCAACACCGGCGTGGAGTGGATACCGGTGTCTACGTCATTCGGGGGTCACATTCTAGTGTATTGTCATACTCAATAACAAGTGTAAGGAGAAGAATCAAATCGTGGTCAATGTGAAACTCAACGTCCTTATTTTGGACAACACCGACGAGGAAGATGCTGTCATCTATAAAAGACTATTCTGAAATAAGACACCAGAGGAGTACATGGGCATTTAATGCACGCTCTACATGCAGAACAGTTAAAGAAGATAACGGTACTTACGTTAAGACTACGAGTAGCATGACTAATAAGGTGACGACAGTGATCAGGGCATTCATCTGGTTAGTCACACAACTACAACCACGCTTGTATACTAGCACTACATTATACTAGCATTACTGTATACTAGCACTACTGTATACAAGCACTACATTATACTAGCATTACTCTATACAAGCACTACATTATACTAGCATTACTGTATACTAGCACTACTGTATACTAGCACTACATTATACTAGCATTACTGTATACTAGCACTACTGTATACAAGCACTACATTATACTAGCACTACTCTATACAAGCACTACATTATACTAGCATTACTGTATACTAGCACTACTGTATACTAGCACTACATTATACTAGCATTACTGTATACTAGCACTACTGTATACTAGTACTACTGTATACTAGCACTACATTATACTAGCATTACTGTATTCTAGCAATACTGTATACTAATACTACTGTATACTAGCACTACATTATACTAGCATTACTGTATACTAGCACTACTGTATACTAGCACTACATTATACTAGCATTAGTGTATACTAGCACTACTGTATACTAGCACTACTGTATACTAGTACTACTGTATACTAGCACTACATTATACTAGCATTACTGTATACTAGCACTACTGTATACTAGTACTACTGTATACTAGCACTACTGTATACTAGCATTACTGTATACTAGCACTATTGTATACTAGCATTACTGTATACTAGCATTACTGTATACTAGCACTACTGTATACTAGCATTACTGTATACTAGCATTACTGTATACTAGCACTACTGTATACTAGCACTACTGTATACTAGTACTACTGTCTACTAGCACTACTGTATACTAGTACTACTGTCTACTAGCACTACTGTATACTAGTACTACTGTATACTAGTACTACTGTATACTAGTACTACTGTCTACTAGCACTACTGTATACTAGCACTACTGTATACTAGTACTACTGTCTACTAGCACTACTGTATACTAGCATTACTGTATACTAGCACTACTGTATACTAGCACTACTGTATACTAGTGCTACTGTCTACTAGCACTACTGTATACTAGTACTACTGTATACTAGCACTACTGTATACTAGCACTACTGTATACTAGCACTACTGTATACTAGCACTACTGTATACTAGCACTACTGTATACTAGCACTACTGTATACTAGTACTACTGTATACTAGCACTACTGTATACTAGTACTACTGTCTACTAGCACTACTGTATACTAGTACTACTGTCTACTAGCACTACTGTATACTAGCATTATTGTATACTAGCACTACTGTATAATAGTACTACTGTCTACTAGCACTACTGTATACTAGCACTACTGTATACTAGCACTACTGTATAATAGTACTACTGTCTACTAGCACTACTGTATACTAGTACTACTGTATACTAGCACTATTGTATACTAGCATTACTGTATACTAGCACTACTGTATACTAACATTACTGTATACTAGTACTACTGTATACTAGCACTACTGTATACTAGCACTACTGTATACTAGCATTACTGTATACTAGCACTATTGTATACTAGCACTATTGTATACTAGCATTATTGTATACTAGCACTACTGTATACTAGTACTACTGTATACTAGACACTACTGTATACTAGCACTACTGTATACTAGCACTACTAAATACTAGAACTACTGTATACTAACACTACTGTATACTAACACTACTGTATACTAACACTACTGTATACTATACTGTGATTTGATGAGCAATATAAGAAAAGTGGAGGCGGGCTCTGTACGCAGCCACCTTTCTACGTACATCCTTGGACTTGCGGAAATACTGTGCAATGAACAATCTGCCAGGTTGACTATCATTGTTGCCATGACGACGATCAAGCATTCATTCTCTCCCTGATGCGGGAAGGGCACATGACTTAGAAAGCAACGAGTCCGCGTCTCTCCTTCGGATGAATGATATGGTAGTAGAGATCATGGGTTCATCCAGAAACAAGAGTAGTGAGGGCGCAAAAGAGGACTTAACCAACACAGAACTAGAGTCGTCAGTGGCTGACTGCTGCAGGGAATGCTGGGGAGGTGATGTGAGCACCTATTGACATGAAGTTCGAAGTACAATGATGATAGCGCATAATAACTCAATAACCCAATAACAATTATTACACTTAGAATGTTAAAAAAGAAATCATGACTTCTAAAATCTTTAACTAGTAGGCTTACAATGTTTTATGAGATTTTATTGATAATTATTATTATTATTACATTTGTAATGGTAGACATTCCTTCTTGAAAAGTTTACTTTAAGATACGTTTGAAAAAAAGTACAATTTTGTACAAAGTCAACTATAGCTCGTTTCAAAACATATGCCCAACTTCAAAACGCTATTACTCTCTAACCGTTTGTTAAATACTTTTGAAATTTTCCAAATGTTATTAGAATGCAAAAGACCCTTTAAATGTATATTTAACAAATATCTTGCAGCTGCAGTTTTCTTAAAGCGGCGATATTTCTTTGATGTTTGTCAAAATTGTAAATTGTGAAGCCCTAAAGAATAGAAATTACCGTAGTTGCTGGTCTACGATTAATTTTCACTAGGTAAAGGCGTGGCCGTAATGGGGAAATAACTGGATAAAACAAAACACCAGGATAATTATTGTCTGCTCAGTTCGAGGACGGACGATAATATCAAGGTATACCTGTATGTCCAATTTTCATAGTTGTGTGGTCCTGAAAAGGACCGTTTGTTGAAATAATTTAAGGTAATATAGGGGCCAACATTGTGGGGGCTATATACTTTCATTCTGAATCAGACGAGTCTAAAAGATTAATAACTGTTTGGGGTTGAACATTCCACAAACCATCATTTTTTCCAATATTCCTCTTCCTGTTTTAAGACGTGGTCTTCACATTTAGCCCAATAATCTTTGTCTATATTTAATAAAGCGAGATTAGCAAGAGTCTTTACATCGCATATTTTGAATGTTGTATTTTCATCTGCCACTTGTCCTTTTGATTTTTCCCAGATTAGTTCTATTGGATTTAAATGAGCATGGTAAGGTGGCAGGCTCAAACTTATATGACCGTGCTCTTGGATAATCTTATCTATTTGAAAAATCTTTGTCCTTTGTTTTTGCTTTACTAGAGATAGTAATTCAGGTTTTAAGTATATGTTATTAAATTGTATGTGCTCCTTTGTGAGCCATATCTTAATAGCATCTTTTGTACTGGATGACGTCGGGACTTTATCTTCAAGTGCAACAATGTTGTGGTACGCTGCATTGTCCATTATTAGACAAGATGGTCGATCTAGTGATGGGAGAACAGAATTTTCAATCCAATGTCTAAATATGTGACCATTCATCTCAGAGTGATAATCCCGATTGTCTATGGATTTTGAAAGAAAAATGAGCTCTGCATTCTGTATTAGTCCATGTTGTCGACTACCTGCGTGAGCAATTATCAAGCGCTGTCCTTTGCTGCTAGGTATTAATCTCTTAATCTTTCCATCTGATGACTGCCATTCCCTTTGGTTAGTGTGGTGAGCATTGATCCATGTTTCATCCAAGTACACAATATCATAACCTTGCTTGCGCACCTCTTTTACTTCACGTAAGTACTTGCTTCTCATGACTACTATATGTGGCTTCTCACAGATGATGTTTCGTCCATTGGAATACTTTCTGAATGTAAAGCCTGCAGCTCTCACATTCCTCCATAATGTAGACTTTGATATTTCAATACTGTTGTTCTTTTTCAGCGATACTTTTAATTTTCTTATTGTAACAGTTTCATTCATACCAAACATTTTGCGAATTTCACTTCTAATAAGTTCACTGTCGAAATTATCCAACATTTTTGCTCTTCCTTGTGATTTTGTATATTTGTCACGTGCTTGAATCCAGCGATTAAATGACCGTTTAGATAAATCCAAAATGTGTCTTGTCCTATTCTCAGGGTTTTCTAAAGAATGAAATAATCTTCCTCGTTTAGCCTCTTTGCAAAAATAGTCATACATTTTTATTGCGATGTTTTGTAAACTGCAGAATTTCATTTTAAGACTCATGATAAATGTTAGCGTTCCACGTCTACACCTATGAATGAACGGAAATGGAACACGCAATGCCTCGTGTTTTCTACAAGTGTCTAATTGTGTCAGATAACTCACGTTTAAAGCGTGAAAAATCGTAAATTTGACCGTGTATAGATTTGTAATCGCTATTTTTAACTTAAATACTGTAAACACTAAGTTTTGACTACATCAATGGGTCGTTATAAATTTATATAAATCAAATAAGCAATAATAATAACCAAATGTTTGTTTTTAATGAAATTAATTCCCTGTTGGGTTCTAATCATTATAACTTTACATGCAAATTTTGAAAAAAATACAAAAAGCGGTTTAAAAGATATTGATTTTAAAAGTTGGGCACGACTTATGAAACAAGCTATAGTACTTTTATATTTTTTTTCTTTCGCATTTTACATGTAATTCTTTTTCAATTTTTTGTATTCCTTTATCGTATTCTATTTTCGTAATGTTTCTTATTCTGCGATATCTTCATCTCAATCCTTGTTTCTTCTTCTCCCTTATTTTGTTTGACCTCACTGAAATTAGCAGACATTTACTCGTTCCCAAAGTCTTTTAAATCTAAAACAACGCACCGTAGTCTCTATACACAATGACTGCATTTATTTTGACTGGTGAACAGTTCACGGACTCTAGTGTAAACTATGCTATAAACTATGTAGTGCTAACCTTTGTAGCTAACTCCAATCTTGTTTTTATTTCCGAGATCTTTAATAATCTTGCAAGTAATTTGACACATTTGTTACCTGTGATGCGTAGTCGGAAAATGGCACTATATTATTTCAGCAGTTTATAGTTTGTTGTACAGTTAATATCGACTACATGTATCTAAGTGTATCTTACATTGATTAAGTCATCAGTTTCTTTGCTGGAAGTTTTCTAATTGCAATTTCGCTGGTTGCAAATTTTAGTAATGTGCACGTATGTTTTTTGCGTGCTATTTTTTACAACTATCATGTAATATTATATACATATCAGGATGTGTGAAATATATGTCTATCAAAGAAATGTTCATATATGTCTATCTAAGAAATGTTCATATATGTCTATCTAAGAAACAAACATTACCATCATGCAACATAACAATAAATAGGACAAATCTGAAACAAGTGCAGCGTGTCAAATACTTGGGCACAATAATACCATCAGATGGAAGATGCACCACAGAAATAAAAAGCAGAATAGCTCAGGCCAAAATATCATTTCAGAAAAATGAAAAATGTCTTATGCAAAAAATCTATATCAATAGAAGTGAGAAAGAGAGTTCATCGGTGCTATATAGAACCAATTCTGACCTATGGAAGCAAATCATAGACAGTAGACAATCAAATGAAAAGACGATTAGTGGCCGCAGAGATGGGATTTCTCAGAAGAATGTTGAAAGTTCCTTGGACAGATAAAAAGACTGAAGAAGTTCTCAAAGAGGCCAACACAAAAAGGGAGCTCCTAAAAAACATAAGAAAGAAACAATCAACATTTTTCGGGCACATCATGTGAAGAGAAAAGTTAGAATACTTGGTTACAACTGGCAAAATAAAAGGAAAGAGAGATTGCAGACGACAAAGAGAGAAACTAGTGGATAGCTTGGTGTAATGGCACGAAAAACAGTCAACAACAGAACTAATACGATGCACTATAGATAGAAAATTGTGGTGGAACATGATCACCTACGCCAACTGGTATGGCATATGATGGTGATCATGTAATACAATTCCATCCGCCCGATTAAAATTCAAGAATTTATCAACAAATTTTAAAAGATGGACAGGATCATTATTTGTACCTTTTTTGGCGACCTCGTCAAACTAAGAAGTGGAAAGTTCTTGAGAACTTGCATATTTGTTGTCATCTGTGGCGGCATCAGTTGATGTAGTATGTTGATAATTGGCATCAGAGACGATCAAATGTCCAGCAGCTTCATCGTTGCTTACATCGGGACCTTTATGTTGATCATTTCCAGCTGTTTCTCCGTTACTTCCATCGGCATCTACCTGTTGATCATTTCCAGCTGTTTCTTCGGTACTTCGCTCGGGATCTACCTGTTGATCATTTCCAGCTGTTTCTCCGTTACTTTCATTGGAATCTACCTGTTGATCATTTCCAGCTGTTTCTCCATCAATATGTTGATCATTTTCAGCTGTTTCTCCACTACCACCATTGCGGTCTACCTGTTGATCATTTCCAACTGTTTCTCCACTACCACCATTGCGATCTACCTGTTGATCATTTCCAACTGTTTCTCCACTACTTCCATTGCGATCTACCTGTTGATCATTTCCAACTGTATCTCCGTTACTTCCATTGAGATCTACCTGTTGATCATTTCCAGCTGTTTCTCCGTTACTCCCATTGCGATCTACCTGTTGATCATTTCCAACTGTTTCTCCACTACTTCCATTGCGATCTACCTGTTGATCATTTCCAACTGTTTCTCCACAACTTCCATTGCGATCTACATGTTGATCATTTCCAACTGTTTCTCCACTACTTCCATTGCGATCTACCTGTTGATGATTTTCAGCTGTTTCTCCACTACTTCCATTGCGATCTACCTGTTGATGATTTTCAGCTGTTTCTCCACTACTTCCATTGCGATCTACCTGTTGATGATTTTCAGCTGTTTCTCCACGACTTCCATTGCGATCTACCTGTTGATCATGTCCACCGATACCATTCCGGCTTGGAGTGGTAAATGCCCCGACCAATGAAATTATTAAGGAAACTACAACAATTATGATCCTCATCTTGCTAAGTTCTGTCAGTAAAAGAAAACAAACAGTTTGATAGCATCAAAATCTATCAAATGTATGAATACAAGATTAAAAGAAAAATACAGTTAAACATTTAGCCATGTGATCATTAATATTATTTGTTACAAACAATACGTTTCTTATAAAACATATAATTAGCAAAAATCCCTGGATTAATCTGCAGTTGATTAATATTAAAGCTTGAGATGGTCACAAAACCTGGTAGATACCTCGGATAACAAAAACGAGCAATAAAGACATATCAAGACTTATTACTGAGAACATGTATCTTCTCCATAGAAACATATGGTTGTGAAACATGAGCATTCTCACAAACAACAAGGATGGAAATTGATTCATTCGAAACAAAATGCTACAGAAAATTCCGTAATAACCTTGGATAATGAAAAAGGGCAATGAAGGCATTAGCATATTTAAACATTAGAAAGAACTGGCAAATAAAAACCATTCTACAGAGGAGACTAAAATATTATGGCCACATCAAAACACAGCAGGTCGAAAATAACAATAATTGAATGTATATTTCAAGAATGGACAAGACAAGGTCAGATCTAGAAAAAAAGATGGTTTCAATACATCAAAGTGACCTTGTGCATTGCATAAGAAGAATTGGGAGACCTGGCTAGAGGCAGAGACTTTTTCAGACGAGCTGTGATGAATGCAACGTTATGTGGGAGATCTTGCTAGAGATTAAGATTCTTTCAGACGAGCGCTGATGAATTCAACGTTCTGTGGGAGATCTGGCTAGAGGGTGAAATTGTTTAAGAGGAGTTGTAATAAATACAACGTTCTGTGGGAGATCTGGCTAGAGGGAGAAATTCTTTAAGAGGAGTTGTGATAAATGCAACGTTCTGTGAGAGGTATGGCTAGAGACATATATTCTTTCGGTCAAGCTCTGATTAATGCAATGTTCTGTGGGAGATCTGGCTAGAGACATAGATTCTTTCAGACGAGCTGTGATGAATGCAACGTTCTGTGGTAGATCTGGCTAGAGACATAGATTCTTTCAGACGAGCTGTGATGAATGCAACGTTCTGTGGTAGATCTGGCTAGAGACAGAGATTCTTTCAGACGGGCTATGATGAATGCAACGTTCTGTGGTAGATCTGGCTAGAGACAGAGATTCTTTCAGACGGACTGTGATGAATGCAACGTTCTGTGGGAGATCTGGCTAGAGACAGAGATTTTTTCAGACGGACTGTGATGAATGCAACGTTCTGTGGTAGATCTGGCTAGAGACAGAGATTCTTTCAGACGGACTGTGATGAATGCAACGTTCTGTGGTAGATCTGGCTAGAGACAGAGATTCTTTCAGACGGACTATGATGAATGCAACTTTCTGTGATAGATCTGGCTAGAGACATAGATTCTTTCAGACGGACTGTGATAAATGCAACGTTCTGTGGTAGATCTGGCTAGAGACATAGATTCTTTCAGACGGACTGTGATGAATGCAACGTTCTGTGGGAGATCTGGCTAGAGACATAGATTCTTTCAGACGGACTGTGATGAATGCAACGTTCTGTGGGAGATCTGGCTAGAGACATAGATTCTTTCAGACGGACTGTGATGAATGCAACGTTCTGTGGTAGATCTGGCTAGAGACAGAGATTCTTTCAGACGGACTGTGATGAATGCAACGTTCTGTGGTAGATCTGGCTAGAGACAGAGATTCTTTCAGACGGACTGTGATGAATGCAACGTTCTGCAGAGGGACATGCAACTTGACGATGTCCGTCAAGAAACAAAACCTGCTATCGTTGGACCATCGCACACAGTTTAATAATACGACTATAATAGTCGACAATATATGTAACTGTGAGTGGAATGAGACGCTATCAAACAAAGAAAGCTCTGGGATAAGAATGTAAAGAAACGGGCTGATAACGACTTCTTGTAATACAGTTCGAACCGTTATTTCAGTGTCCAGAAGTTGATGTTATTTAGAAGTGTACACTCTAGCATCAAATAACTATTCTATAAAATTACAAGCAAAAACATGCAAAAATACTTAAAAATGTAAATGTAAGGATACGATTTGCAAACACTATGACATCATGACAAATAAGGTATTCAATTTTAAATGAATACAAACGCACACCGATAAAACATAACTTCGCTGAAGCCTTCACAAGTACAGATACAATTATGGAACTAAATTTAAAGCACATATATAGAGCTATCAAACTTGCGGTGAGATTTTGAAAGCACGTTCCTGAGTTCTCTACGAGATTTTGAAAGCACGTTCCTGAGTTCTCTACGAGATTTTGAGAGCACGTTCCTGAGTTCTCTACGAGATTTTGAGAGCACGTTCCTGAGTTCTCTACGAGATTTTGAGAGCACGTTCCTGAGTTCTCTACGAGATTTTGAGAGCACGTTCCTGAGTTCTCTACGAGATTTTGAGAGCACGTTCCTGAGTTCTCTACGAGATTTTGAGAGCACGTTCCTGAGTTCTCTACACCACCATTTTAATTAGTGTCTTTTGACTCTTAAGTATGCCAAAAGAGATTAAATAACCATGAACCCCCCCCCCCTCCCCCCCCAACCACAACAAAAATGGTTTTAGTTTTCACACTTACAATCATTGTTATTTATTTCTCATTAGCATGTCTTCTTTATGAAATAATTCTCTAATACATTAAAAGGTGATATTGTAGCACTACATAATTAAGAGCTAGCGTTGCCGTATATAATTAGCATCTAGTGTATGCGTATAAGATTTGCTTTTCCGCAAAGGCAAATGAGTACACGATCTTTAGCCAGGACAATACAGGCTTTCCAAGAGAGGTCGCTAGTCCGGCTTCCCCCCAGAGGATGTGCCCAAAAGAGATGGAAGCTCCACTCCACACCCCTACCTATCCGGCAGCAATGCTATGTGCTAACTTGACCTTCATCTATCAGATCAAACCATGATCGAGGTCTCTGTTCGTGGAAATATGTTTCTCTTTGGTTCTAATTGGTTCTCTGTTTTCTGTACAGCTCACGTTGCAGGTCTCTCTTCGTGGAAATATGTTTCTCTTTGGTTCTAATTGGTTCTCTGTTTTCTGTACAGCTCATGTTGCAGGTCTCTCTTCGTGGAAATATGTTTCTCTTTGGTTCTAATTGGTTCTCTGTTTTCTGTACAACTCACGTTGCAGGTCTCTCTTCGTGGAAATATGTTTCTCTTTGGTTCTAATTGGTTCTCTGTTTTCTGTACAACTCACGTTGCAGGTCTCTGTTCGTGGAAATATGTTTCTCTTTGGTTCTAATTGGTTCTCTGTTTTCTGTACAACTCACGTTGCAGGTCTCTCCGTCATGTCTGATACTTCATTAAAAGCGATACCAACAAGTATTGCTCTACCATCTTCTTAATCCCACGAGCACGTCATCAAATGTACATTCGTCATTTAATGCCTTCTCCGCAACGAAGGTTGGCTACTATGGATCGCCATTCTACTCTGTTTCTTGCTTTGATAGTGCAGGCTGTCATAGATTGATTTTTGATGTTACTCGTCCATGTTAGTCTTGGTCTGCCTCTGCGTCTTTTACCTTGTAATTTTCCTTCCAATATTACTTTCAGTAGGCTGTTGTGTCTTTTAACATGCCCCAAAAATTTGATTTGTCTTGTCTTAATTGTATTTAGTAGTTCTCTTTTTATTTTTAGTTGTTTTAAAACTTCATCGTTTGTATTCTTTTGTTTCCATCCAATTCTACATATGCTTCTATAAATCCACATTTCAAAGGCTTCAATTTTCTGTTCTGTTTTCTTGTCTAATGTCCATGTTACTGCACCATACAGGAATATTGAGAAGATGTAACATTTTTCCATTCTTAGTTTCAGCCCTGTTGATATTTGTTTTGTTGTTAGTATATTTTTTTAGGGCATTACAATTACTTTTTGCCATACCTATTCTTTTGTTTAT
Source organism: Megaustenia siamemsis (assembly GCA_032433765.1). Taxonomy (NCBI): domain Eukaryota; kingdom Metazoa; phylum Mollusca; class Gastropoda; order Stylommatophora; family Ariophantidae; genus Megaustenia; species Megaustenia siamemsis. The sequence goes on from JAVIAB010000024.1 coordinate 62,622,584, forward strand.
TTCAATTTTGCATTTTCCATCATTGGTTATTGTATGTCCAAGGTAGTTGTAGCTCTGGACTGTCTCCAGATGTATTCCCTCAAATGTGATATTTAATTGTAGGTCTTGAGAATTTTCTTTGTTTATGATAATAGTTTTAGTCTTTTTGATATTCATTTCTAGTCCATATTTTTTGCATGTTATGTTTATCACATTAAGCATTTGTTGAAGGTCTTTAGAATTTTCTGTTTTGTAGAACAGTATCATCAGCATAATTCGGTTTATTGATTATCTTTCCATTAATGTTTAGGCCTGGTATCTCTGAGATGTTTTTAAAGATTTGCTCAGTTATAGATTGAACAAGCTTGGTGATAGGATGCATCCTAGTCTTTCTCCTCTTTTTATGTCCATAGGTGTAGAGTTCTCCTTGTTATATCTTATTATTGCTGTTTGCTCCCAGTACAGATTACATATTAGTCGTATGTCTGTGTCGTCTAGATTTATATTCTTTAGGCAGTCTATGAGTTGGTTATGGTGTATTCTGTCGAAAGATTTGATGTAGTCAATAAAGCAGGCATATATTGGTTTGTTTACTTTTGTGTACATTTCAATCAATGTTCTCATGCTGAATATGGCTTCTTTTGTCCCACTGTTTTTCCTGAATCCAAATTGTTGCTCATCTAATTCAGTATTGATTTTATTCTGAATCCTTCCCTGTCTAACTTTTAAAAAATGTACATAGAAAAACAAATACGATTACTTACCTGTAGCTCTGTAAGTTCAGCGGATATTCACCATTTGGGATTATTCAAAATGGAAACCCTTTCAAGGTTTTATATCCTGACTTAATCACATAATCTACATCTAGTGAGATATGCTTTAATTGACAGCTTTAGATAAGTGATCGTAAAGGGCATTTGTCAAGGCTTTTTGATTTTTCATGTATATGCCATTTGATTTTGAGATCTCAAAAATGCACTTGCAATTTCATGCTTGTTGATATTTCAGTCATGAGAAAAACCATATGTTACCAAGAATCAAAGATTGGATGCTCTGCATCAATGATTTGTTGCTAATTACTACGTGTACGTGTAATTCTCATTCACAGATTAGACATGTACCAAATAAAATAGTTACTGCAATAGTGAACATTGTACCTAAAGTTCACACACATTGGGAATTGTAACTCTTTCTACTAATTGTAACTATTCATACAACTTACGGTTGAAATGGTTGAGTCCATTTCGAAAAGTAATTGCAGACATATTTTCGGTGAAAACTTAGAAATTGTAAGAATTGATTTATGACGTGTTTGCATTATCAGCTCTAGCATGTTCTTGGCATGTTTAGGCAAACACTGACAGTCAACATGTGTGATAACAACATAGTTGATCCATTCCGTAAATTTCTTGCACGTGGTTTGATTTGTTATGATGCCCCAAGTCTAGCATAATTTATTCATCTCCTCATTTATTATTTTTTGCCGGCTTGTCTTTGTAATGTTTAAAATTTGACTCAGCAGTAATGTATTGTTTTAATGACTTGGCCGTATAATGTAATGACATTATCTAATGCTGATTCCACTAGACAGAGACAATTGTATAAATTACATTTCATCATAAATACTTCTAGTTTTCGAGAACTGTATCATACAGTTTAGAAGTCGATGGAATCTGAAACTGGATGATATTACACTTATTGTACTCTTATTGTTAATTCCAAAGACTATATCATTAGCGCTAAATGCAAATTTAGTTTATACAATTTTTAAAATTGTAAATATTTTATTGAGTATTCAACATGCTGTAATTGTGTTTCAGAAATGAAAGAATTACTCATTATAAAACTATCAATTGCATTTTCATATGTAATATTAAATTTATAATTAAATTTGTAAAATTATTGATGCAATGCACCTATCCACTTCTGAACGATGTTCTATTATTTTTCACGATGTGAACTCTTTCCGTACGTTTCGCCGCACAGTGCGTTACTCTCAATTTGATTAGTGTAAACTGTCATCCAACCATATCCTTTTTATAGGTCATGTATTATCTTGGTACTGCTGAAATCTAATTCCTTGTTTAATTATCTAAAAATTCATATATAATATGTTATGTGTTAGACAATTATAAACATATAGATTAATATTTAAATATACTAACATCACAACAAATAACAAAAGGGCTAAAACTAAGAATAGCAAAATGTTATAACTTCTCAACATTTCTATATGGTGCAGAGACATGAACACTAGACAAGAAAATAGAACAAAGAATGGAAGCCTTTGAAATGTGGATATATAGATGAATAGGTAGAATTAGATGGAAGGCAAAGAAAACAAGCTATGAAGTCTTAAAACAACTACATATGAAATGAGAACTACTAAACACAATTCAAACAAGACAAATGCGTTTTTGGGTCATGTTAAAAGACACAACAGCCTACTAAAAGTAATATTGGAGGGGAAAATGCAAGATAAAAGTGGCAGAGGCAGACCAGGACGAACATGGTCGAGTAACATCAAAAGATGAATAAATCAGCCTATGACAACCTGCAACATCATCGCAAGAGACAGAATAGAATGGCACTCCATGGTAGCCAACCTTCGTTTCGGAGATGGCACTCGATGATGATGATGAGATTAATATTTAAAAACATGAAAAAATTTCTCTCTGAAATCTCTACTGCAAAACTGATAATAACCTACTGTACTGAAAGAGTTAAAATGCAATCTACTTTATGCAGCATCTGTTCGTTCTACTGAATTTGTTCGATTTCTACTTGTTGGTGAGCATTTCTATGGTGGTCCAGCTGAGTTCTCTCCTGGGCGCTGATATTATAATAATTCCTCATCATCATCGAGTGTCATCTCCGCAACGAAAGTTGGCTACCATGGAGCGCCATTCTGCTCTGTCTCTTGCTTTGATGGTGCAGGTTGTCTTAGGCTGGTTTGTCCATCTTTTGATGTTACTCGTCCATGTTAGTCTTGGTCTGCCTCTGCCTCTTTTACCTTGTATTTTCCCCTCCAGGATTACTTTAGTATGCTGTTGTATCTTTTAAGATGGCCCAAAAATCTCATTTGTCTTGTTTGAATTGTGTTTAGTAGTTCTCTTTTCATTTTTAGTTGTTTTAAGACTTCGTTTGTTTTCTTTTCCTTGCATCCAATTAAACCTATTCTTCTATATATCCATATTTCAAAGGCTTCAATTCTCTGTGTGTTTTCTTGTCTAATGTCCATGTTTCTGCACTATATAGGAATGTTGAGAAGACATAACATTTTGCTATTCTTAGTTTTAGCCCTGGTGTTATTTGTTTTGATGTTAACATGTTCTTCGTGACATTAAAATTGCTTTTTGCCTTTCCTATTCTTTTATTTATTTAAGTTGTACATTAAGTTGTACAAGTACAGTTGTCAGTAATTCCTACCCTGTTATCATTTTCTCCATTTTTTTGGGTTAAATAAGAATTATGTGTATGTTCATACCGGTACTAAACGTAGCAAAAATGTGTTCCTTTTGAATTAACTAACAAGACTGGACATGTATTACGAAGCAACCAACGCATTTGCATGAACGTTGTCGTAGATACATATGTGATTGTGTGTGAGTTTTAGTGTACGTCTGCATGAATGTATAAATGTATGTATCAGCATGTGTATATATTAATGACAACTTTCTTTCTGCCTCAAAGATTGAGCTCTGATCAACTAAATCTAGCATCGTTTATTGATTATTGACCTAGTAGACTAAACACATTTGATACTTCAGACGTGTAAACACATCAAGTGTAAGATCTCATGTCTAAATGCATGATTTGTATTTTACTTGGTACTTGTATGTAGCGTGTAACACCACACATCAAGTGTAAGCTTATTTATCTCATGTCAATATAAATGCATGATTTGTATTTTACTTGTTAGTAGTGCTTGTAATGGATGTAGCGTGTAACACCACACATCAAGTGTAAGCTTATTTATCTCATGTAAATATAAATGCATGATTTGTATTTTACTTGTTAGTAGTGCTTGTAAAAAAAAGGGTCCGACACTGTCAAGTCTGAAATTGTTGGGAGATGCAATATTTAATAACAACAAAAGTGTTCCCAATTTAAGCCGCAGGTTCTTCTAATCACTTATTATCACAATCTATTTGTGTACTTTGTCTACAAGGAAAGACACACATGAACACATCAACAAAAGGATCAGTGACAAACAACCATGATGCTTGTATTTCTAAACGTCGTTTGTTCTATTTAACGAGAAGCATTGCTAAATATTTGCAAAATGTTTTCTAAATCACATGATAGTTTGGCAGCTGTTTCCATACTCCATGAAATGACATTTTTTTCCCCTCTATTTAGTGAACCTGTTCATTGTAACGTGACTGCGCATTGCTGAGAGCATGGATTATATTGTAATTGGATTCTTTTACAATATTTATTAAGTGGTACAGGTTGAATGTTCACTATGTAAAGTAATCAATCAACAGACTCACGGTTTGTGAAGTCTTTTTTTATGATTTCACAGTGATCCCTCATGTTGTTTTGCATTCGATTAAACATTAATTTTGGTTTACAAAGTCCCTCACATACGATCATTTATGCCGTATGTAAGTAGTTCCGAAGTTCTGTTGGCCACACGAATGGATAAAATATTAAAATGATACATGAATGATAGTAAAACATGCATTAATTATATAGTAAAACATGTATCAGTAAAACTGAGAACTTGTAAAAAAGCAATATACCAAAATATGCACATACATTTCTATAATACATTCTTGACTCTAGACCCACCTAGAAGCCAAATATTGCAACGATCTAAATAAAGGCTCTCCAAACATTGCAACGATCTAAATAAAGGCTCTCCAAACATTGCAACGATCTAAATAAAGGCTTTCCAAACATTGCAACGATCTAAATAAAGGCTTTCCTAACACTGCAACGATCTAACAAAAAGGCTCTCCAAATATTGCAACGATCTAAATACAGGCTTTTCAAACACTGGCTGTAATAAAATGGTTAACAGATGAAACCCTGACCAAGGTCAAGAGAGAAAATAATATAGCCACTGTCCTTAGCTACGTAAGTCGTGAGAGACGACTACAGTGGTTCGGGTCGAATTTATCGCCAGTGCTACAGAGTTCGTACATCTGAGCTGAAGCCATCTTCGGTGCTTTCGCAAGTGCGTCATCTGGGGGAAGTGCTGGGGAGGAGCGGATATGGGCACTATGGTGTAGTCCGCTGTGCAATGAACATGATATGTCGACTAAACGGAAGAAAACTATTTCTCGTCTCTTTGATATGCTTAATGATATTGTGCGCATGATATCTCTCATCATCACCTTCATAGAGTGCCGTCTCCGCATCGAAGGTTGGCTGTCATGGAGCGCCATTCCGCTCTGTCTCTTGTTTTCATGATACAGGTTGTCATAGGCTAACTTGTCCATCTTTTGATATTACTCGTTCACGTTAGTTTTAGTCTGCTTCTGCCTCTTTTACCTTGTATTTTCCTTTCCAAGATTACTTTTAGTAGGCTGCTGTGTCTTTTAACATTTTAATAATTTATCTTTTCATGTTTAGTTGTTTTAAGACTTCATCTTTTGTTTCTTATTCTATCCATATCAATCTACCTATTCTGGACGTCGATACTGTGGATGGTCTAGACTCACGTGCACTCAATCAGTACCACGGTCCAGAACTCGTTTACACGTTATAGACGGGCCAACTCCAGTCAATTAGCTCTACGGCACGTGGAAGCACCGTGGGCGCTTGATTTTCGCCGTTTAGAAGCTCACAGAAATGAAATTGTGCTTTGTTGGTAAAAACACTCCTCCATCTTGGCAACCATCACAGAACAGAAGTCGTCAGTCGCTGGACACTGCGAGACTTGCTGAGGAGGGGATATGTGCATTTATGGACATGCTCTGAGTGTAATGATGATGACCCGTTAATAACTCATTAACTCTACCTATTCTTCTGTAGATCCACATTTCAAAGGCTTTAATTTTCTGTTCTGTTTTCTTATCTATTGTCCATATTTCTGCACCATACAAGAATGTTGAGCAGATTTCACATTTTGCTATTTTAATTTTTAGACCTGGTGTTGTCTGATTTGATAAAATGATGGTTTTACATATTTGAAATACATCGTATCTCTATTGAAGAAATCATGTTCATCATCAAGTACCGGGCCTGCTGGCGTAGTTTATCATGTCTCTCCTCAACTTTCTATCTCGGCAGCTATTTATCATTTCTGTTGTTGACCTCCTGCCAAGCCATTCTCTTAAGCTGTCTGTTATTTTTTCTATTTGCTTCCCTCTATCTCTTCGTCCCTCAAGTTTTCGAGTTGTTACAATATATTCCAGTTGTTCTCTTCTCATTACATGGCCAAAAAATGATGATTGTTTCTTCCTAATATTGGAAATTAGCTCTCTTTTTGCCTTGACCTCTCTCTGAACATCTTCATTACTCTTCTTAGCTGTCCATGGTATTCTCAATATTCTTCCGTAAAACCACATTTCTACGGGCTCCAGTGATTTTCTTGTCTGTTGTCTTATTGTCCATGATTCGCATCCATATGTTAAGACTGATAGAAGAAATTTTGAACTTTTTTCTGTCATTTTATGTTCATATTTGATCAAATGCAACATTAGCTCGTGACTAAAACAATAAACATTTCAGAATATTATTGTCTTTATAAAAAAAAATAAACAAGCAAGTTATAGATGAATACATTTCTGTGTTCTAAACATAAAGAACAAATATTTAATGCAGTGAAATCTGGGTCACTAAGCTGCACTTAAAATAGGCAAATAAGACATCAATCGGAATAACAAGCTAAAGTGAGCCAGTCTGAAAGAATCTATTGTCCTAAGCTAGATCTCCCGATTCTTCTGTTGTCAAAGTTCAGGTCTATGATATCTGGAAACCAACTTCTTAGCCTGCCCCTGTCTCTTTTTCTTGGAACTATGCTTTCCCTTATTGTTCTTACCAGCCCACTGTTTCTTTTGTTGTGACCATATTTTCATGTCCTTCGTAAGATGATATTTATAAGACAGTTATCTTCCATTTTTTAAGTCGCTTAGTATGTATTAATTTATCATTTTCCTATCCAAAGACTGTTTCTGTAGCATTTTTATTTCAAATGAAACAACTTTCTTTTGTTATTGCGAGACACCTACCATGGGGAAAAAGGGGGCAAAAAGCAGCGTGTGAACGCCACACAGTGTGTAGATCTTGGTTGATTTGTCGTGCCGTGACGAAGGTGATCGGGGAGGGGATAATATAAATGTATTAGATAAACAACCCAGGGGCCGCGATATCTCAGTGGTTAATGAACTGGACTACAAAGGACAAGGGATAGGATTCGATCCCAATCGACGGCTTCCGGGTTCACCCAGCCTTAAATGGGTACCCGTTTTTTTTCTGAGAAAGTAAAGCGGCACGGGCGTAATACCGACCACATTACCCCAAAAATTATGTGCTGAAGGTAGGTAAAATGTATTGTCGCTAACACTATATTCCCTATACGTCACTTGGCGTAACGGGGACTCTTTACTCTTTGCTTACTAGATAACAACCCAGAGGTCACACACATCTTGAATGAATACAACTGAACAGGAAGGTTGGTATTTTGCAAAAAAATAATTATATAAAAAATATAAAAGTACAGTCTGTCTTCACAGCTTCAAAGAAAGTGTACGAAAGTAAATACAAAGCATGTACTAAATTAAACTGTTAGCATAACTAGCCGACTGTTGATGTTTAGTTTTATAAAAATAGCAACAGCAGTATTGTAATTAGCTGAAACAGTGACGCGCTGTGTTTAAACGAGATAAGACCGGGCTTCGTGAAGCAGGCGTTCTCAGCCTTTTAATAGGCTAGCACCAGGTACAAGTTCGCTAACACAAAAGCGAGTAAATGTGTGTTTATGCGGGCGCGCGAATGTGTGAGCGAATGTGTGAGCGAAAGTGTGTGTGTGTAACAGTAAGGCAACAAATATTTGAATCACTCTCCAAAACTGATGAAATCGTTGAACTTGAATATCACTAAGATTGTCTGTGTTTTCCAAGAGAAATGAATGTCTACCGTAAACGTTAATGCACAATAAATCATTTGTTCGTGTAAGTGTGTGTTGTTCTTGTACAAGCTCTTTCGAATAGATCAGTTTCCTGAACAAAATCAGGTATTTCTCTCTCTCTCTCTCTCTCTCTCTCTCTCTCTCCCTCTCTCTCTCTCTCTCTGCGATCAAGACTCAATCAGTGTAGGATTCCAGACTCTTACGTGAAGACAGCTGTCTGTTTAAGTGAATTGATCGACACCACAGACAGAATATCATAACTAGAGTCTGTTAGATCCACTCTGATTGAATACCTGTTAAAACGTTGCACTGTGTTCTGCGCCAGTGGCCTAGTGCATCCGATTTCAGCCAGCATTTTATTTATTTGAGAGACACACTCCCAAGAATTTGGAACCAGTTTGTCTCTTCTATTCTGAGAAGTCTAGGAGGTTCCTCATTTCAAATAAATATGTCAACTCACGAATGACGCGCTGTGTTTGCGTCAATATTTTTGTCTATGCTGTGTTTTGTTTCCGATGTGACAATCTCAATGAGTTGCTATTTATGTAGTCTATCATTTCTCTTTATTTCTGTGTTATTAGGCATTGACAAACGCATAATTAATTGCCTGTCTTCAGATGAGACAGTCTCGGGGTTTGTTTTCTTCATAGCCTATGAAAACACGGTGAGTCTGTATCAATACCCCCCGCCCACTTTCGTCTACTGACAAAGTTATTTCCCATTTTATTTGTGGTCACGCATTTTCTGGCTTCGTGCTTAGTCGACATTACAACTTGTAATCCCAGGTCCAGTCTTTTGCTAAACTACAACTTGTAATCCCAGGTCTAGTCTTTTGCTAAACTAGATTCTCACATTTCAACAGCTATGAGCTCGTGAGCACATTTGTACACGTGTGACGAGAGCACTAGATTTATATAAAGCTCATTAAATGACGATGAGCTCATGAGTACATTTGTACACGTGTGACGAATGCACTACGTGTATATGAAGCTCATTAAATGACGATGAGCTCACGAGCACATTTCTACAGTGTGACGAGTGCGTTACATTTATATAAAGTTCATTAAATGAGTCTTGTGGTGGTTGCCTGCAACAGGTGAGAATACCTGACTGTAGATCACTTATCTAATGCTGACAATTATAATTTACTTATATTTAGTTAATTTGATTCAGTATTTGAGAGCTGAGTAACATTACTTGCACATGTAAATGTGACGCTCAGCTGACGTTTGTTGAGTTACAGGTCAGTGAATATTTCTTTTCTTCTATTTTTTGTGTGTGAAAAGAAACTACATCTTATGCGAGACGGAATGTTGACAGTCTGAACTCTTCGGTATAAAATGGACTTGATAAGCTTCAGGTATGTCAAAGATGGCAGGCATCGATTCTCTAACAGAAAATGAGAAACTCTATCTGACTGGTCATGTGGCAAGGTCAACCACGAGAGTCTTGTGTGACATCTAATGACCCTTGAAGGATTAAGAAGTTATGATAACAGGTATACTTACAGAGATGAACTCACAAATGGAACCAATTGAAATCACATAAATACACATTTTTAAGAAAATAATCTTAAGATAACTCTTATTAATCTGAGATTTGGTGAACTAATGATTGTTATCTTGATCTTTAATTAAAATCTAGGAGAAAAAAAATCTGTGAGTAATTTAATATATATAATATATATATACATAAAAGTGTTCATTAGATTTGAAGTAAATGTTCGTTAATAGATAAAAATGAAAATAAATTAAATTAAATGTAATTGAAATATGTTAAATATTTAAGTATATTATTTGGTATGCATTTAAATGAATTTAAAAGTAGTGAAGATATAAGAGAAATTATCGTCTAACCAATCATCAAATCTATAATTAAGACAAATAGGTTAGCATGGGTTCTAGCCTGGAGATGAGAAGAAATAACAAGAGATTTAATAAAATAAGCCCACATATGTTCAACAACAGAAAAAAGAACTAGACACTGAGAGTTATTAATAAAAGATACGTGAGGCAAAGACAGTGGGCATGAGCTACCCTACTGAAACTGTGAAGCTTATTCAGAATACGAACTTAATGGGAGATAAACTGCTTCGTCACGAGTTTCATTGCACTAATAGAATGTTGATGATGACGTTAACCCACCCACAACCAACAAAATTTAAATAAAACAACAAACCAACAAATACATTTTTCATATTTAAACTATTAAACTTGAACTCAACGACTTAATATTCTGAGGAAAAGTCGCGGGGGGGGGGGGAATGTTGGCGAGATAAACACCATGGGAGCAGCAGCCTTATGTGAACAATTGATGAACATTCTGATCAAGAAATAATGGGTTTAATATTATGTGACACTAACGTTTTATGAGACATAACTGATGCTCTATCCCTGTTGATTTACTGTTTTTTTTTTTTTTTGATCGTCAGAAACTATCAAGATGAGGGGTCCCATTATCGTACCTTCCATTTTGATTATAGTCTCTGCTGCAACTGCTCTGAACGTCGATCCCACTGATGACGATAAACATGGAGATCTTGTCTGGTCTAGTGAGGAAGGGTCATATTTTGGTGACAATTATGGACGTCTTTTGGATGATAATGATGATGATGATGTTAGTGAAGATGGAGATGACCTTGGTAATAATGATTTTTTTTTTATTTAACTCCACGTCCTTGATTCACTGTCTGGTGTGATGTTAAATCAAGTCTTCGTCTGGTCAGCATTACATCAGTGATACTTTCTGCCTTTGTGTGTTACTTATTTCATGACCCCTTGTGTATTTACATATACAGTCTTTGTCCTAATATTTAACAATATAACGTTCTATTGTTTGTTTATTCTTGATTCAGTGTCTTGACAGGACATTGTTACAAACGCGTTAAGATACAGTCTAATCAACACTTTGTTATTAGCCGCTTAACGCATTTTAGTTTCCCACAGAAGAGGATCTAGGATGCATGGGAAATCGGTTGAAGAAATAATTGGAGAGTTAAAGTACAGAGTATACGAAGTACTTCTATAGATGGCGATGGCCAGTCTTACTGAAAGAAACCATAGCCAGCTAAAATGAATACGAGATCCTGGATTCACTTTCATGCACAAAATATGTTCTTTCCATACTCACTTCACATCACGATAGAGTTAAATTATCGTTTCTTTTATAGAACTTCTTTTCGCTGTGTGTCTTTTATTTGAATATATAAAAAAGCGTATTATTAAGAAAGTAAGTGGATCATAAAGCATTCAGAAAAGTACTAAACCACAGGACGAGGGCATTAAGAATGTTAGATAAAACAGAGTGGATAATCAAGATATAATAACCTTGGAAATACATAAACCTAGACATACTCATCTTGGAAATACATAAACCTAACATACTAACCTTGGAAATACATAAACCTAAACATACTAACCTTGGAAATACATAAACCTAGACATACTCATCTTGGAAATACATAAACCTAAACATACTAACCTTGGAAATACATAAACCTAGACATACTAACCTTGGAAATAAAAAAAAAAACTAGATATAATAATCTTAGAAAAATAGAAACCTAAACCTATAATTATTAATCTTGGAAATCCAAAAACCTATGCATATTAATCTTGAAAATATAAAAACCTAGATATACTAATCTCGGAAATACATTAGCCTATACTTATTAACGTTGCAAATACCATGGACAGCTAAGAAGAGTAATGAAAACGTTCTGAAAGAGACCAAAGCAAAAATAAAGCTAATTTCCATTATTACAAAGAAATAATAATCATTTTTGGCCGTGTAATGAGAAGGAACAACAGGAATATATTGTGACAACTGGAAAAAATGAGGGACGAAGTGATAGAGGGAAGCAAAATAAAAAGATACCAGACAGTTTAAGAGAATGACTTGGCAGAAGATCAACAACAGAAATGATAAATAACTATCGAATTGGGAAGTTGTGGAGAGACATGATCACCTACGCCAGCAGGCACGGTACTTGGTGATAATAATACTAATTAATCGTGAAAATATTGAAACGTAGATATACTAATATTGGAAAAACAGACACATATACTTATTAATCTTGAAACTCCAGAAACCTGTACATAGTAATCTTAGAGATAATTTATAATCTTGACATAGAAAATCTTAGATATGCCGTAATATAGCTATAAATACTGTAGAAATGCTGTTATTTACTGATCATAGAAATATTGTAATCTAGAAATACCAATCTTAGAGATGCTGTAATATAGAAATACTGTAATTTTAGAAATACCAATCTTAGAGATGCTGTAATATAGAAATACTGTAATCTAGAATTACCAATCTTATAGATGCTGTAATATAGAAATATTGTAATCTAGAAATATCAATCTTAGAGATGCTGTAATATAGAAATACTGTAATCTAGATTTACCAATCTTAGAGATGCTGTAATATAGAAATACTGTAATCTAGATTTACCAATCTTAGAGATGCTGTAATATAGAAATACTGTAATCTAGATTTACCAATCTAAGAGATGCTGTAATATAGAAATACTAATCATAGCGATAAAAAGATCTAAATATATCTGAACAATCACCATATATTTATGATAAATTTACATTTCTTTTAGTTTTGTTTTCATAACAACACCTTGTGGTGATTAAAACAATAACCTGAAATGAATACAATTGTCAAAAACTATCAGAAATAATGACACTGAGATTATTGAAAATGTAATAAGGCAGAATAGAGGGATTGAAGTATTTCATATTAAATATAGATATAAACTTTAGAAGCATAGGAACGCCAAATTTAGGCGGAGACTATCTGTATATTTTGTATGAGTTTTTACGTGCTTCATATTTACTATTATTACAAAGGGCTTTAAATTGCCTGCTGTTACCCAATAGCCCCACTTCCTCATACAAATTGTATCCATCTCCACCTTAAAGTGTCAAAACAAGGCTTGGTTCATTTGCGACAAGCCAGAAGAGAAAGTTAATCCCCACAGAACTGATGGCTGCAATGAACGTTGCTGAAAGTGATTAGAAGAGACAACTTTTGCCTGAGACTGTAAGATTGAGAAAGATACAGCAAGGACTCAGTTTTGAGCAGCAAACATAGACACTTGTCGTTGGGTACGATGGATAGGCCACATTGAGACAATTTATAACAGTTCCAACAGATCGTGGTTGAATCAGCCGGAATATTACAATATAAAAATGTGCATCTCCTAAAATTATTTATGAATTAACACAAATTCTGTTTTTGAAGTTGAAGAGCTTCAGGCCATTCCGTCCTCTTTCATAGAATGCGTCTAGCACAGAGAACTTCGTGGTGATCGTGGTGGATTCCACCTGTCTCTTGGTACAGAAGAAAAAACAATGGCTATCTATAAAGAATGGTGACAGAGAGAGATGGACGATAACAAAAGTGGGTATTTGATCTCGTCCTCTCTCCAATAAATGTCTTGAAGATGTAAGCTTAACATTGAAGCTCGTTAAATGAAGCAGAGCATTCTTTGTTACAGTTAAGATTGATAATTTGTAACAATATCCAGGAGACAGTTCCATATGAGAAAATTGTAAGTCTCCATATATTAAAGGTGTAGCGATACTTATTTGTGAATGGAACTGATCCTAAATTCAGTGTAATACCAACATATGATAATAATGCTAACGTTTTATCATATCTATCATTTTAAACAGCTTAGGTATTGAAAATGAGTTGGTGACTTTCAGGATTTGATTAAAGATTGACTGTTCTGCGTTTATGACATCAAAGCTATAGCAATGAGATACATCAGAAAGTCATTCTGAGCATGCTGTGTACAATTTGCTACAAGCACCACAAACAAGTAAATGCTAATATTAAAATATGAACTATCAGTGTAATAGTTTTGGTTTTCTGTCATTGTTTTCATAAAAACATTATCGAATTTGATTACAATGTTCGCTGTTATTTTGTATTTCGTTATCAGAGCGGAAATGAAAACAAAATATGGACTACACAACTAAGATTAAGAAGGTCACCTATCTCAGTGGCTTAATTTTGAATGGCAGGTACACTGCCAGCCCTGTGTGGCATCTGAAGGATCTGGTAGAATGATGATGCTGATGAGAATGATGACCATACTTTCTGCCAATAAATATGCCATTACCTGAACACCACTTCACATCTTGAACAACAAGAACAGATACATAAGAAACTTATTCTAAAAAGATTTTAAATCTTTGACAGTTTTTTTGTTTTGCGTTGCAGATCTTCACATTTAAGTTTCATCATTTACAGGTGTTAAGGCACAAACTAACACAACGATATGTATTCTCCTCATATTGTGAACCAGTGGTTCCCAAAGTCTAGGCCGTGACTTTCAGAGGCGCCGCCAATATTTGACAAGAGCCCCGTGTCGAGGATATTGTGGTGTACCTACTCGGTGATTAGATATAAATACAATGACAATATCCACACGTGTCTGATATTTGCAGTACAAAAAATCCAGTTTCTGCAGAATAGTGTTAATTCTGTAGTCATGATCATCTTATATTTCATATCTAGGAGCCCAATGAATTAACATTAAAGAATTGTTCTTCTACTTTCCTTCCTAACCTGCCTTTCAGCGTCAAAGGGAAATAAGATATGCCTTCTTTTGCTTGTCTGTGTCGCTTCTGCTGCTGTTTTGTTTATTAGTGTTTCTAATATTCCGGCAATCCATCTTTTTCATGATTCAGCACCTGGTGTTCTCACAACATTTCTTGAAAGTTAGTTGTGTTGTGTTTTGGTATTTCTGCCTTGTCACGTGGCCAAACCATTTTATCTGTTGTTTCTTTATATATTATTTCGTTGGGTTTATTCCTAGTTTTTCTCATTTCTTTATTTCTAATCTTATACCTCAGTCTGTTTTCTAACACATTTAATCTCGGAAGAGGTTATTTTTCTTATTGTTCTTGCATCTAGAGTCCAGGGCTGGCACTGGTATCACAACGTTGGGACAAAGATTGTATTGTAGAGTGCGTGTTTTGCCTTTAGAGTTATTTACTTGTTGGACAACAGTGGTAATAGCTGTCCAATAAGTTTACACGCTTTGTTTAATTTTAAGTCTATTTCTGCTGTTTGTGAATTGTCGTTTGTCACTAGATTTCTCAATATTTCAATTCTTCTACTTGTTTTAATTGTCTGTCTTCTATTGTTATGTTGATTTTCTGTTTCCCTTTTGCGACATTCATGACCTCTGTTTTGTTGATGTTGATTTTCATGTTATATTTTGTTCCTGTGCTATTGGTTTTATTTATGTGTTCTTGTTGGTTTTCTATTTTCCCATGTATTAGTGCCTGATCATATGCAAATTGAAGCTCGTTTATCTGCTCTGTCTCTATTGGGTTGACTAACTTGCATATGTAGTCCATGTGTGTAATAAACAATAGAGGAGATAGTACGCACCCCTGTCTTTTACATGATCTAACTTCGTAGTGGTCCTTATAAACTGCTGTCGTTCTAACTGTGCAGCTGCTGTTGATGTAACAAGTAAAGTAAAGTTCCCCGCCACGCCAAGTGGCGTATAAGGAATATGGTTTTAATGACCATACATTTTACAGACCTTCAGCACATGATTTTTGGTGCAATGTGGTCGGTATTACGCCCTTGCTGCTTTACTTTCCCAGAACAAAATCCGGTACCCATTTAAGGCTGGGTGAACCCGGAAGCCGTCGGTTGGGATCGAACCCTACCTCTTGTCTTTTGTAGTCCAGTTCACTAACTACTGAGTAATCGCAGCTCCCTTGCTATTTTATAAATAGCGATTAAACTTTTGTCATTAGAAATTGCAATTTCTGAACGAATATTTAATGAATTTTGTCAACCGCAGTTTTGTAGCTTCGAAATGTTTAGTCTCGAGTAAATATGTCTAATTAGTTTATCGTTTTTGTCTTCATCGGAAGTTTCCAAATACTTTTGGTCGTACTTACATGGGGACATGCTTTCGATGGAAAATATATTCTCGCCGATTAAGCACATAGATTTTGTGTGTTTTTACAGTGACTGGAAAGTCAGTGGCCAAGACATTTGACTGAGTATTGAGAACATGTCTTCTTTATCGAGGTAGTCGAAGTGTACTCAGTAAATGTTGCTGTGGTAAAAGGAAAACATTTTTTTAAACAGAAAGAAAGCAGATTTGACATGTTTGCAGCTGCTAAATTATATAAAACACTTTAATAAATAAAGCAGCTTTTGAAATTCCCAAACAAAACAAGTCTCTATAATTATGCCATTGCAAAACTTATATAATTACCAAAATGTTGTAAGTGTCGGTGCCGCGAAAGCTCAGTGGTTAGTGAACTGGACTATAAAGGACCAGAGGTCGGGTTCGATCCTGATCAACGGCTACCGAGTTCACCCAGTCTTAAATGGGTACCGGATTTTTTCTGGGAAAGTAAAGCGGCACGGACGTAATACTGACCACATTACCCCAAAAATCTTGTGCTGAAGGTCTGTAAAATGTATGGTCACTAACACCAATTCTCGATACACCACTTGGCGTGACGGGAGCTCTTTACTTTTTTACTTACACATTATAATAGAGTTCGATAAGACTTCAAATTGAAACAATGACACAAAAACAAAAGACATTACACAGTTTGCATTTTAATTTGAGCTTTGACTTCTTTATTGTGTTTGCTTTGAACTTTATACTGAAGGTTCTAGTTGACTCATCGGTGTATCTTATGTCTATATCGTTGGTATCCGAAAGGCTGGTCAGTCATTCTTGGATCAAATTCTGCTATTGGTAGTCAACTTTCTGCTCAAGGATTCATCTGTTTAAAATATTAGATATGTTAAAATGTTGAAATTATTTTCAAATGTTTGTATTACACTGAATAATGTATATAATATCTAGGAAGTCTGGTGACAGATGTCAATTAACAAACAACAGAAATTGATTCAAGATACAACAGTGCTTGTCCGTCTAATCATTGAAAACTGTTCACGGCTAATGTCCAACAAGGCAATAACTGTAGAGGCAAAGCGGGCACTCTACGATACAATCTGTTAATAGCATTGTGCTTACGATGCAATCTGTTAATAGCCTTGTGCTACCAATGAATCCTAGTTGCAAGAACAATATGAAAAAAAAAACAACTACCGAGATAAAATGTGTTAGGTGAATGACGGGAATCAGCCTGAGAGATATGATCTGACACGAAGGACTGAGAAACAAGCTAGGTATAATCCCCGCCATTGAATACTTAAGGAAACAACAAATAAAATTGGTCGGACACGTGATAAGGCAGAAAGATCATAATGCAACACAACGTAGCTTCGATAAATGTTGCAAAAACACCAGACATAAGGCTTGACCATAAAATAGATGGAATTATGAAATATTAGAACCACTGAAACATAAAAGCAGCAGAGGCAAAAGCAAGAGCAAATTGTTGAATATTATATCTCGAGGCTGAAAGGCAAATGATAAAGAAAGGAAAAAGAAATTACATTGATATTACGCAAATAATATAGTACATAATATATAAAATAAAATATAATATATACAAATAATATAGTAAATATAGCAAAGTATTGCTGCAGCGAATCATGGGAGAAAGAGGTATGTTTTACAGCACTCAGAAAAAATGACAAATAAACAACAACAGAAAAAAAAACAAAGAACAGTATATCGTCCGAAGCAGGATCGAAGCCGTACTCCTTGAATAAAAAAAATTAGCTATATTGGACGATGTCTTTCACGCCTGTGTTCTCACAGGGTTACTGTGGACTTTAGCATATACCTACTGTGGACTATAGCATATACCTACTGTGGACTATAGCATATACCTACTGTGGACTATAGCATATACCTACTGTGGACTATAGTATATACCTACTGTGGACTATAGCATATACCTACTGTGGACTATAGCATATACCTACTGTGGACTATAGCATATACCTACTGTGGACTATAGCATATACCTACTGTGGACTATCGTATATACCTACTGTGGACTATAGCATATACCTACTGTGGACTATAGCATATACCTACTGTGGACTATAGCAAATACCTACTGTGGACTATAGCATATACCTACTGTGGACTATAGCATATACCTACTGTGGACTATAGCATATACCAACTGTGGACTATAGCATATACCTACTGTGGACTATAGCATATACCTACTGTGGACTATAGCATATACCTACTGTGGACTATAGCATATACCTACTGTGGACTATAGCATCGGGTTACGATCACTGCTCGGGAATAAATTGTTTTTCTGTACTTTCCTATTAAAGCAAGTATCTCCCGGTAGGGCTGAATACTTGTATTACAGACAAACATTTTTAGGACGAAACTGCACGAATAGTAATGAGATATAGACACGATTCGTTGAATTATGGCCTCTGAAGTTTTCCTCTATAATAATATTCATTGAATATTATTTGTCTTAAGTATTGCTACACTTCTCCAGCTCTTTGGAGACCTACAATTTTGCTCACTTGAAAAAAAAAAAACTTGAAATTTAGCAATTTTAAAAAGAAAAAAATACGCAGCATCACATAATGTCATCACCATCATTGAGTGCCGTGTCCGCATCGAAGGTTGGCTACAATGGAGCGCCATTCCACTCTGTATCTTGCTTTGATGGTGCAGATTGTCATAAATTGACTTGTCCATCTTTTGATGTTACTCGTTATACATTTTACTGCTTCAACTTAACAGACGACCAAAGCAAATGTATGCGTGGAGTAATTGATCCTGGCAACCCCCGATGTTGTTACCGTCCGCTGCTCTGCCACTCTGCTAGCCATTATTTTATCCCCTGTACCAAGAGATTGAGATCGAACCGGCCTTGTTCACATTCCTCAATCTTAGTGCAATGCGCTAGACTCTTCCTTCTATATAAAAGAGAACTTATGTAAACTGGAAAGGCCAAACGCGTGTTAACATATTGGACACAATTTGTGTTAGTTCATGGAGATTTTAGTTCATTTTTATTTTAATCAAATCAATGTATCTTTTGTGAACGAGTTAGTGTAGCAAAACGTTCATTGTTAAAGTTGACAATATGTCACTTTCAGTCAATCTACCAGCACACAGCCGCTATCGTTATATATTAGATTATGTGCACAGTTTTTTTCTTTAAAAAACTGGCTACTGCGCACAAACTTTGCACAATCGTTTTTGTTTTCATTCGATAGGGTTAGTACTTCTGCACCTCATCTTCTTCATTCCTTAACCCTGGAGATCATTGTACCATAACCGACAGACTTCGTCAACCTTCTCTAGATCTCTTTATCGTCGGTCTTTTTTGTTTTGACTCAACATTGTCGAGACTTGTCCATCCACTATTCTCACTTCTTTCTCTGCATGGTCTCGTTCTGGCTCCTTTCACATTTCCTTACTGAGTGATCTTTGCCACCCAAGACTATTGAAACATTGGACAAACCATTACATTTTACAGACCTTTAAAATATCACACAATAGTTATGTACTTTAATTGCTTGTTATATCTATTTCCAAACTTTTTCATTAGCGATCTTTGAAAGATGTCCAGAATCTTACAGTAAAATTTCATCTCCATTGCCTGTATTTCCTTATGGTGTAAGGACCCATGTTTCGCGTGCATATAGAAACACTTCTGTAACAAGGGAGCTCATCAGCTTTAGAGCCAAGGTTAAGGTTCTTATATTTCCTAAAACATGTTAGCTTTGCAAATGCTTGTGGAGAATGTGAGCTATTCTAGATTATACTTCTGGTTTTAAGCTTTCATCGCTGACATTTGATACCAAGTACTTAATTTGGTCAAGATTTTCTAGATCTTGTCCTTTTATTTTAATTTTTACAACAATGTCCCCATAATTATTGGTCCTGAGTGCTTGTTTTTTCAACAATTACCTCCATGCTATACCGGGATGATAGTTGTTTTATCTAGTCGCCGTATGAAGTCTGTTAATTCTAGTTTTGTTCCAGCTAAACCATCGATGTCATCAGCAAACCACAGGTTGTTGACTGTTCTACTACCAATACTGGTGCTAACTTGAAGGTTTTCTAAAGCATCTCTCACGATCCTGTACAAGAAGATGTTCAACATTGTAGAAGAGTGTGAGTGTGCAGCCTTGTCGAATCTCACCAACTTTGTGCATTAATAACAAATGTATTGTCAAAAGAAAAGATCAACAGATGAACACGACCTCTATATGTATTTTTTGTACCCTTTGCTATAAAACATTTAATGTTTTAAGAAGATAAGATAGATTTGTAACATAACATCTTACATATTTAATGTGTCGATCAATGGTTTTCTATAGTTCAGAGTTAACTTTCAGTTATGAAAAAAAAATATTTAAAAAATAAAATATGGATACAATTATTGAATCCAATAAAGAGAAACCAATAGATAGAATTGTTGAATAGTAAAAAGGAACCTTCAGAATATGTAGCAGAAATGTATTATGGCAAACGTTGGCCCATTGCAGGGAAAGGAGTCATTTTATTGGATGATGCTAATGTTTATTCAGTGCTTGCACAAGTGTAATTAGAACGAATAAAAAACATCCAAGTTATTCTGGAGAGAGCATTATCTCCGTCCTTGTTTATCACTTACAGCAACAACATATATAGGAATGTCAAGCCATAATATGAAGATATCAAAGAACTTTTATTTGGATGATGATCACGATCTAAATTAAATTAAACGACACCAAAACTTTCATGAGCATTTATCGTCCAAGAATAGTGTGCCCAAAATTAATAAAATCAAAATAACAACTGATAAAACAGAGGTCATGGCAAAATAGCGACAAAATCAATAAGAGAGATCAATAACTCAATATCCCCCATATGCCTAGCAAGGCGAGAAGGTACTCATTCTTCATGCTTTCCATTCTGTTCTCACACTCATATAAGTATAACACACTTTTATGCTTTTTTGATTTAATTTGGGACTTTTTCAAATGTTGTCTACGCTAGCAAAAGCTATTCTATTTGTTAATGTCTTTTCTAGAACACTTAAATGATATATCACCGGTCTGGCTGTTCGATAGTTTCAACCTATCTGTCTTTATTTTATGTGAACATTTTCGAATTCTCTATTTTGACTTGTGAAGCTTTCATTCATCTCACAGTCATTACTTCAGTCATTTTGATCGACACTCGATGTAACAAGTCGAATCAAATATTGGGTCATCAATACCCAAAATAATACCTATAAGCACAAAGAACTTCCTGTACAGAATATATTCACGAAATAATAATGAAATAACAAGATATATATATATATATATATATATACACGAAAAAGACATAACTCGAGGCCAATCACCACATAGATGAGATGTTTGGTGGAAAGATCTGGTGTAATCAGAAGAGACATAATTAGCAATGTTGTAAGAGAAAGGTTGAGCATTGAGTCAACTCTTGAGACAACAAATGAATCGGTTTGCTTTTCTGGGCAGAATGTCAAGAAATTCTACATCACACACACACAATTTTATAAGATTTTTTTTAGAGAGATCTCTAATTGTATAGGAGATGAATGAAGAGCAGGCAATAGGTCCAGGGTAAGATAGGCAGAGAACATAAAAAAGTGCTACAAAATCTTCAAATTAAAATGGTTGTGATGGTCTGAAGGGTAAGAACTAGCACTTTGTCTCATTTGACACCTGAAGGGATATATGATGAATTGGGGACAGAGAGATAGAGAGAGAGAGGGGGAAAGAGCGATAGAGAGATATAGAGAGAGATATAGTTATAAGAATTCAACGAACAATGAAAATTGATGTGTTGCAACAATAATTGGTTGAATGGCGAAGCTAACTTGATGCAAAACGATTAGAAAACACATAATGTTGAACCATGAGCCTAATATTGAACTCGTGTTATTTCCACATGGAATTGATTCTTCTATCACCATGAAATTGAATATTTAAAAGATTTCCTTTTCAAACAATTTGCAGAAATAACCGAATCTGCCATCCGTGAAAAAACATCAAGTAAGATTAATTCTTCTTTTCTTCACTTTCTCTCATACCTTTTCTCTTGTTGAGGAGGATATAGCGTTATAATTCATAATAGTCTGATTCTTTCAACCAGTGACATTTGGAACTGTTGTGAAATGCCATCCATTGCACTCAGTGTGAAGAGTCTATGTCTGCTGTTCAAGACCAGTTCTATGTTGCTGATTTCTTTTACAGTCGCAGACAAAAGTTTCTCTTCTGATCACTTTCAAAAACTTTCAGGATAAGTATAATTTGTGTGGAGATTAACGTTATATTTTGGCTTGTCGTAAATGAGCAAAGTTTTGTGTTGACACTTTACGGTGGAGATGGAAATAATGTGTATAAGGAAATCGGGCTACTGAGGAAAAATAGGTAATTTGAAGCACTGTGATGTAATCGTAAATATGAAACACGTAAATAATCATAGAACAAACAACTTACCCGTTAGAAAAAGTCTGGGGAATACAAAACATGCATTGTGAGTGTTTTATTGCATTTTGAGGTGAATTCAAAAGATAAAATTAAATGTCTTTGATTAGTGTCTTTGCTGTAATTACTGTTATCATAAGTCTTGCTTAATCAGCCGTAAAAGATATGAATAAATCATTAGAAAATAGCTCAAGTTCTAAGAGCACTTAATACATTTACTCTTTTATTACTGTAATTATTATGGGTTTTAATTAATGACGTGCTAACTTAAGCCACCACCAAACTGGGAATAAACGGAAATGGCAGCTAGTCTCCTAAGGATTCTAAGGATTTGTTCGCATCAACTCTCAATCCTTTGGTCTCAACCCCACACCAGGACACGTCTACGTAGTCTTCTAAAATTCTTAAAAGTTCAATACTTAACGTACTCTAGCGTATAGATTGAGTTATTGAGTTATTTGAGTTATTGAGTTATTTGCGGGTCATCATCATTGCACTCCAAACATATCCATAGGTGCGCAGATCCCCTCCTCAGCAAGTCTCGCAGTGTCCAGCGACTGACGACTCCAGTTCTATGTTGGTTGATAAGTTTTCTTTTATCCCCACTAGGTTCTTTCATTTCTGGCTGTGCCCATCTTAACTACCATCTCTTTCATCAGAAGGAGTGACGTGGACTCATGGTTGTCGAGGTTCTGTGCCCTTCACACATCTTTGAGGGCATTAATGATGTCCGGTCGACCCATTGATTGACCGTCTTCAACGACAGCGCATCTAGCCAACCTGTCCACTCTATCATTTCCTCGTACTCCTGGCATGTCCTGTGACGTAGGTGATCTTACTTATTTTCGTTTTCTGCCATGACTCTACTCATTACATGCGTACAGAGCCCGCATCCATTTTTTTATCGTGCTAATCCCATCTAATCTCTCAGTATGCAGGCGTGGGTGTTGTCTTGTGACTCTAACAAGATGAATGCCCTGGTCATTGCCATCACCTCAATCGTCATGCTACTCGTGGTCATAACGTATGCACCACTGTCTTCTTTGATATTCTGCCTGCCGAGCGTGCTGTAAATGCCCATGCACTTCTTTGGTGTCGTATTACAGATCCTTCTGTATAGATGACTGCATCTTTCTCATCGGTGTTATCCCAGATGAGACCGTTGAACTCTGCATTGACCACGACTGAGCTATGTTCCCTATATTTCCTGTCGAGTATGACAATACACGAGAATGTCCCCTTGAATGAACGTAGACACCGGTATCCACTCCTTGCCAGCGTTGATATTGATAAGCCCACAGTCCTGTGCAATGACATCTGCTCGGCCCACCCACGATTTTTCTCTTTTTAGCCTGAAACCTTTCACTGTTTTGAGCTCGTGTTGCAGGTGTATAGATGTTGCTATGGATGCAAATGATGCCGATTTTGATTGATTGACATGGATTAAAAAGATTCTACAGTCAATCTATAGTGAATGTCAAAACGTACCAATAGGCGTTTATGATGAAATCGTCTGTTAAAAGAAAGCAACGCAAACCAAGGGAATTTATACTCAGAACAATTAGTGGTGAAGGCTCAAACAATTTGACTCAAAAACGAATACGGCAAGTTGTAGCAAATCTTCAATGTTGGAGAAATGATTGACGATTTACTTCTAGTTCTTGTAAATCGTGGTTGGTCATTTATCCCAAGCCTGAGGTATTCCTAGTAATTGTCCTGCATAGTGATTGTTTTGGTCTGTCTCTTCTGACTTCTGTCCAATGTGCCCTCTTCGGCCGGAGAGAAAGATAAATGAATGAATAAAATTAAATCTTCATCTTTCCGTTCGTTCTAATATCCATACGATATGGAGGCGAAGGCCCGCCCCCCAGCACCAGAGCTGGAAGGTGTCAGCGACCCACAGCTGATGGTTTGCGCCAGGATCGGTGAACCAAAACCATTCAGACCCTGCTCCACCTCTCCGTGGTGACTCCAGTAACAGACTACCCTGTCTAGTCTGGCCAAGCGATCAGGGATCGAAGAGGGAAGACTACCCGATATTCAAAAATGTCGTGCTGAAGTCGGATGTGTTGGGCCGAAAGGCGCAAATATAACAGTTATACTGCAAACCACAACGCAATGCAGACACGTCCACTTAACGTCCTTTTAAGGACGGATGACGAAGAGGAATTCTATCATCATCATAATGTACCCTGCCGGTTGGCGCAGGCGATCATGTCCCTTCACAATCTTCTATCTACAGTGCATCGTATCAGTTCTGTTGTTGAATGTTTTCCATGCCATGACACCAAGCTATCCAGTATTTTCTCTCTTTGTCGTCCGCGATATCTCTTTCCTTTTATTTTGCCAGTTGTAACCAAGTATTCCAATTTGAAATTCTATAGTATACGAATACTCTTGAATACTTTAGTCATCGGGCGAACGTAACCATATCCATACAAATAGAAGCATCATATAACAACACGACTTTCACTAATTCTTGTTTGACTTTTGTTTGGGACTTACTTCTCCAAGTGATGTCTAAGTTGATATAATCTATTCTATATGTGTTAATCATTTTCTAGAAAACTTAGAATGGTCATTGATATGTGTTCTGTGGTTCCAACGTTTCTATTCTATATTTAATGTGGAATATATAGAATTCTCGATTTCAAATTGTAAAATTTCTAATTAACTCCCCTCCATTATTTCTGTCATTTTAAGAATTGTCATAAAGTCTGGTTATTGTTACCTCCACAAGCTGATGTAATTTAGATAATATGAAAAGAAATGGATCATTTATCAAATGAATGGTTTTTGTTTTTGGTATGTCTAGATCATTTTTATCGCTAACATCAATATGCCAAGACGTCTCTCTCTTAGAGATTATTATATCTACATTTTTGTATCTCAAAGTTTGGTACGTCTAGATATTTTTATCACTAAGATGAGTATGTCCAAGTTTCTGTATCTCTAAGATGAGTTTGTCCAAGTTTCTGTATCTCTCAGATGAGTATGTCCTAGTTTATGTATCTCTAAAATGAGTATGTCCAAATTTGTGTATCTATAAGATGAGTATGCCCAAGTTTCTGTATCTCTAAGATGAGTATGTCCTAATTTATGTATCTCTATGATGAGTATGTCCTAGTTTCTGTATCTCTAAGATTAGTATGTCCTAGTTTCTGTATCTCTAAGATGAGTATGTCCAAGGTTTTGTATCTCTAAGATTAGTATGTCCTAATTTATGTATCTCTAAGATTAGTATGTCCTAGTTTCTGTATCTCTTAGATTAGTATGTTCTAGTTTCTGTATCTCTAAGATTAGTATATGCTAGTTTCTGTATCTCTAAGATTAGTATGTCCTAGTTTATGTATCTTTAAGATGAGTATGCCCTAGTTTATGTATCTCTAAGATTAGTATATCCTAGTTTCTGTATCTCTAAGATTAGTATATGTTAGTTTCTGTATCTCTAAGATTGGTATGTCCAAATTTATGTATCTCTAAGATTAGTATGTCCAAATTTCTGTATCTCTAAGATTAGAATGTCCTAGTTTTCTGTATCGCTAAGATTAGTATGTCCTAATTTCTGTATCTCTAAGATTAGTATGTCCTAGTACTGTATCTCTAAGATTAGTATGTCCTAGTTTCTGTATCTCTAAGATTAGTATATGCTAGTTTCTGTATCTCTAAGTTTAGTATGTCCTAGTTTATGTATCTCTAAGATTCGTATGTCCTAGTTTATGTATCGCTAAGATTAGTATGTCCTAGTTTCTGTATCTCTAAAATTAGTATGTCTTAGTTTCTGTATCTCTAAGATGAGTATGTCCTAGTTTCTGTGTCTCTAAGATTAGTATGTACTAGTTTCTGTATCTCTAAGATTAGTATGTCCTAGTTTCTGTATCTCTAAGATTAGTATGTCCTAGTTTCTGTATCTCTAAGCTTAGTATATGCTAGTTTCTGTATCTCTAAGATTAATATGTCCTAGTTTATGTATCTCTAAAATTAGTATGTCCTAGTTTCTGTATCTCTAAGATTAGTATGTCCTAGTTTCTGTATCTCTAAGATTAGTATATGTTAGTTTCTGTATCTCTAAGATTAGTTTGTCTAAATTTCTGTATCTCTAAGATTAGTATGTCCAAATTTGTGTATCTCTAAGATTAGAATGTCCTACTTTCTGTATCTCTAAGATTACAATGTCCTAGTTTCTGTATCTCTAAGATTAGTATGTCCTAGTTTCTGTATCTCTAAGATTAGAATGTCCTAGTTTCTGTATCTCTAAGATTAGCATGTCCTAGTTTCTGTATCTCTAAGATTAGAATGTCCTAGTTTCTGTATCTCTAAGATGAGCATGTCCTAGTTTCTGTATCTCTAAGATGAGAATGTCCTAGTTTCTGTATCTCTAAGATTAGAATGTCCTAGTTTCTGTATCTCTAAGATTAGAATGTCCTAGTTTCTGTATCTCTAAGATTAGAATGTCCTAGTTTCTGTATCTCTAAGATGAGCATGTCCTAGTTTCTGTATCTCTAAGATTAGCATGTCCTAGTTTCTGTATCTCTAAGATTAGAATGTCCTAGTTTCTGTATCTCTAAGATGAGAATGTCCTAGTTTCTGTATGTCTAAGATGAGCATGACTGGTTTTGTTGTCTTCATTGCTAAGATTAATTGTTCCGTTTCATCTAGAATTGTAAAAGCTCCCGGCCTGTGGCTAGTGCTGTGTGTGTGTGTGTGTTTGTGTGTGTGTGTGTTTGTGTGTGTGTGTGTGTTTGTGTGTGTGTGTGTGTGTGTGTGTTGAGAGAGAGAGAGAGAGAGTGTTTTGATGATCCACTTATCTGAACTTTGTAGGAAACAAAATCTTGTTCATCTTCTTCACATCAGTGACACAGAATGACCAACAGATTCACACAGACGTTAACAGAACTTCAATTCGTTTGAAACCAACTGTATGTAAATACAGAAGATATTTCATGCCCGAAAGTGGTTCTACGATCTTGTTTTGCTTTCAGCTGCTTATGGTTTATCTCGGCATGGCTGTCAATTATATATTTGCAATAAGATAGAGCAGTCAGCGTCGAATGAATGATTCGTGAGCGTTATTGTGTTGAACTATTTGTCCTTATCGAACTAATAAAGTCTCAGATTAAGGTCAATGTTGTATCGAAGTCATTATTTACTTGTTGCCATTTTCATGAAGTCTTGTCAGTCCTATAGTAGGATAAGGGTGCCACCAATTGTGGCGGAACCTCTCAGTACTAAATTGTTCATCTTCTTCTCATTCAGTTATAATTAAATGTAACTATATTATTAGTCATATTTAGCATGTTTTATCACAATTTTATGAAGGAAAAAAACCACACACAAGGGGAAACAAACAAGACAAGTATTATTACCATGAGCATCTCGTCGTCGATCTTCGTCACCAGAAGCCTCCTCGTCCTGTAATAGTCAAAGTAAGGCATCGTCAATGATTGTTGATGATAAGAAATGATTGACAGAGAGAGATACCCCATTGATACTATTGTTACTTGGAACTATTATGAGTTGTCTTAAAGTGACCCATTTATCGTGCTCAGCGTCAAGTGTTTAGGTGTGTTGCCTAACACTGATTCTTTGCTGCTACATGTACTTAATTTTACAATCTTAGGCAAAAGTTTGTCGTTTCTGATCACTTTCAGCAACATTCAAGAAAATGTCATTCCTATAAGGATTAACTTCCTCTCCTGTCTTGTCGTAGATGAGCACAGTTTTGTGTTGACACTTTAAGGTGGAGATGGAAATAATTTGTATATGGAAGGGAGACTATAGAGGAAAAAAAGAGGATTTCAAGCACTTTGTAATAATGGTAAATATGAAACATGTAAATACTCGTACAAAAACTCACTCGTTCGAATAATTCTGGGGAGAAAAAAAATACAAAATACATTATTAATGTGTTATGGCCTGATAATATGACTTCGAAAGTTACAATTAAGTCATTGATTAATTTCTTCATGGAAAATACGAAATCACAGGAATTGAGCAGATTAATCCCCACAACAAAATCTGAATAGATCATTAGAAAAAAATTCTACTATAAACAGCCATTATTTTACTTTTGATTATGCTAACTTTTGATGGCTTTTAATTAATAAGTTGCTAACTTAACCCATCACCAAGCTGTGAACAAACGTAAGTGGCTCTAGCTGGTTTATATTAACCAACAACAAGATGTCTTCAAGTTAACTTAACCCATCACCAAGCTGTGAACAAACGTAAGTGGCTCTAGCTGGTTTATATTAACCAACAACAAGATGTCTTCAAGTTAACTTAACCCATCACCAAGCTGTGAACAAACGTAAGTGGCTCTAGCTGGTTTATATTAATCAACAACAAGATGCCTTGAAGTTAACTTAACCCATCACCAGGCTGTGAACAAACGTAAGTGACTCTTACTGGTTTATATTAACCA
Organism: Megaustenia siamemsis; assembly: GCA_032433765.1. NCBI lineage: Eukaryota > Metazoa > Mollusca > Gastropoda > Stylommatophora > Ariophantidae > Megaustenia > Megaustenia siamemsis. Next base: position 62,651,479 of record JAVIAB010000024.1, read on the forward strand.
ACAAGATGCCGTCATGTTGCTAGCTCTATCGTCACCATCAGCAGAGCTTTCTGCTTCGGTATAACGCGCTTACGTCTGCTACTTATAGTCTTTGTTTGCATGAATTACTTCTCCTTTGCTCTATTTATACATTCTATGAAATGACTTTTTAAAATGATGTTTTCTGAAATTCTTCAAAGTACAAGACCTAACGGAGATGTAGAGATGATACTATGGATGCAACTGACGCCAATTTTTTTTTACTAAAATGACTGAACGGTTTTACAGACTCCTCTTGTGTCTCATTCAATTCCCATAAGTGACGAATTTGTTTCTGGCCTACAAGGATCCAAGGTTCACATAGACTCTAAAAATTGGATTTTTCTAAATGTTGTCTACATTAGCAAAAGCTATTCTATGTTTGTTAATGTATTTTGTACAACACTTAAATGTTATCTCACCAGTCTGACCCTTCGATGGTTTTAACGTTTCTGTCTTTATTTTATGTGAAAATTGTGTGTTTCTTTAATTTTACTTGTAAAGCTTTCATTCATCTCACCGTCGTTACTTCAGTCATTTTGATAATTATCATCAATTTAGGTTGTTGTTTTTACCACAAAAATTGTTGTATTGAGGACAGCATTAAAAGAAGTGGATCATTTGTCAAATATATAGTTTTCTTTAGGTATGTTTAGATCATTTATCTCTAAGATTTGTAAGTCTATCTTTCTGTATCTCTAAGATTTGTAAGTCTAGCTTTTGTATCTCTAAGATTTGTAAGTCTAGCTTTCTCTATCTCTAAGATTTGTAAGTCTAGTTTTCTGTATCTCTAAGATTTGTAAGTCTAGCTTTCTGTATCGCTAAGATTTGTAAGTCTATCTTTCTGTATCTCTAAGATTTCTAAGTCTAGCTTTCTGTATCTCTAAGATTTGTAAGTCTAGCTTTCTGTATCTCTAAGATTTGTAAGTCTAGATTTTGTATCTCAAAGATTTGTAAGTCTAGCTTTCTGTATCTCTAAGATTTGTAAGTCTAGCTTTCTGTATCTCTAAGATTTGTAAGTCTAGCTTTCTGTATCTCAAAGATTTGTAAGTCTAGCTTTCTGTATCTCAAAGATTAATATGTTTAGCTTTCTGTATTTCTAAGATTAATATTTTTAGCTTTCTGTATCTCTAAGATTTGTAAGTCTAGCTTTCTGTATGTCAAAGATTAATATGTTTAGCTTTCTGTATCTCTAAGAATAATATTTTTGCTTTCTGTATCTCTAAGATTAATATGTTTAGCTTTCTGTATCTCTCGGATTAATATGTTTAGCTTTCTTTATCTCTAAGATTAATATGTTTAGCTTTCTGTATCTCTAAGATTAATATGTTTAGCTTTCTGCATCTCTAAGATTATTATGTTTAGCTTTCTATATCTTTAAGATTAATATGTTTAGCTTTCTGTATCTGGAATTATAAAATGTTAATTTCTGAAAATCAAAGTTTAGTATTTCTTGTACACTCTCTTGATTTCTTTATTTCTAGGATTAGTTCCTTAATTTTATCTTGCATTTTGAGTTCCCTCATCCTGTGACTTTATGCTCTGTCGATGTATGTCTCTGTGTTTTAATGATCCACTTTTTTCAAGCTCATAGGAAGCGGCTAAATAATAGACACAAAGTGACATAACTTTTACACATACGTTAATAGAACAACACCTCGGTTGATGTGAGCTGTAAACTGTGTCATAAACACCTCTGTTGATGTGAGTTGTACGTTTTGTCATAGACACCTCGGTTGATGTGAGTTGTAAGTTTTGTCATAGACACCTCGGTTGATGTGAGTTGTAAGTTTTGTCATAGACACATCGTTGATGTGAATTGTATGTTTTGTCATAGACACCTCGGATGATGTGAGTTGTAAGTTTTCTCATAGACACCACGGTTGATGTGAGTTGCAAGTTTTGTCCTAGACACCTCGGTTGATGTGAATTGTAAGTTTTGTCGACACCTAGGTTGATTTTAGTTGTAAATTTTGTCATAGACACCTCGGTTGACGTGAATTATAAGTTTTGTCATAGACACCTCGGTTGACGTGAGTTGTAAGTTTTGTCATAGACACCTCGGTTGATGTGAGTTGTAAGTTTTGTCATAGACACCTCGGTTGATGTGAGTTGTAAGTTTTGTCATAGACACCTCGGTTGATGTGAGTTGTAAGTTTTGTCATAGACAGCTCGGTTGATGTGAGTTGTAAGTTTTGTCATTGACACCTCGGTTGATGTGAGCTGTAAGTTTTGTTATAGACACCTCGGTTGATGTGAGTTGTAAGTTTTGTCATAGACTGCTTGGTTGATGTGAGTTGTAAGTTTTGTCATAGACACATCGGTTGATGTGAGTTGTAAGTTTTGTCATAGACACCTCGGTTGATGTGAATTGTAAGTTTTGTCATAGACACCTCGGTTGATGTGAATTTTAAGTTTTGTCATAGACACCTCGGTTGATGTGAATTGTAAGTTTTGTCATAGACACCTCGGTTGATGTGAGTTGTAAGTTTTGTCATAGACACCTCGGTTGATGTGAATTGTAAGTTTTGTCATAGACACCTCGGTTGATGTGAGTTGTAAGTTTTGTCATAGACACCTCAGTTGATGTGAGTTGTAAGTTTTGTCATAGACACCTCGGTTGATGTGAGTTGTAAGTTTTGTCATAGACACCTCGGTTGATGTGAATAGTAAGTTTTGTCATAGACACCTCGGTTGATGTGAGTTGTAAGTTTTGTCATAGACACCTCGGTTGATGTGAGTTGTAAGTTTTGTCATAGACACCTCGGTTGATGTGAGTTGTAAGTTTTGTCATTAAAGAACATATTCAGTTTCTGAAAGTGTTTCCGAGGTCATGAACGTCAAACACTTCTGGCAAATACCGTTGTTGCAAATGTGACCAGTCAGAGCCTTGATTTAAAATATCACCAGACAGCGAATCAAGGACTCGAGTGACAGTGTTGCATATTTAACAGGTGAGAGGAAATATAGCCAATCTCATTCACCAGACTTTAGTTGTAGTTGAATGTTGTTTGTAAGAGTTTTATTTAAAATGATCAGGTAACTACAGTAAGGAGATATTTGTTACGAAGAGAAGACAGAAATTTAGCAAATGAAAAGTTGATAAATGTGTCCTACTAGATACATGTTCTGACTCTCTACGACTCAGTTAATATATTAAGCTGGAGCAGTTAAACTTGAGTAATTGGTTCGCTACACATTTTTGTGTTGAGCTATTTGTCCTAATGAGCTGATAAAGTCTGAGATTTATTAATATTATTTTTATATTGAAGTTATTATTTACTTGTTGCCATTTTCGTGAAGTCTTGTCAGTTATAAAATAGGATGAGTCCGCCAGCACATGTGGCCGAACATTCACTGACATTTTCATCTACTTCACATTCAGTTGTCACTAATTGTAAATATTAATTAGCACATCCACATGTTTTATCAGAAATGTATTTAAAAAACAACGACAAACAGAAACAAAAACAAACATTGTTACCATCATCGCGTCGTTGTAGATCGTCGCCAGAACTTTCCTCATCCTGTGACAGTCAAGGAAAAGTATCGTTAATGATTGTTGATGATAAGAAATTATTAAGAGAATGAGATGCCTCAACCGAGGTGTTCTCTCGTCACAAATGTCATATTTGATCAATGTAACAAACTCAGGGAATACTTCAAGTTCCAAAACAAATTAGTGGTTTCAAAATATAACAACACAGACCAAGAAATAACATCACTAGGACTAGACATATTAATGTCAGAAGTAGAAAGGGTGATTAAATAGTTAAAGAAATACAATTCTCAAGGACTAGTTAGATTACCAACAGAACAAATCCAAGGAGCAGGAGAGTTCATCTGTACATGATTACGAAGAATTTTCAATCCAGCATGGGTACATCAACAAACTCGTAAAGACTGGCAACCAAGAATAATGATTCTCATTTGAAAGAGTAAATGAAACAAAGACTGCAAGAGCCAGTAATGCGGTGTAAAGTACACTCCTATAAGGTATGGTGACAGCTTCACAAAAAGGGGGACACAACTGAATGCTGACGTTTCGAAATGCACGCGGACTTCTTCAGAAAGCGAGATCAACAACAGCATACGATAAGGCACAAATACATATTACTACATCTAGAATGATTGGGACAGTTAAGTTAAGAAGAAGTGGACGGAGGGATAAAAGATGAGATGATGAAATGAGAGAGATATGTGCTACATGTTGGAACATAGGTGATGTGTGGAAATATGAAAGTTTGAGTATATAGAGCGAAATGATAATATATACAAATGAGAATGAACTAGTCCACAAAACCAGTCCGCTCACAGTGAGAGATGGTAATCATATGCGGGAGGACGGACCTGCTGGATGGTCAGTCACGTGGTTAGACCAGAGGTCAGGCGGGTTGTGAAGCACTCAAGCGTGTAACAGGTAAAGACCGAGGAAGACATGTCCTATGAGTGAGAATGATGGGTGAAGGTGACGGCTAAGGGTGGTGGGTGAGGGTGATGAGTGAGAATGATGGGTGAGGGTGATGGGTGAGGGTGATGGGTAAGGGTGATGTGTGAGGCTGATGGCTAAGGGTAATGGGTGAGGGTGATGAGTGAGAATGATGTGTGAGGGTGATGGGTAAGGATGATGGATGAGGGTGATGGGTGGGGGCGATGGGTGAGGATGATGGGCGAGGGTGATAGGTGAGGGTGATGGGTGAAGGTGACGGTTGATGGATGAGGGCGATGGGTGAGGAGGAAGTCTGAGGGTGATGGGTGAGGGCAATGGTTGAGGGTAATGGGTGAGAGTGAAGGGTGAGGGTGGTAAGTGAGGGCTATGGGTGAGGGTTGTGGGTGAAGGCGATGGGTGAGTGCGATGGATGAAGGTGATGGGTGAGAGCCATGGGTGAGAGGGTGGGTGAGGGCGATGGGTGAGGGTGATGTGTGAGGGTGGTGGTTGAGGGCGATGGGTGAGGGTGGTGGGTGAGAGTGATGGGTGAGGGCGATATGTGAGTGTGGTGGGTTTGGCGTTGGTTGAGGTTGAGGGTGATGGGTGAGTGAGAACTTACCTGACAGAGCTGGTACGAGAAAAGGAAGTGAGAGCAGTTTGGAGTGAGGCTGGAGAACAGGATGGTGAGATGATTAACGATAGAGGCATGGCGGAAGAGGTCGAGTATCAGGTGGTCATTATGTAGGAAATCGTCATGCCTCTGATAAAGATGACGAAGCCTGAGTACCTATGAATAGGGAAGAGAGTTCATGCAGGAAGTCGTTGAGAAGAGTCGTAACGAAGGAAACAATGGCAGTCAGTAAAATTTGTAGAATACCGAAGTTAGTAGATCAGAGGCACCTAAGGAAACTGCGATGTCTAGGAAGGAGATAAAGGAGGTGGAAATGTTGGAAGTGATAAGGATCGAGCGATGAATATTCGAACATGCTCGACGAATAAGATTTCCTCATCGAAAAGGTCAATGAGATCGATGCAGTCGTCCTTGTACCTACGGAACACAAGGGTAGGATGGTGTTGGTAGATGTGGATGATCAGGTGCTCCAGGTAACCCATGAAAAGACCAGCGTTGCTAGGGTCCATTCTGGTGCAACTTCATCTCCTGGCTTGTTGTAAATGAGCAAAGTATTTCATTGACACTTTAAGGTGGAGATGGGAATAATGTGTATGAGGATGTGGGACTATTGGGTAACAGCAGACAATCTGAAGCACTTTGTACTACTGGTAAATATGAAACACGTATACACTCGTACAACAATTCACTTACTCGTCTGTTTAATTCTGTGGAGGACATAAATGCAAAAAGTATTGTCAATGTGTTTGACATAATAAATATATAATATTGAAAGCTACAATTACGTGTATTTGATTAGTTTCTTCACTGTATAATCTGTAATCATGGTCATTCCGGAGTTGTTTAACATACACACAAACACACACACACACACACACATACACACATACACACGCACACACGAAGTATGAATGGTTCATTGCAAAATTCTAATTAAAACAAAAACAAAAAATAAGACACTACTAGTTTGTAGTAGGGGAGCCGCGATAGCTCAGTGGTTAGTGAACTAGACTACAAAGGACAAGAGGTAGTGTTCGATTCCAACCGACGGATTCCGGGTTCACCCAGCCTTAAATGGGTACCGGATTTTTTCTGGGAAAGAAAAGCGACGCGGGCATAATTCCGACCACATTGCCCCAAAAATCATGTGCTGAAGGTCTGTAAAATTTATGGTCAATAACACCATATACCCTATACGCCACTTAGCGTGACGTTGACTGTTTACTTACTTGTAGTATGTCAACTTTGATGGGTTTTAATTAATGAGTTCCTAACTTAACCCAGCATCAAGCTGTGAACAAACTTTGGTGGCTCTTGTTGTCTTATATGAACCAATAAAGAATGCATTCCGATTACAAGCTCTATCTATGAGAAGATCGTTCTTTTTTGGACTAATGCTGTTTGCGTCTGTTACCAATCATTATTTTTTTCGTATGAACTACGTTTCGTTTGCCTTATTTATACATATCACGAAATGGCACTTCTTATGGTGTCTTCTGAAAGTCTTCAAATATAAGTCCTAATGGTCCTCTAGCGTTTCGATGTTAATATGTATTGAAATATTACTGATTTGGTTCGACTGAAACAGACTAGAAAGCTGTCACCATACCTTGTAGGAGTGTACTTTACACCCCATCACTTGCTCCCAGTAAAATTAAAATTACTGAGAGCATGTATTTTTCCGATATCAACATACAGTTGTGAAATATGAACAATCTCGCAAACAGTAATGAAGAAAATAGATTCATTCGAAACAAAATGCTACAGAAAAATCCATAAGTTACCTTGGATGTTGAAAAAAGCAATGTAGACGTTTTAAAAAAATGTAAACATGAAAAAGAACTGGCTTAATAGCACCACTCTTCAGAGGAAATTAAAATACACTGGGGATATCAAAAGACATATCATGCTGGAAAGAACAATAATGGAAGGCTTGATTCGTGGGCGGCGCATCAGTGGAAGACCAAGAAGTAGGTGCTTTCAAAGCATCAAAGAGATCTTAAACATGATAACATAGGTAGTGGGAGATGTGGGTTGAAATTGAGAATCTTTCAGATATACTGTTGTGAATGCAGTGTTCTGCACAATACATCACCAAAACATATGATGACGCATATATCACACTGCTCTCACGTATCACTATTAGATCTTTATTTGAGACTTCACCAACTGTTGTCTACATTACAAAAAAAATATTCTGTATTTTTAAAATATTCAGTTCTCACTATGTCCTGGTTTTCTCATTTGAATATCATTAATATTAAATAAATTATTAATTAGCTATACTCAATGTTTTATAACAAACTAATTTAAAGTAAAGCAAACAAACAAAATAAGCATTATTACCATGAGCATCTCGTCGTCGATCTTCATCTTCGTCATCATTATCAGCATCATAATAATCTTCATCATCACCTTCATCATCACCTTCATCATCGTCCGCCAAATCCTGTTGTAGTTAAAGGTATTTCTAATAATTGTTGATGACAATAAATTATTAAGAGGGTAAGATATCAGTATAAGAGGACCTTTTTGGTGGTTGAGGGCGATGGGTGAGTGCAATGGGTGAGGGTGATGGGTGAGGGTGATGGGTGAGTGCAATGGGTGAGGGCGATGGGTGAGGGCGATGGGTGAGTGCAATGGGTGAGGGTGATGGGTGAGGGTGATGGGTGAGTGCAATGGGTGAGGGTGATGGCTGAGGGCGATGGGTGAGTGCAATGGGTGAGGGCGATGGGTGAGGGCGATGGGTGAGTGCAATGGGTGAGGGTGATGGGTGAGGGCGATGGGTGAGTGCAATGGGTGAGGGTGATGGGTGAGGGCGATGGATGAGGGCGATGGGTGAGAGTGATGGGTGAGAGTGATGGGCGAAACTTATTGGTGAGGATGATGGGTGAGGGTGATGGGTTTGTGATGGGTGAGGGTGATGGGTGAGGGTGATGGGTGAGAGTGATGGGCGAAAATTATTGGTGAGGATGATGGGCGATGGGTACGGGTGATGGGTGCGGGCGATGGGTGAGGGGGGTGGATGAATGTCGTGGGTGAAGGCGATTGGTGAAGGTGGTGGGTGAGGGCGATGGGTGAGGGCGATGGTGGTGGGTGAGGGCGATGGGTGAGGGTGATCGGTGAGGGTGGTGGGTCAGAGCTATTGGTGAGGGTGATGGATGAGGGCGATTGGTGAGAGTGGTGGGTGAAGGCGATGAGTGAGGGCAATGGGTGATGGGTGAGGGTGATGGGTAAGGGTGATGGTGTGTGATGGGTGCGGGCGATGGGTGAGGGGATGGATGAATGTCGTGGGTGAGGGCGATTGGTGAAGGTGGTGGGTGAGGGCGATGGATGAGGGCGATGGTGGTGGGTGAGGGCGATGGGTGAGGGTGATCGGTGAGGGTGGTGGGTGAGAGCTATTGGTGAGGGTGGTGGATGAGGGCGATTGGTGAGAGTGGTGGGTGAAGGCGATGAGTGAGGGCAACGGGTGATGGGTGAGGGTGATGGGTGAGGGCTGTGGGTGAAGGCGATGAGTGAGGGCAATGGGTGATGAGTGAGGGCAATGGGTGAGGGTTGTGGGTGAAGGCGATGAGTGATGGCAATGGGTGATGGGTGGGGGTGATGGGTGAGGGTTGTGGGTGAAGGCTATGAGTGAGGACAATGGGCGATGAGTGAGGGTGCTGGATGAGGGTTGTGGGTGAAGGTGATGGGTGAGTGCGATGGATGAAGGTGATGTGTGAGGGCGATGGGTGAGGGGGTGAGTGAGGGCAATGGGTGAGGGCGATGGGTGAGAGCGATGTGTGAGGGTGGTGGTTGACGGCGAAGAGTGATGATGCTGGGTGAGGGCGTTGGGTGAGTGCGATATATGAGTGTGGTGGATGAGTGCGAAGTGTGAGGTTCAGGGTGATGGATGAGTGAGAACTACCCTGACATAAGGGGTACGATAACTGGAGGTGAGAACAGTCTGGAGTGAGGCTGGAGAACAGGATGGTGAGCTCATTAAGGATAGCGGCATGGCGGAAGAGGTCGAGTACCAGGTGGTCATTATGTAGGAAATCTTCATACCTCTGATAAAGATGACGAAGCCTGAGTACCTATGAATAGGGAAGAGAGTTCATGCAGGAAGTCGTTGAGAAGAGTCGTAACGAAGGAAACAATGGCAGTCAGTAAAATTTGTAGAATACCGAAGTTAGTAGATCAGAGGCACCTAAGGAAACTGCGATGTCTAGGAAGGAGATAAAGGAGGTGGAAATGTTGGAAGTGATAAGGATCGAGCGATGAATATTCGAACATGCTCGATGAATAAGATTTCCTCATCGAAAAGGTCAATGAGATCGATGCAGTCGTCCTTGTACCTACGGAACACAAGGGTAGGATGGTGTTGGTAGATGTGGATGATCAGGTGCTCCAGGAAACCCAAGAAAAGACCAGCGTTGCTAGGGTCCATTCTGGTGCAACTTCATCTCCTGGCTTGTTGTAAATGAGCAAAGTATTTCATTGACACTTTAAGGTGGAGATGGGAATAATGTGTATGAGGATGTGGGACTATTGGGTAACAGCAGACAATCTGAAGCACTTTGTACTACTGGTAAATATGAAACACGTATACACTCGTACAACAATCCACTTACTCGTCTGTTTAATTCTGTGGAGGACATAAATGCAAAAAGTATTGTCAATGTGTTTGACATAATAAATATATAATATTGAAAGCTACAATTACGTGTATTTGATTAGTTTCTTCACTGTATAATCTGTAATCATGGTCATTCCGAAGTTGTTTAACATACACAAACACACACACACATACACACGCACACATGAAGTATCAATGATTCATTGCAAAATTATAATTAAAATAAAAACAAAAAAAAGACACTACTAGTTTATAGTAGGGGAGCCGCGATAGCTCAGTGGTTAGTGAACTGGACTACAAAGGACAAGAGGTAGTGTTTGATCCCAACCGACGGATTCCGGGTTCACCCAGCCTTAAATGGGTACTGGATTTTTTCTGGGAAAGAAAAGCGGCGCGGGCATAATTCCGACAACATTGCCCCAAAAATCATGTGCTGAAGGTCTGTAAAATTTATGGTCACTAACACCATATACCCTATACGCCACTTGGCGTGACGTGGACTGTTTACTTACTTGTAGTATGTCAACTTTGATGGGTTTTAATTAATGAGTTCCTAACTTAACCCAGCATCAAGCTGTGAACAAACTTTGGTGGCTCTTGTTGTCTTATATGAATCAATAAAGAATGCATTCAGATGACAAGCTCTATCTATGAGAAGATCGTTCTTTTTTGGACTAACTCTGTTTGCGTCTGTTACCAATCATTCTTTTTTTCGTATGAACTACGTTTCGTTTGCCTTATTTATACATATCACGAAATGGCACTTCTTATGGTGTCTTCTGAAAGTCTTCAAATATAAGTCCTAATGGTCCTCTAGCGTTTCGATGTTAATATGTATTGAAATATTACTGATTTGGAACAGACTAGAAAGCTGTCACCATATCTTTTAAGAGTGTACTTTACACCCCATCACTTGCTCCCAGTAAAATTAAAATTACTGAGAACATGTATTTTTCCGATATCAACATACAGTTGTGAAATATGGACAATCTCGCAAACAGTAATGAAGAAAATAGATTCATTCGAAACAAATTGCTACAGAAAAATCCTTAAGGTACCTTGAATGTTGAAAAAAGCAATGTAGATGTTTTAAAAAAATGTAAACATGAAAAAGAACTGGCTTAATAGCACCACTCTTCAGAGGAAATTAAAATACTCTGGGATATCAAAAGACATATCGTGCTGGAAAGAACAATAATGGAAGACTTGATTCGTGGGCGGCGCATCAGTGGAAGACAAGTAGTAGGTGGTTTCAAAACATCAAAGAAGTCTTAAACATGATAACATAGGTAGTGGGAGATGTGGGTTGAAATTGAGAATCTTTCAGATATACTGTTGTAAATGCAGTGTTCTGCACAATACATCATCAATACATATGAATGCGCATATATCACACTGCTCTCATGTATCACTATTAGATCTTTATTTGAGACTTCACCAATTGTTGTCTACATTACAAAAAAAATATTCTGTATTTTTAAAATATTCAGTTCTCACTCTGTCCTCGTTTTCTCATTTGAATATCATTAATATTAAATAAATTATTAATTAGCCACACTCAATGTTTTATAACAAACTAATTTAAAGTAAAGCAAACAAACAAAATAAGCATTATTACCATGAGCATCTCGTCGTCGATCTTCATCTTCGTCATCATTATCAGCATCATAATCATATTCATCATCATCTTCATCATCACCTTCATCATCGTCCGCCACATCCTGTTGTAGTTAAAGGTATTTCTAATAATTGTTGATGACAATAAATTATTAAGAGGGTAAGATATCAGTATAAGAGGACCTTTTTCGTTATAATGTCACATTAAATACATTTAGAACTCAAGGAATACTTCAAAGAGCACACAAACACTCTATACAACAGAGAACCAGAAAATAAAATAACTAGAACCAGAAATATTAATGTCATAAGTAGTAAAGGTTGTTAAACAGCCGTTAAGATACAATTCTCCATGAGGAAAGATTATCTACAGAAGTATTCCAAGCAGTAGGAGAGTTTAGCAGTAGATAATTTATATTGCATTTTCAATGCAGTCGGGGTACAGCAACAAACACCTACTGACTGGCGACTAGCAGTAATCATTCACCTTTAGAAAAATAAAAAAAATATAAAGAGTATACGCTTAGTACCTTGGCCTCTCACTGCTGAGCCATGGAGGCAAAATGTATGACATGATTATAGAGGCCAGACTATGCCCTATTATAGAACCCCAGGTAGGCAGAAGCACACATGGGGACTAGAAAGAAAAAAAAGTTACACAGATGCAATATTCACACTTGAACAACTAATATGAGAAGAAAATTGAAAATAGATTTTAGACTTTAGAAAGGAATAGCTTCCCTGCAAAAAGGGCGTTCCCGTATCTGCTCAGCACCCGTTCCAGCAATCAACAAGGTGATCATCCAAGCTGTTCAACTTAAAGTGTTTTGTTCTGCAAAATTGCGAGTTTTTACGTTCATAAAAATTGTTCAGTTGAACGAGCATCATTAAAATATTTAAATGGCGCGCAACTCAAAATTGACACATCCGGTTCGCCGTAACACCACGGATAGCATTTATGCGACCGTGCCAATACCGATGTAGACTTCATGATCAGTAGGCGTGCCGCTAGAACCATTGTGAAGTCAGGACTCATCTTCGGTCAAACATTTTATTAGACCGCATTCCTCCCAACTGGTGACATATTTGCAGTTTCAGACAGATCACACATCCCGCTCCAGGACAAAGACGAGACCTGGTACCGTTCCACCACACTCCACGGCCAGATGTCTGCAGCATTATTTCCGTCCGCGGACACCAGAACCATGTTGATTTTGTGGTCGGATAAATACGACTGGACTACTGCTGTCTCCACAAAGGAAAATTCAAACCGGAAGAAATCACTTGAAACCACATGGCAACAAAAAAATGCTACTAGTCCTGAGCCTGATTCGGCAAAGAGCCATCTTGGCCGACACACCACCCGGAAGTGCATAGAATATTTTAAAAATATAATTTCTTTATAACATTTGTGAATCAAGAAAAACACTATATATAGAATAAAGATTAATGTATAATGACAAATATTGACTCAGTATTAAGTGAATAGCTACCATATTTAAATATTACGATAGTTTATAAAGTAACAACAGAAAAATAATAAGCACAAGCACGGAACGTCTAAGCCATTCCCCGTGACATCTGGGGTAAGACGATGGTGGGTATTGTAACCAGTGAATCATTTCACAAGAAAAGGTTTGTTTACAGCACTCGGAAAAATGTCAAATAATCAACAACAGAAAACAAACAAAAAACAATAAATGGTCAGAACCAGGATGGAACCCGTGGCACAGCACCTTGCCACGAGAAGCCGAACGCTATGGAACACTCAGTTGTAAACATTCTTGTGTGTCACTTACATTGATAAAACATGCAAGGGTGGTAAGCTAGGAAATGAAGATATTAATGGACCTAACTTTGCTGACGATCAGATCCCAATAGCTTTGAAAGAAATAAAACTTCAACAGCATCTGTTGTCATTGAATTAAGAATTGTAAAATAACTAATATGCAGATTACGTTCTGAAAAAAAGGTTTAAACAAGGAAGACTGAAACAGACGTTAAACGTGCCCTAAAACAACAAGTTATAAAACTGTTTCACACATTTTGCTGAAATAAAATGTAGCTGGTATCTAAAATATGTTGAAAAGAACATCAAATGATATTCCTTTTTCTTTTTTCTTCATTTTCTGTCCAACCTCTTCGTTTATTGAGGAGAATACAAAGTTTTAGTTTGTGGTATTTCAACCTATTCTTCTATTGGCATCTGAAACTATTATGAGTTGTCTTATGTGATCCATCTATCAAACCCATCATTAAGTGTCTATGTCTGTTGTTCAAGACTGATTCTTTACTGCTGCTATCTTTTACAGTCTAAGACAGATGTTGTCACATCTGATCACTTTCAGCAACATTCATACACATTATTATTTATGTACGGATAAACTTTATATTTTGGCTTTTCTGAGCAAATATATGGGCAAAGTTTTGTGTTGACACGTTACCTTGGAAATGGATATCATTTATATAAGGAAGTGGTGTTATTGATCAAACGAAGTCTATTTGATGCACTTTGTGATAAGGGTCATACATGAATAAAACATGTAAATACTCGTACAACAACTCACCCGTTCGAATAATCCTGCGGACATGCATAAAAAATACATTGTTAATGTGTTTTGGCATTATGATATGATTTTCAATGTTACGGTTAAGTGTCTTAACTGAAAAAAAATATATTACTGCAAAATATGAAATCACGATCACTTATAAGTTCTATCCCCCCCGCCCCCCCCCCCCCTCCCCAGAATGTGAATAATTAATTTGAAAAATTAATACTGTATCTTCTTCTACCTTTCAGCTCCCTGTGGAGCATATGTCTTCAGCAAACACTTTCCAAGTCGTCCTGTTTCTTGCCATTCTTTTAAGATCATTCCACGTCTTCCCCATCATATTCACCTCCGCTTCCATCTGTCTTCTCCAAGAATTCCTTTGTCTTCCTCTTTGTCTTTTCCCGTGGGGATTCCAAAAAATGGCCTGTTGTGTAATACTTTCAGTTAGTTTCCGTAGTTTGTGTCCTATCCAGCACCATCGTCTTCGATGTATCTCTTTATCCACTGGTATTTGACTGGTACATTTCCATAATTCTGTGTTAGTGATTTTGTCCTGCCATTTCCATCCTTTTATTCTGCGTAAGCATCCATTAATGAAAGTCTGTATCTTCATGATTGTCATTTTACTTGTTCTCCATGTTTTACAACCATATAATAAGACTGACTTAACATTCATACTGCATAAACACAAATATTACTTTTACTTTTTATTACGCCAACTTTGATGGGTTTTAATTAATGAGTCGCTAACTTAACACGCAACCAGACTGTGAACAAAGGTAAGTGGGAATTGCTGTCTTAGATGAATCATACAAAAAATAGCTTCCAGCAGCCGCTGGATGTAACCGCCATCAGAATTGTGTTCTACTTCAAGATAACGTTGCTTACCTCTCCTACTAATCGTCTTGATAGCACAGCTCATTTCTTATTTGCCTTTTTAAGACATTCCACACAAAGACATTTTTAAAGATGTTTTCTGGAACTTTTCAAAGGACAAAACCCAACATACTGTTGTGTATAGATGTAGCTATGGATGAAAATGATGCACATTTTTGTTTGAGTGAAATAGACTGACAAGTTGTAATAGACTCAATTTTTATGTCACTCAATTTCCTGAAGTGACGGATTCATTTCAGGCAAAGAAAGCTTCGGAGTTCACCCATACTCTAAAAATTGGTACCACGTATGTTTCTTGGACGTAAAAGTGGTCTGGCATTATTCTGACCAAATCACCCCAAAATACTCCAAAATATGCCAAAGTTTGGTCAATAGCAGCATATTCACCGTACGCCTAGAAAGCCATGGAAGGAACTAAGACCTCATGTTTTCTATTCGGCTCTAATATTCATATAAATACAAAAATACTATCATCACGTGGTTCTCATTAATCGTTGTTTGCCTATGGTGCTTCTACTTCTCCAAGTGTTCTATACTATCACAGAAGCTACTCTGTGTTTGTTAATCATTTTTTTTTAAATAGAAAACTTAAATGGTCGTTCTCTGGTTTCAAAGATTCTGTCTTTACTTAAGGCTGAACTATTTCATATTCTCTATTTTGACTTGTGAAGTTTTTACCCTCATTACTGCCATTATTTTTGTTCGGTCATTTTGATACTTCATTTCAATTTCGGGTTCCGACTTTTACTTATACAAGTTGATGTAAAGAAGACAATATTAAAATAAATGGATCCTTTTTTCAAATGTTAAGTTTTTGCTTAGGTATATCTTGTTATCTTTAAGATTAGTATGTCTTGATTTCTTTCTCTTTGAGATTCCTATGTCTAGATTTTTTTCTCTTGATAGTGTGATATCTCTTCTTCTCCTTAAACTTCTGAAATTCGATCAGAGCAAAAGACTCACAAGAGAGCCAATCCAGTCTTTGAGCAACCATGTCCCCAATGGCATGTTCTCTTCTTTGTTTGCAGGTCGTGTCCATGTTAATGCCTTGTGTGGATGCCTGATTCGTTCTATTCGTAGAACGTGGACTCGCCTTTTTCAACGTTTTTCTTTCACTTCTTGATTGTTGTTGTTAATGCCTGATAGTCATTCGCAATGTGTTGATCCCAATGGATATTTAGAATCATCTTAAGATAACGACCTTTAAAATCATCTTAATCGACTTTCTATCTTATGGTTCATTCTCCACGTTTCTGCTGCATATACAAGCATAGATCGCACATTTGACTTGTCAATTCTAAGCTTGGTGCTGAGATGGAGACTGGCTGAATGCCAAATGTTTCTAAGTCTATTTAATGTCTTGGCTGATATGTCTCTTCTCATAGATATCTCTTTCTGGATTGTGCTATTTTATGAAATACACTCTCCCTGGTGTTTAAAGTTTCCCCCTTCTTCTAGTCCCATTCCTCTACATGTAACTTTCTTTACACTTGTCATTTATTCTCATAATTTTGGTTTTCTCTACATTTTATTTTCAGTCCTACTGTGTTGGCGATGTGATCTACCCTATCAGTTTTCTCTAGTATGGCATGGTGACAGTGGATAAACAATCCAACATCATGTGCAAAGTCAGTATATTCAAGACGTCCGTTGAGACCCAATATTCATTCCTCTTGGTCTGTCGCCAACAACCATTCACATAACCTAGTCCATAACCACAAGGAAAAGAAGTGATGACAAAATACATCCTTGTCTAACTCTCGCTATAACTCTGAACCAAGCTGTCCGTTGTCTTTCATGCCTCACACACCATTACTTGCCGGTGTACCTGTCCTTTAGAATAAAACACTGGAATATTATATTTATAAATATTAGAACGAAGATTGACGATGTTGACGTAGATGTGATCATAAATAGCAGATCATTTTAGTCAAAGACTGTCAGAAAATAACGTTGTTGTAAAGGTTACTAGTCAAAGCGTCGTTTTAAAATATCATCGAACACAGAATCAAGGACTCGAGTGGTTATCTAGTATAGACAATTGTAATGGAATGTAGCCAGTTAAATACATAAGTTAGTGACTTTAGTTGCATTTGGAATTTGTATATGAGAGTTTCAGTCGAAGAATTTACAATTATCACAGATACAGTTTTGAGATGTTTAAAAAAGAGATGGCAGCGAACTATCAATTGACAAAATAGTAAATGTGTCCTAGATAAGTGTCCCTACTTAGGTCCGTACTCAGTTAAGATATTTGCAATTATCTAGAGCAGTCAAGCTTGAGTGATTGCTTCGTCACGCATTTTTGTGTTGAATTATTAGTCCTAAGTATTAACGTCGGAGATTAAGGTTCCTGTTGTGTTGAGTTATTAGTTCTAAAGAGTTTTATCGTCGGAGATTAAGGTTCTTGTTGTGTTGTGTTATTAGTTCTAAAGAGTTTTATCGTCGGAGATTAAGGTTCCTGTTGTGTTGAGTTATTAGTTCTAAAGAGTTTTATCGTCGGAGATTAAATTGAGGTTCCTGTTGTGTTGAGTTATTAGTTCTAAAGAGTTTTATCGTCGAAGATTAAGGTTCTTGTTGTGTTGAGTTATTAGTTCTAAATAGTTTTGTCGTCAGAGATTAAATTGAGGTTCCTGTTGTTTTGAAATAATTATTTACATGTTTCCATTTTCATGAACTCTTGTCAGTTATAAAATAGAATGAGGACGCCACAACGTGTAGCCGAACCTTAAGTAATCACATTATCATCATCTACTCATTCTGTTATCATTAAATGTAAACATATTCATTATTTTAGCCACATCCAAATGGTTTATCACAATTTTATTTAAAGAAAAAAAAAACAGACAAACGCAAAAAAAGACATCATCATTACCATGAACATTTCGTCGTCGATCTTCACCATCACCAGAACCATCCTGTGAGTGTCAAAGAAAGGAATCTTCATTGACTTTTGTTGACAAGAAATAATTAAGAGAGTCAGATGCCCCATACGATGGGCTCTCTCGTCACTCTCGTTACTCTCGTTACTCTCATCACTCTCGTCACTCTCATCACTCTCGCCACTCTCATCACTCTCGTCACTCTGGTTACTCTCATCACTCTCGCCACTCTCGTTAATCTCGTTACTCTCATCACTCTCGTCACTCTCGTTACTCTCATCACTCTCGTCACTCTCATCACTCTCATCACTCTCGTCACTCTAGTCACTCTCGTCACAATGTCATATTTGATAAATTTAATAAAAACGCGAACTACTTCAGGACCTCCAAAGCACCCTAGTCCTAGTGTGGATTCAAAATACAACAACACAGGAGCAGGAAATAACATCATTACGACCAAACATAATAATGTCAGAAGTAAAAAGGGTGGTTAAACAGTCAGAGAAATACAATTCTCCAGGAGTAGCTAGATTATCAACATAAATAACGCATGCAGCAGGGCAGTTTAGCAGTAGATCATTACTTAGGATTTTAAATAGAGCGTGGATGGAACAAGAAACACTTACTGGCAACTAACAATAATGATTCCACTCAGGAAGAATGAGTACATAACTGGATTAAGAGTGTGATGGGTATTGTTTAATACAGTAGTTAGAATTTCTCTCCATGGCTTTCTTTGGAGTGTTACGTGATGAGGCTACAATCTCTTTCACGGTGGCCTGCCATATTCGTCTTTCTTGTTAAACAAAAGAATAGGTATGGCAAAAAGTAATTTTAATGCCATGAAAAATATACTAACAACAAAACAAATATCAGCAGTGCTGAAACTAAGAATGGCAAAATGTTACATCTTCTCAATATTCCTGTATGGTGCAGAAACATGGACATTAGAAAAGTAAACAGAGCAGAAAATTGAAGCCTTTGAAATGTGGATTTAATAGAAGAATATGTAGAATTGGATGGAAACAAAAGATAACAAACGATGAAGTTTTAAAACAACTGAAAATAAAAAAGAGAACTACTAAATACAATTAAGACAAGACAAATGAAATTTTGGGGGCATGTTAAAAGACACAACAGCCTACTAAAAGTAATATTGGAAGGGAAAATACAAGGTAAAAGAGGCAGAGGCAGACCAAGACTAACATGGACAAGTAACATCAAAAGATGGACAAGTCAATATATGACAACCTGCACCATCAAAGCAAGAAACAGAGTAGAATGGACAGAAACAGAGTTGTAATGATGTTGTGGCTATTGTTCTTGTTTATCGCTTACATTGACAGATTACACAAGGATTTCAAGCCACAAAAATAAGGATATCAATGAACTATTGTTTGCTGATGATCCGACCCAAATTGCTTTCAATGAAAAAGAACTTCAACAGTGTTTCTTGTTGTTGAATGAAGAATGTATAATAAATAACACAAAAATAATAGTGTTTTTGTTGTAACCTTGTCATTACGGGTTGTAACCTTGTCATTACGGGTTGTAACCTTGTCATTACGGTAGTTTCCCCTTTCGATCAAGAAATCAATTCCCTAGAGAAATCTTCTTTTCAAATCTCGGGAAGTATTATATAAGTTATGTTCTCTACGCTACTTGATACATTGCTTTTTTTAAAACCGTTATTACGCTAATGCTTTCAGGGAAACGTCTCCCTTATTTACCTTGATCCACCTATGTTAAATTATTTGAATATTCTTGATGTCCAGGGGAATTGACTTACACGTTGGGCAATCTAAAGTTCATTCCATTTTTGTTGATATAATTTAATTGTCAAGACTGTTTGGTACAATCATAACAGTTGTTTTTTACAGCGTCACAACATCGCATTATAAACGATATCGTAGTTGTCTGCAATGGTTTATGTCGCATTTAGATCGGAAGGAAAAGAATATAAAAGAGAGCTTTCATTGTAATTATAATTATAAATATTGAGACGTTTGTCAAAAAACGGTTTCAATTTGTAGACAACGAGGTATAATCATTCTCATGAAGATTTCAGGAATAATACAGCCTTTAAAAATAACCATACTGAAGAATTTGCAATATATACAACAAGGAGTCAGACAAGGGTGTGTTCTGTCGCCTGATTTGCTTTTACTTTACAGCGAAAATATTATGAGATCAAAAGTAGACAAAAGGGAATTGAAGTCTACGGGCACAACTTAAATAATTTGCATATGCGGATGATACAGTCCTAATAGCAGAGACAGAGAATGAACTACAGGAAATGAAAGCCATCATAGTAAAAGAAAGCAACAAAAAAGATCTCAGCCTGAATAGTAAGAAAACAGAAGTAATGGTCATATCGAAGAAACAATCATCACCATCATGCAGCATAAAAATAAACAGGACAAATCTTAAGCAAGTGCAACGTTTCAAATACTTGGGCACAAAAATAACATCAGATGGAAGATGCACCACAGAAATAAAAAGCAGAATAGCTCAGGCCAAAATAGTATTTCAGAAAATGAAAAATATCTTATGCAACAAATCTGTGTCAATAGAAATGAGAAGGACAGTTCATCTGTGCTATATAGAACCAATTCTGACTTATGGAAACGAATCATGGACAGTAGACAAACAAATACACAGAAGAATATACAGTTTTAGATTGTGATACTCTGGCTAAATCAAATATTGTCATTTGGGACATTTATGAGTTATCTTAACGTTGTCCATCCATCAGTTCCAGCATCAAATGTCTGTGTTGTTCGAGATCGATTATTTGCTGCTGCGCTCTGTTACCGTCTCAGACAAATCTTGTCACATCTGATCACTTTCAACAACATTCATGGCATCGTTTCTGTGGGGATTAACTTTTCTCTTCGGACTTGGAAATGAGCAAAGTTTTGCGTTGACGCTTTAAAGTTGACATGGAAATAATTTGTATGATGAAGTTGGACTATAGAGCAAAAACAGACAATTTGTGGCGATTAGTAATAATATAAAACATGAAACACGTAAATACTCGTATAACTCACTTACCCTTTCGAATAAGGCTGTGGAAGATATGCACACAAAATGTATTGTTAAAGTGTTTTGCAATTTGGTATGACTTTAAAGTGACAATCTGTGTCTGATTAGTATTTGCAATATAAAATCTGCAATCATAGGCAAACAAGTGTGATTAATATTTTTTTGGAAAAATGTACGCTTTACAAACAACTATTACATTTAACTTTGAACCCAACACCAGGCTGTGAATAAATTTAAGTGGCTCCTGCCGTCGTACATCAGCAACAAAAAGACCTCATGTTGGCTACGTCGATCAACATCATCATCATCAGAGCTTTCTATTCAGATTAAAGCTACTTACGTATGGAACTAATCGTGTTTTTCTTAACTACTGCACTTCTCCTTTGGCATATTAATTAATCTCACGAAATGACACTTCTTTGGTGTCTTCTGAAACCCTTCAAAGTTCAAGACCATTGCGTACTTTAAGATGTTACTAAGAGTGTAGATTATTATGTCGATTTTGTTTCACTAAGACTAGATTTAAAAGTTTCTACAGATTCATGTTTTTCATATCCTTCAATTTCCGGGCGTGACGGATTCTTTCGGACCGACAAGGTTGCAGGGTTCACCCGCATGTTTCTTGGAAGTAAAGGCGATCTGACATGATACTGACCATATTACTATTGACAATATGGTATTAAATACATTTGCCCAGAAGCTGCGAAATACAATAAATGGAGAAGATCATTGGAGGCATGTGAAGAATATATGCAAGGAGAAATCTGAAGAAATTCTAGGAAAACAGAAAATAAGGCTTGGATGACAGCAGAGACTGGAAAAAAATAGAGAAAAGAAGAACAAAGAAGACAGAAATAAATAAAACAAAACGAGAAGTACTATGGCCAAGCCACACATAAACTTACACAGATGTGAACAAGAAAAAAGCAAGATGATGCAATAACAGAGATAAGATGAAACATATAGGTGAACAAGCTAAAGAAAAAGCTGACAACAAGGGAATACGGAGGAACATTACATTTGTACGAAGAAATTAAGTGGAACATCAAACATGTTAATGCTTTTATTAAATATAAGAAAGGCTATCTGTTTAGTAATATAAGGGAACAAATGAAAACATGGAAAGTGCATTGTGAAGAACTTTTAAACAGACCTGGGCCAAATAATCCAGTAGCATTCTACCAATAGAGAAAGAGTTGCAAGTTAACTGTGGACAGCCAAGCAAAGAAGAAATAATGAAAGCCATTCATCTATAAAGAAATGGTAAAGTCACATGACCAGATGAAATTCTTACAGGAACCATAAAAGCAGACAATAGCACCTCTATCAAGATGTTACATAGTCAACTAGATAAAATATAGGAGAGTGAAGAAATACCTAGACTGGAAAGAAGGTTATATGATTAAACTACTTAAGAAAGTAAATTTACAGTAGTACACAAATGACAGAGGAATTATGCTGTTGTTAGTGCCAGGAAAAAACACTAAGTATAATAATTCTGCAGAGATTAAAAGAGGCCATAGAAAAACATTTGAAAGATGAACAAGTATTTTTTGTTTACGAAAAACAGATCATGCACGAACCAAATATCCACCTGAAGTATAATTTGTTCAACAATGATAGGAACAAGTCTCTACTTTATACAGACTCGAAGATTAAGAAAAGACGTCTCCTGTGTGTAAATTCATCACTATGCAAAAGGTAACTGTGTTATTGTACATGCACTTTTGCAAGGAATCTAAAAGGGGTCGGTTATATTACGATATCAAAAAACCAGAAAACAGAACACGGGCAGCTCTAAATACAGATAGAAAGTCTTTCAATCGATGGATAGGACAGAACTTTGACTCTGAAGAGGCGACGGTCAAGCAAGGAAGAAAAATGAAAGTTGATGATTTTGAGAAAGATGTTATTAGACGTGAAATTTTGAAAATGTTTGAATCGAATCAACTTGTTACACTGCGCAAAGTGCTCGACTCCAATTAGAATGTGATATTGAAATCTCAAAAACGACTCTTTGGAAGATCGTAAGAGGCTTTGGTTTCATTTTTCGAAAATCTGCGATTGGTAGAAATATTGTTTGTGAAAAACCACACTGATTGCTGCCCAAAGCAAATACCTGAGACAGATCCGTGAGCGACGAATGGAAGGCTACGATATAGTATATTTGGATGAAACGTGGGTCAATGCTTATCATACATATGAGAAAGAATGGCAATCAGTTGACAGAGAAAATAAAAGAAGCATTCCCAGCATCAAAGGACAACGCATTATATTGGTACATGCTGGCTGTAGAGAGAATGGTCTTGTTAATGACATACAACTTATTTTTCAATCAAAGTTTACAGACATTAGGGACTACAACACTGAAATGAATGGACGAATTTTTAGAGACTGGATAGAGAACACTCTACTCCCCATTTTGGAAAGACCTTCATGTCATAAGGGACAACGCATCCTATCATAATGCGGTAGCACTGGAGAACAAAGTTCCTAATTCGTCAAGCACAAAAAAAGATCAAATCATCACATGGCTTAGAAAAGAAAATGTTTCCTTTCAAAACACCCAGTTAAAACCAGAGTTGTTGCAACTTGTAAGACAAACTAAGAAGACAAAGTTATATCAAATTGATAAAATAATTACAAAGTATGGCCACACATCTCTTCGCATCCCAACTTATCATTCGCACCTCAACCCAATAGAACTTGTGTGGGCTAAAGTCAAAGGTCAAGTTGCTGCGCAGAACACGACGTTTAAAATTTTGTGATGTTAAAGAATTGACACGTGATGCCCCCTCAACGATAGACATTGAATACTGGAGAAAATGTGACGACCATGTGCTCAGAGAAGAGGAACAATACTGGCAACGAGATGGTTTGCAGTTTGTCCAACCGATAACAGTTGTTAACCTCTTAGAGACTTCTGATTCGAAATGACATAGGTATGACATGTGCACACATTTTGTTGAAGACACTCTTGCTATTTGCTGACTTTTTGTGTCTGATGTTCTGGTTGTTCCATATATTTTGTTAATGACACGCCTGCTATTTGACGAATATGTGTGTTTGATACATTGGTCAAAGTTTACCTATCTCTACGACGACGATATAAAATCAAATGAAAAATGTTGCCCTCTTCAGTGTAAAACGGATACGCATATGGCTTGCACTGTTAGGAAATTAACATAACTTACTGTAAAATCTAATGTTTAGAGCACGCGGTTTGATATCTAAAATTATATAATAAAAAAGGTTTGTGCAAAATACAGACTTCCTTTGTACTTGAGTGTTATAAAATCTGAAGGACGGTGAAAAAATAAGATTTCATGAGAAAGATTTACAGGAATTCATCAGACAGTTTCGAGATAATTGGTCAACCCTGTGGGCACGAATTTGTGAACGAACTATAGACTCTTGTGTCCGACGATCTTTCAACTGTCAGACCTTGCACAAGACCTGCATTGAGTCTCACCACACGGCTCTGTTCTGGGCAAGTTGTTTAATCTCGGTGAGGGAGCTGATACCTGCTCTTATTGCGTCTCTATTTACTTACTTTCTTGTTACTGTTTCTCTGAGTCGGCTTATTTTTCTTTTACCTCCTGGTTCCAATTTGAGGGCTTGCTTTGAGATTCTTTTGTTGCCCCTTCTCATCACTTGGCCAACTTGTGACCAGCGAATCAGTTCAGAAGAAGAGGTATGTTTACAGCACTCGTAAAATATGACAAATAATCAATAACAGAAAAACAAACAAAGAACAATATATGGACCGAAGCAGGATCGAACCCGTACTCAGTGACACCGTGCCTTGCCACGAAAAACCAAACGCTCTCAAAGGATTGTTAAAAGTTCCCTGGACAGCTAAAAAGACCAATGAAGAAGTTCTCAAAGAGGCCAACACAAAAAAGAGCTCATAAAAAAAACATCAGAAAGAAACAATCTACATTTTTGGGGCACATCATGAAAAGAGGAAAGTTGGAATACTTGGTTACAACTGGCACAATAAAAGGAAAGAGAGATCGCGGACGACAAAGAGAGAAAATACTGGATAGCTTCGTGTCATGTCATGGAAAACAGTCAACAACAGAACTGATACGATGCACTGTAGATAGAAGATTGTGGAAAGACATGATCGCCTACGCCAAGCGGTATGACACATGATGATGATTGTTGACATCTTTGTCTCTTATTTTTGTACTAGTTTTGAACTCATCCCATGGTATACAAAGTATTTTCCTCAGGTATTTGTTTTCAAATACATCCAGTTTGTGTTCAATTCCTTTATTTGTTTTATAGCTCTTGCATGCAAAAGTTAGGTTGGATAATACATTTGATTTGAAAATTCTGAGCTTTGTTTTTGTGCTTTGTTTGACCATATTTTTATCAAGGTTTCTGAAGTCATTGCTGCCTTTGCTATTTTGATTCTAAATTCTTTCTTTGTGTCTCCTTCTTCATTTATGCAGCTTCCAAGATATAAAAAATGAACGACTTCCACTGATTTTCTTTCAAATTATATTTTTTCTTCTGGGCTAATTTGATTTTACATTATTTCTGTCTTTTCTTGGTTGATATAAAGTCATATTTTCCTAGCCAATGATGACATGGCATTTGTGTTTTCTTGCATCATGTACACTTTACAATTGATAAGAACTATGTCGTCCCCAAAATCAAGGTTCTCCAACTGAGATCCAAGTGGCCATCCAATGCTTTTGTCACCTGTGCTACAATTCTGCATAATGAAGTTAGTGGCGATTCCAAATAACAAGGGAGATAAAACGCATCTTTGTTTCACTTCAGTATCAATCTGGAAGCATTCACTCAATCTTTCCTCTGTGCGGACCGCACATGAAAAGCCGCCGTACAGATCTTTGATGACGTTGATAATTTTTCATGGTATTCCATATTGTCTGAGTATGTTCCACAATGAACCTCTATGTATGATGTGGAAGGCCTTTTTGAAATCAATGAAATTTAGAGTGGTCTGTATTTTGTATATCCTATTCTAATGCAATTTATGCTATGGAAAACAGTTCTTTCGATTATTGTCCAAAATGATTATATCTATCTATCTATTGACCTTTCGAGCCGTAGCCGGCCCATAGGGCCTAGACCAAGATACTCTTTCTCTTATCTAAATTTTTGTTCTAGCAGTTTTCAATTCTTTTAAAGATATTTTATCAAATCTCTCCATTTGTCTCTTCTGTGCAAACAGCTCTATCTCATTGAGGGAGCCGATTCCTGCTCTTGCCTCTCTCATCAGTGTTCTTCTCAGTGTCTCTCTGGGTCTTCCTCTTTTCCTCTTACCTGTTGTTTCCCACATGAGGGCTTGCTTTGCTATTCGGTTATTATCTCTTCTCATCACATGTCCAACATATGACCATCGTCTTTTCTTGATTACTGAAGATATTAGTGGTTGATTGGCGATTTCTCTAATTTCTTCGTTTGTTTTGAATTCATTCCACGCTATACCAAGTATTTTCCTTAGACATGTATTTTTGAATGCGTTCAACTTTGTTTCTATGTATCTTGTTGTTTTCCAGCTTTCACACGCATACGTAAGAGTTGATAGTATATTTATTTGATTTGAATAGTCTAAATTTTGTGTTTGCGCTGATGAGTTTTGATTTCCACAACTTTTCAAGGCTTCTGAAAGACATAGCTGCTTTTGCTATTCTGATTCTAATGTCTTTACTTGTACCCCCTTCTCGATCAATATGACTTCCAAGATAGATTATTATAACTAGATAATAATATCGTAGTTAGTTGCATTGTAAGTTATGAGAAAATACCATTTTGCTGTAAATTAACACGTTCTATAGATTTGATTTGTTTTAAAAAAGTAAAATTGTATATTCTTAGTGCAGGAACACTAAGATTTAAGGAGATATTAGTAAAACTTGCCTCATGTTGGTCTATACTCTATACTTTGCGATAAAGAGAGGCAAAAACAATCTTTTTAGTTAAATTCCCTATTATTTCCCTATTATCGCCTCGGAAGTTCCCTATATAATAATATTTATGTATTATTATTTGTATCCAGTATATAACCACTGGAAACTACTATTCGTTTAGTTTCGTCCAATAAATGTTTGTCTGCAACACAAGTATTCAGCCCTACTGGGAGATACTTGCATTAATAGGAAAGTACAGAAATACAAGTTATTTCCGATCTGTGATCGTAACCCTATGCTATAGTCATGGGAACGCCTTCGTGTAAGACACTGCTCACAATAGCTAATTTTTTAGTTATCTGCGTGGCAGTGTACCAAGCGTTCGGCTTCTCGTGGCAAGGCGCGGTGCTATGGAGTACGGGTTCGAATCCTGCTTCGGACCATATATTGTTCTCTGTTTTATTATGTTGTTGTTTGTCTGTCATCTTTTCCGAGTGCTAACACATACTTCTTTGTTCTATTATTCCTTTTTAGTTAAACCAGTGTTGTTATGACGAAGATGGAGCTCATCACTGAAATGATCTGCATAGTTCTCTTCTTACATGTTGCCAAGTCGATAGATATCGTTGTGGTGCAATAGGTTTGATCTCCATAGACAATCAAGCCTATTTATTAGTAACGGCTCCAATTACTTGAGTTTAGCTGTAAAACTATGGAACACTGTGACTGGTTGTACATTAACCTTTAACTCATTCAATATGATTGTGTTATATTTTATGGTAAAGTGTTAGATGAGTTCTGGCCTTCAGTGTCTCCTCTCAATATTCATCGCTGACGATGGGTCATTAAGACTATTAAATGTTTCTTAGATAAGTGTCCTGAGTGTCGGTAATGACCAACTAATTTAATATTCGGCAGTAATCTAGAGCAGTCAGGCGTGTCACTGGTTCGTTACCTATTGTTTTGTTGATATGTTAGTCTTAACGAGGTAATACAGTAAGATATTTATTGAAGTTTTATGACTTATTTACTTAATGTCATTGTTATGATATCTTGTCAGTTCTGTAACAGGAGACCTCCATCACATGTGGTTCAAACTTCATACTACACTGTCTCATCTTCTACTCATTGAATTATCACTAATTTCAATTTTAAAAAATATAAGTTAGCCAATCCCATTGTTTTATCATCAATTTATAATTTAAAAAAAAGAAGCACAAAATTAAGCAATATCATCACAAACATCGCAATCTTCATCACCATCCGCATTACCTTCAACATCACCCTCGCACGACACCGTCATATAGGCAACGGCCATTAAAAGCAGCACGGACACGATAGTGAGACCCCTCATCTTGATAGTTTCTGACAATAAAAAAACAGTAAATTAACATTGATAAAACGTTAGTTATGCCTGCGTTAGTTATGTATGGCTGCGATCTCCGACTAGTACAGTCACTGCCAAGAAGGAAAGGAATGCCAAACTACCTTCTTATATTGCCTAGGAAAATATAGCCAAACACAAATTAATATCTACAGCTAACGACGTAAATGGGAACTCCATAGCCTCTTCGTCCTGTAGGGAGCGTCATGTGCTACAGATGACACCCGATCATCATCAAGCTACTGTAGGCAAGATCAAAAATAAAGAGACACTAGCAATCGTAACTTGGAACATTAGATCAGCATTTCAAGTTGGGCAACTAGAAAACATCAACAAAGAAATGAAGAGAAAGAAATTGAATATCTTGTGACTATATCAAAATGAGATGGAAAGGAGCAGGATTATTACAAAGCGACAGTGGAAATGTAATTTACTCTGGTGGAACCACACACGAAAATGGAGTAGGCATCATGTGAGATAGAGAAAGAAGCAAATCAATGAAAGGATTTTGGCCAGTATCAGATAGAATTCTACTAGTATAATTGAGAGGTATACCAATTGATATCAACATAATTCAAACTTATGCACCAAACAATAGCGAAGAAGAAGACACTGACAACTTTTACAATGAGGTAGAGATGGCCATGGAACAGTGTAAATCCCAAGAAATAACCATTATATTAGGGGGAGGGGGGATTTCAATGAAAAGTTAGGAACAGCTAAAGTGCAAAATGTGACTGGGGGACAAGGACCTGGAGAGACGAATGACAGAGGGGACAGATTGATAGATTGAGCAAAGACACATGAAATGATGATAGGTAACACCTGGTTTAAACAACACCCTAGGCAACTATGGACATGGTAACGCCCACACAAAAGTACACAATCAAATTGATTTTATACTGGTACAGAAAAGATTCAGAAATGGGCTAACATCTGTTAAAATAAGGCAGGAACAGATTGCAATAGTGACCATGTACCAGTAGCTGGAAAGATAAAAATACAACTGCGAACGACACAAAAATCCTCAAGAAATATACATTTGAAACTAGATATGCGTAGAGTAGATAGACAGATAGGTGATAAGTACAGTACGATAATACAAAATAGATATAATGCTATTGGGAAAATATAGGACAACAAGGAACAGTGGGAAATGTTCAAACAAAAGATTAAATATACATAAAATTAAGTAATACCAGTGACTAAAAGAATCAACAAAAAGAAATGGTTGACAGAGAAAAATTTGAACTAATGGACGAAAGACAAAAACATAAGAAAGAAGAACGGACAAACAAAATATTGCACTAAGAGATCCAAAACAAATGCAGAGAAGCAAAGGAAGGATGGTTAAAGCATAAATGTGAAGATATGGAAAAACAACAAAACAAAGACTATAATTTGTATGTACAATCAGTTAAATTAATTAACAGGCAGAAAATAAGTCAAAGTTTCAGGATGCGTAATATCAAAGGAGGGAAATATGGGACAGGAGAATACAATGGAAAGCTGAACAGAATATATCAGTCAACTCTATGATGATGAAAGACCAGAGCTGAACAATTTAAACAAAGATGCAGGACTACCAATAATGCAGAGTGAAGTGGAGTGAGTGAATTCAACACATGAACAGAGGCAAAGCTCCGGGTCTCGACAGTATAACAATCGAAGAGATAAATGCATTAGGAGAGCTGTGAGTACAAGTCATAACAAAACTACCCAATGACATATATAACACTGGACACATACCCGAAGATCTACTAAAATCTATCTTTGTAGCCATACCGAAGAAGTCAAGGACCACTGATTGTGAAGACCATCGCACTATTAATCTCATGAGCCATATGACAAAAATATTACTAAGAATCATCATGAGACTTGTAAGGAACAAAATAAAACCAGAAATAAGTAAGGAACATTGTGGATTTGTGGAAGGAAGGGTACCAATAATGCAAAATACATCTTAAGAACATAGAAAGAGGGCCTTGGTAACCTAGTTGGGAAAACCACCCGACTGGACTACCGACATTCGGACAGCCCGTGTTCGATTCCCGCTGGGAGCAGTGTGAATTGTATTCGTGGTTGGGAAAAAAAAGATAAACCCACGGTCGACCCAGCCGTTGGCAGAAATGGGTACCAGGGTATTACCCTGGGAAGGTGAGGAATGTAGCCTCGCATCTGAGTTTCGATGCTTGAGGCGACACTAAACAGAAATATCCGAACATTTCTGGATAGGCGGCCGAGCACATATGAGTGTAAACTCGCGTGCTAAGACGCCGGTTCAAGTCTCGTACTTTACCTTTACCTATATATGTGCTTTATAGACTACACAAAAGCATTTGACAAAGTAAAGCATTTGGAAATAATCAATATGCTGGAGAAATTAAACATTGATGGCAAGGATCTGCGAATCATAAAAAACATGTACTGGCAACAAATAGCAGTTACACGAATAAGTAACCAAACATGACAATTCCAATAGATAGAACAAGGAGTCAGACAAGGCTGTGTTCTGTCGCCGGAGTTGTTTTCACTTTACAGTAAACATATGAGATCAATCGTAGACAAAAAAAAGGAATTGAAGTCAACGGTCACAACATAAATAATCTGCTCTATGCGGATGACACAGTCTTAATAGCAGAGGCAGAGAATGAACTACAAGAAATGATAGACATAATAGTACAAGAAAGCAACAAAAAAAATCTCTGTTTGAATAGTAAGAAAACAGAAGTAATGGTCATATCAAAGAAACAAGCATCACCATCATGCAGCATACAAATAGACAGAACAAATCTGAAACAAGAGAACGCGTCAAACACTTGAGCACAATAATAACATCAGATGGAAGATACACCACAGAAATAAAAAACAGAATAGCTCTGGCCAAAATGGCATTTCAGAAAATGAAAAAAAATGTTATGCAACAATTCTATGTCATTAGAAGTGAGAAAGAGAGTTCATTGGTGCTATATAGAACTAATTCCGACCTATGGAAGCGAATCATGGACAGTAGACAAACTAATGAAAAGACGATTAGAGGCCACAGAGATGGAATTTCTCAGAAGAATGTTGAAAGTTCCCTGGACAGCTAAAAAGGCCAATGAGGAAATTCTCAAAGAGGTCATCACAAAGGGAACTTCTAAATAACGTCACCAAGAAACAATCAACATTTGTCGGGCACATCATGAGAAGTGGAAAGTTGGAATATTTGGTCACAACTGGCAAAATAAAAGGAAAGAGAGATCGCGGACGACAAAGAGAGAAAATACTGGATAGCTTGGTGATATGGTATGAAAAACAGTCAACAACAAAACTAATACGATGCACTGTAGATAGAAGAGTGTGAAATTACATAATCACCGATGCCAACCGGTATGATACATGATTATTATGTATATATACATTAAATTCACAGATAATACAAATTGAGCTATCCCAATTCTGAGATTAAATAGTGTATCTTTAGGATTTTGTATGAAAGGTGTATTTATGTGCTTTTAAATAATTATGTTATCAAACGCATTCATACTTAACCTTTCAATCGTCATAGTTCATCAAACTTCAAACAGAACTCATAGTTTACCTCGTCACATTACCAGGCAGGGAGTTTCTCAAACTGTTGATTAGAGAGTCGATGCCTGCTATCTTCTACATGCCATGAAGCTTACAATGCTCACTTTTACAGTACATAACACTTAACACCTACTTTCTCAAATACGGCCCAATTTGCGTATATCAACAAACACATACGTTTACTTACCTGTAACACCGCGAATGTCAGCTGATCGTCAGAGTTGCATATACTCGTAACTTTCACTCGGCTCTCGATTTATATAATTACACAATCACAAAATCTATGGTCAAGTAAATGGTGTTAATTGTATGGTAAGATAAGCGATCTGTGGGAAACATATGTTCATCCAATAGAAATCCAGTGTTCGTGTTTCAGATATTTGCAGCTGTTACTAACAAACTATTTTTAATGTCTTGAAAAATATAATAACGTGGAAACAAATATCCACAGGAGTTAAAACTAAGATTAGCAACATGTTATATTTTTTTTCAATGTCCCTGTAGGGTGCAGAAACATGGACATTAGAGAGAAGAAAAGAAAACCATATTGAAGCCTTTAAAATGTGGATTTACAGTAGATTAGGAGGAATTGGATGGAAAAAAGGAAAGAAATGATTTTCTTCTTATTTCCTTCATCATCTGCCTTTCAGCGTCGAGTGGAGATATAATTTGCGGTCTTTTGCTCTTCTGTTCGCCTCTGCTGCTGTTATGTTTCCTAGTGCTTCTAATATTCCATGAATTCATCTTTTGCTCTTCTGTTCGCCTCTGCTGCTGTTATGTTTCCTAGTGCTTCTAATATTCCATGAATTCATCTTTTGCTCTTCTGTTCGCCTCTGCTGCTGTTATGTTTCCTAGTGCTTCTAATATTCCATGAATTCATCTTTTGCTCTTCTGTTCGCCTCTGCTGCTGTTATGTTTCCTAGTGCTTCTAATATTCCATGAATTCATCTTTTGCTCTTCTGTTCGCCTCTGCTGCTGTTATGTTTCCTAGTGCTTCTAATATTCCATGAATTCATCTTTTGCTCTTCTGTTCGCCTCTGCTGCTGTTATGTTTCCTAGTGCTTCTAATATTCCATGAATCCATCTTTTGCTCTTCTGTTCGCCTCTGCTGCTGTTATGTTTCCTAGTGCTTCTAATATTCTATCGAATAAACAATAAAAACAGACGCAGCAGCCTACTAAAATAATCTTAATGGGAAAATGTAAGGTAAAAGTGCCAGAGGAAAACCAAGACTAACATGGACGAGCAACATCAAAAGATGGACAAGTCTGCCTATACCAACCTGCATTATCAAAGTAAGAGACATTCGTTTCCTCTTTTTCTTCTTTTTTCTTCTTCTACCTTTCAACTCCCTATAGCGCATATGTCTTGAACAAACCCTTTCCAAACCGTTTTGTTTCTTGCCATTCTTTTAAGATCATTTCATGTCTTCCCTATCATCTTCATCTCTGATACAATCTGTCTTCTCCAAGAATAGTTTGGTCTTCCTCTTTGCCTTTTTCCATGGGGATTTAAAAAACGGGCCTGCTGTGAAATACTCTCAGTTGGATCTGCAGCGCCATCGTTTTCGTTGTATCTTAATCCACAGGTATTTAGCTGGCATGTACAAATTGAGTTATTAGCGGGTCATCATCACTGCACTCCGGACATGCCCCTAGGTGCTCAGATCCCCTGCTGAGAAAGTCCCGCAGTGTCAAGCAACTGACGACTCCAGTTCTGTGTTGGTTGATTAGTCTCCTTACACGCCCACTAAGTTTCTCATTTCTGGCTGTGCCCATCTTAACTCCCATCCCCATCATCCGAAGAAGTGACGTGGACCTGTGTTTGTCGAAGTCCTGTGTTCTTCCCACGTTTCGGAGGGCATTGATGATGTCCGCCCAACCATTGGTTGACCGTCCTCAACGACAGCGCAGCTAGCCAACCTGTCCGCTCTTTTATTTTCCCGTACTCCCGCATGCCCAGGGACATAGACAAAGCTGACCTTACGTATTTTGGACTTCTGCAATGACTGTACCCTTTCGTACAGAGCCCGCCTCCACTTTTTTTTATCATGCTCATCGAATCACTCAGTATACATGAGTGGGTGTAGTCTGATGACTCTAACCATTTGAATGCCTTGGTCACTGCCATCACCTCCATTGTCATGCTACTCGTGGTCATGACTTATGCACCACTGTCTTCTTTGACTATTCTGCCTGCCGAGCGTGCTGTAAATGCCCATGCACTTCTTTGGTGTCGTATTACAGATCCGTTTGTATAAATGACTGACTGCATCTTTCTCATCGGTGTTATCGCAGATGAGACCGTTGGCCTCCGCATTAACCACGACCGGGTTCTGTTCCGTACTTTTCCTGTCGAGTGTGACAATACACGAGAAAGTCCCCTTGAATGACGTAGGTACCGGTATCCACTCCTCGCCAACGTTGACATTGGTAAGCCCACAGACCTGTTGGATGACATCTGCTCGGCCCATCCATGATTTGCCTCTTTTTAGCCTGGCACCTTTCCCTGTGTTGAGCACATTTAAAAAGTATTCTATGTTAGTGATTTTTTGTCCTGCCATTTCCATCCTTTTATTCTGCGTAAGCATCCATTAATGAAAGTCTGTATCTTCAGGATTGTCATTTTAGTTGTTCTCCTTGTTTCGCAATTATATAACACGACTGACTTAACAATTGAGTTGAAAATTTGTATTCTTGTAAAAAAAAAAAAAAGAAAGTAAAGAGCCCCCGTCACGCCAAGTGGCGTAAAAGGAATATGGTATTCTTCTTCTTCCTTTTTAGCTCCCAGTGGAGCATAGGTCTTCAACACTTTCCAAGTCATTCTGTTTTTTGCCATTCTTTTAAGATCATTCCATGTCTTCCCCATCATCTTCATCACTACTTCTATCTGTCTTCTCCAAGAATTCCTTGGTCTTCTTCTTTGTATTTTCCCCTGGGGATTCCAAAAAAGGTCCGTTGTGTAATACTCTCAGTTGGCTTCCGCAGTGTGTGTTCTATCCAGCGCCATCTTCTTCGCTGTATCTCTTTATCCACTGGTATTTGACTGGTACATTTCCATAATTCTATGTTAGCGATTTTGTCCTGCCATTTCCATCCTTTTATTCTGCGTAAGCATCCATTAATTAAAGTATGTACCTCATGATTGTCAATTATGTTGTTGTCCATGTTTCACGACCGTATAAATAGGACCGACTTAACATTTTAGTTGAAAATGTTTATTTTTGTATTTAACATAAGTTCTTTTGATTTCAATGTTTTCCAGTGCAACGAGAGCTCTTCTTGCTTTTGAAATTCTTATTTTGGTATCATTTTCTGTTCCTCCCTCTTTATCTATATTACTGCCGAGATATATGTAAGATTGTACGTCTAGTAGAGGTATTAATATGGTATTAGTGACCATAAATTGTACAGACCCTCAGCATATGATTTTTGGTGTATGTGGTCGGAATTGCGCCCGTGACGCTTTACTTTCCCAGAAAAAATCCGGTTCCCATTAAAGGCTTGGTGAACCCGGAAGCCGTCGGTTTGGATCGAACCCTACCTCTTATACTTTGTAGTCTAATTTTAACTACTAAGCTTTAGCGGGCTCCCATATTTGTATTCTTGTATGTAACCTAATTTCTTTAGATTTCCATATATTTTCCAGTGCGACGAATTCTCCACTTTCTTTTAATATCTTATTTTGGTATTATTCTCTACTCTTCTTTCTGTGTCTATATTACTCTCCAATGTATGTAATATTGTACGTCTAGTAGAGATATTTCTGCTATTGTTATTTGGTTGCTGCCAACTGCATTATTTCTAATAATTTTGCTCTTATCTCTATTTATTTTCAGTCGCTTCTGTTGTGAGTATGATGGTTTTATCTTGCATTAGTTGATGATTATGTGATAGGAGAGCTATGTCATCAGCAAAGTCTAAATCATCAAGCTGAGTGATCACTGACTACTGGATTCCTTTTATGTTGTTCTGAGTTATTTTCATAATCCAATCTATGGTCAGTAGCAAGAGAAATGGAGATAGAAGGCATCCCTGCCTTACTCCTGTTCTTATTTCAAATGTTTCTGTAAGCTGTCCTTCGTGCGCAATACTATTCATTTAGCATTATTTGCTTCAAAATACCAACCTTCCTGCTCGCTTGTATTCATTGAAGAAGGTGTGACTGCTGGGTTGTGTATCTAGTACATTTATATTATTGTCTCCATGATCACCTTCGTCCGGGCACGGCAAAGCAATTTAGATCTATACACACTGTTTGACGTTCTCGTGCTGCTTTACATTCCCTTTACACATGAAGTCCACTACTGGACAGCTTTGAGGCTTGCCACTTGACCTTTTATAATCCCGTTATAGATTCCCTTCACCTTCTTTCAGTTATCACTGGACCACTTCTTCTAGATTGCACATTTTTGAACAATTCTTGATACTTTAGTTTAGTGAGTCAGGTCATCCTCTTTGCACATCTGACAAGTTCAAAGGTGCTCAGATCTTGACAAAAAATATCATCCATTAACGCGTAGCGACTAACGACACCAATGTTGTTTTGCTTGTCTAGTCTTCTTTGGATTCCTGCAATTCGTTCACGTCTGACATCTCCTTTTTTGGCATTATTTATATTCGTGAGTCTATTCATGGCTGCGAATACTGGGTCATTCATTTTTGAGTAGCTTGTTCATTCATCGTCTTTGGGGGCATTCAGAATGTCACGGCGGTTTATTGTTCTTCTCTACTCAACATCAGCCTAACTGGCAAGAATGTCAGCACGTTTAGTCGAGTGTCCTGACACGTTTACCTCTTACACACGAGTGTCACATTAAGCTAGTCAGTTAGCTAACTGGCTATATAGCTAGCTAAATGGCTAGATAGATAGTTAGTTAGTTAACTGGTTAGTTAGTTATTTATTTAGTTAGTTAGTTAGCTAGCTAGTTAGTTAGTTAGGTAGTCAGTTAGTTAGTTAGTTAGTTAATTACTTAGTTAGTTAGTTATTTAGTTAGTTAGTTATTTATTTATTTAGTTAGTTAGTTATTTAGTTAGTTAGTTAGTCAGTTAGTTATTTAGTTAGTTAGCTAGCTAGCTAGTTAGTTAGTCAGTTAGATAGTTAGTTAGTTAGTTAATTAGTTATTTAGTTAGTTAGTTAGTTATTTAGTTAGTTAGTTAGTTAGTTATTTAGTTAGTTAGTTAGTTAGTTAGTTAGTTAGTTAGTTAGATAGTTTGCTAGTTAGTTAGTTAGTTAGTTAGTTATTCGAACAAATATTCTAGTCCGTATATCGGAGAACCCATTTAGCAATGAGATCCTGCTCCTCAATCTAGTGTTCAGACTGCAGAAACTAACCAGTCCTATCTACTGTTTTTAATGA
Organism: Megaustenia siamemsis; assembly: GCA_032433765.1. Taxonomy (NCBI): domain Eukaryota; kingdom Metazoa; phylum Mollusca; class Gastropoda; order Stylommatophora; family Ariophantidae; genus Megaustenia; species Megaustenia siamemsis. The sequence goes on from JAVIAB010000024.1 coordinate 62,688,372, forward strand.
TTTGTTGTCCAATGACGACTTTTGGGCATGTTTCAGAGGTTACAATAGACAAATGAGAATCAACACATTATAAAATGGTTAAATAAATACCTCCCTAGGTAGTAAAATTGTCATAAGTGGGGCCATAAAATCAGAAGTCATTACATTCATCGCACTAGCAACAAATTGAGAAAACATCAGTGGAACGCAGCGTACTAGCATGAGGTGGAGACATAACATCAGAAGTCATGACACGCCTCGCACTAGTATCAGGTGGAGACATAACGTCAGAAGTCATGACACGCCTCGCACTAGCATGAGATGGAGACATAACGTCAGAAGTCATGACACACCTCGCACTAGCATCAAATGAGAAATAACATCAAAAGTCATGACACGCCTCGCACTAGCATCAAATGAGACATAACATCAGAAGTCATGACACGCCTCGCACTAGCATCAGGTGGAGACATAACATCAGAAGTCATTACACGCCTCGCACTAGCATCAGGTGGAGACATAACATCGGAAGTCATGACACGCCTCGCACTAGCATCAGGTGGAGACACAACGTCAGAAGTCATGACACGCCTCGCACTAGCATGAGATGGTGTCATAACATCAAAAGTCATAACACGCCTCGCACTAGCATGAGATGGAGACATAACATCAAAAGTCATTACACGCCTCGCACTAGCATGAGGTGGAGACATAACGTCAGAAGTCATGACACGCCTAGCACTAGCATGAGATGGAGACATAACGTCAGAAGTCATGACACGTCACGCACTAGCATGAGATGGAGACATAACATCAGAAATCATGACACGCCTCGCACTAGCATGAGATGGAGACATAACGTCAGAAGTCATGACACGCCTCTCACTAGCATGAGATGGTGTCATAACATCAAAAGTCATAACACGCCTCACACTAGAATGAGATGGAGACATTAAATCAGGCGTCATGACACGCCACTCACTAGCATCAAATGAGACATAACATCAAAAGTCTTGACACGTCTCGCACTAGCATCAAATGAGACATAACATCAGAAGTCATGACACGCCTCGCAATAGCAACAAATGGAGACATAACGTCAGAAGTCATGACACGCCTCGCACTAGCATGAGATGGAGACATAACGTCAGAAGTCATGACACACCTCGCACTAGCATCAAATGAGACATAACATCAAAAGTCATGACACGCCTCGCACTAGCATCAAATGAGACATAACATCAGAAGTCATGACACGCCTCGCACTAGCATCAAATGGAAACATAACATCAACAGTCATGACAAGCCTCGCACTAGCATCAAATGGAGACATAACATCAGAAGTCATGACACGCCTCGCACTAGCATGAGATGGAGACATAACGTCTGAAGTCATGACACGCCTCGCAATAGCATGAGATGGAGACATAACGTCAAAAGTCATGACACGCCTCGCACTAGCATCAGATGGTGTCATAACATCAAAAGTCATAGCACGCCTCGCACTAGCATGAGATTTAGACATTATATCAGGCGTCATGACACGCCACTCACTAGCATCAAATGAGACATAACATCAAAAGTCATGACACGCCTCGCACTAGCATCAAATGAGACATAACATAAGAAGTCATGACACGCCTCGCACTAGCATCAAATGGAGACATAAAATCAAAAGTCATGACAAGCCTCGCAATAGCATCAAATGGAGATATAACATCAGAAGTCATGACACGTCTCGCACTAGCATCAAATGGAGAAATAACATCAGGCGTCATGACACGCCTCGCACTAGCATCAAATGGAGATATAACATCAAAAGTCATTACACATCTCGCACTAGCATCAAATGGAGACATAACATCAAAGGTCATGACACAGCTCGCACTAGCTTCAAATGGAGACATAACATCAGGCGTCATGACACGCCTCGCACTAGCATCAAATTGAGATATAACATCTAAAGTCATGACACGCGTCGCACTAGCATCAAATGGAGACATAACATCAAAGGTCATGACACAGCACGCACTAGCATCAAATGGAGACATAACATCAAAAGTCATGACACATCTCGCACTAGCATCAAATGGAGACATAACATCAGAAATCATGACATGCCTCGCACTAGCATCAAATGGAGACATAACATCAAAAGTCATGACACGCCTCGCATTAGCATCAAATGGAGACATAACATCAAAAGTCATGACACGCCTCGCACTATCATCAAATGGAGACATAACATCAAAAGTCATGACACGCCTCGCACTAGCATACATTGGAGACATAACATCAAAAGTCATGACACGCAGCACAATAGTATGAGATGGAGACATAACGTCAGAAGTCATGACACGCCTCGTACTAGCATGAGGTGGAGACATAACATCAGAAGTCATGACACGCCTCGCACTAGCATGAGATAGAGACATTAAATCAGGCGTCATGATACGCCAAGCACTAGCATGAGATAGAGACATTAAATCAGGCGTCATGACACGCCTAGCACTAGCATCAAATGAGACATAACATCAAAAGTCATGACACGCCTCGTACTAGCATGGGATGGAGACATAACATCAGAAGTCATGACACACCTCGCACTAGCATGAGATGGAGACATTAAATCAGGCGTCATGACACGCCAAGCACTAGCATCAAATGGAGACATAACATCAAAAGTCATGACACGCCTCGCACTAGCATAAAATGAGACATAATATCAAAAGTCATTACACGTCTCGCACTAGCATCAAAAGAGACATAACATCAAAAGTCATAACACGCCTCGCACTAGCATCAAATGAGACATAACATCAGAAGTCATGAGACGCCTCGCACTAGCATCAAATGGAGACATAACATCAAAAGTCATGACACGCCTCGCACTAGCATCAAATGAGACATAACATCAGAAGTCATGAGACGCCTCGCACTAGCATCAAATGGAGACATAACATCAAAAGTCATGAGACGCCTCGCACTAGCATCAAATGGAGACATAACATCAAAAGTCATGACACGCCTTGCACTAGCATCAAATGAGACATAATATCAAAAGTCATGACACATCTCGCACTAGCATCAAATGGAGACATAACATCAAAAGTCATGACACGCCTCGCACTAGCATCAAATGGAGACATAACATCAAAAGTCATGACACGCCTCGCACTAGCATGAAATGAGACATAACATCAAAAGTCATGACACGCCTCGCACTAGCATCAAATGGAGACATAACATCAAAAGTCATGACTCGCCTCGCACTAGCATCAAATGAGACATAACATCAAAAGGCATGACACGCCTCGCACTAGCATCAAATAAGACATAACATCAAAAGTAATGACACGCCTCGCGCTAGCATCAAATGGAGACATACCATCAAAAGTCATGACACGCCTCGCACTAGCATCAAGTGTATAGCATCAAAGGAGACATAACATCAGTGACACGCATCACACTAGCATCAAATGGTGACATAACATCAGAAGTCACGACACGCATCACTTTAGAATCAGATGGAGACATAACGTTCAATGACACGCCTCGCAATAGCATCAAATGGAGACATCACGTCAGAAGTCATGACACGCCTCGCACTAGCATAAAATGAGACATAACATCAAAAGTCATGACACACCTCGCACTAGCATCAAATGAGACATAACATCAAAAGTCATGACACGCCTCGCACTAGCATCAAATGAGACATAACATCAGAAGTCATGACACGCCTCGCACTAGCATCAAATGGAAACATAACATCAACAGTCATGACAAGCCTCGCACTAGCATCAAATGGAGACATAACATCCGAAGTCATGACACGCCTCGCACTAGCATGAGATGGAGACATAACATCAAAAGTCATAACACGCCTCGCACTAGCATGAGATTTAGACATTATATCAGGCGTCATGACACGCCACTCACTAGCATCAAATGAGACATAACATCAAAAGTCATAACACGCCTCGCACTAGCATCAAATGAGACATAACATAAGAAGTCATGACACGTCTCGCACTAGCATCAAATGGAGACATAACATCAAAAGTCATGACACGCCTCGTACTAGCATCAAATGGAGACATAACATCAGAAGTCATGACACGCATCGCACTAGCATCAAATGGAGACATAACATCAAAAGTCATGACAAGCCTCGCACTAGCATGAGATTTAGACATTATATCAGGCGTCATGACACGCCACTCACTAGCATCAAATGGAGACATAACATCAAAAGTCATGACACATCTCGCACTAGCATCAAATGGAGACATAACATCAAAAGTCATGACAAGCCTCGCACTAGCATCAAATGGAGATATAACATCAGGCGTCATGACACGCCTCGCACTAGCATCAAATGGAGATATAACATCAAAAGTCATGACACGCCTCGTACTAGCATGGGATGGAGACATAACATCAGAAGTCAAGACACACCTCGCACTAGCATGAGATGGAGCCATTAAATCAGGCGTCATGACACGCCTAGCACTAGCATCAAATGGAGACATAACATCAAAAGTCATGACACGCCTCGCACTAGCATCAAATGAGACATAACATCAAAAGTCATGACACGCCTCGCAATAGCATAAAATGAGACATAATATCAAAAGTCATAACACGTCTCGCACTAGCATCAAAAGAGACATAACATCAAAAGTCATAACACGCCTCGCACTAGCATCAAATGAGACGTAACATCAGAAGTCATGACACGCCTCGCACTAGCATCAAATGGAGACATAACATCAAAAGTTATGAGACGCCTCGCACTAGCATCAAATGGAGACATAACATCAAAAGTCATGACACGCCTTGCACTAGCATCAAATGAGACATAATATCAAAAGTCATGACACATCTCGCACTAGCATCAAATGGAGACATAACATCAAAAGTTATGACACGCCTCGCACTAGCATCAAATGGAGACATAACATCAAAAGTCATGACACGCCTCGCACTAGCATCAAATAAGACATAACATGAAAAGTCATGACACGCCTCGCACTAGCATCAAGTGTATAGCATCAAAGGAGACATAACATCAGTGACACGCATCACACTAGCATCAAATGGAGACATAACATCAGAAGTCACGACACGCATCACTCTAGAATCAGATGGAGACATAACGTTCAGTGACACGCAGCGCACTAGCATAAAATGGAGACATAACATCAGAAGTCACGACATGCATCACTCTAGAATCAGATGGAGACATAACGTTCAGTGACACGCAGCGCACTAGCATAAAATGGAGACATAACATCAGAAGTCACGACGCGCATCACTCTAGAATCAGATGGACACATAACATCAGAAGTAAAAAAAAAACATCAGCTTTCCAAATAATTAGGATGATACCTTGCAATCCATTTTGACAGTAGAAACAAGAAAAAGATTTTTTTAAGTGTTATGTAGAATCAGTTTTAGCATACGGATGTGAATCATGGACAATATGACAATAGAGAAGAAAATCACTTGAGGCTATAGAAATGTGGTTTTACAGAAGAATTTTGAGAATACCATGGACACCTAATAAGAGTAATGAAAATGTTCTGAAAAAGACCAAAGCAAAAAGAGAGCTAGTTTCTAATATTGGGAAGAAAAAAAATAATCATATTTTGCCGTGCAATGAGAAGAGAACTGCTGGAATATATTGTGTCAAACTGAAAAAAATTCAAAAACGAAGAGATAGAGGAATGTAAAGGAAAAAATACCAGACAGCTTAAAAGAATGGCATGACAGGAGGTCAATAACAGAAATGATAAATAACAGTCGAAATCGAAAGGTGTAGAGAGACATGATCACCTACGCCAGCAGGCGTAATAGTTGACGATGATGAACTGCCTCTGGTAGACCTTTTTTCAAGTCAGAATGGCTTATTGGCTGCAACTGCTTTCTTGTATGGACACCAACTGTCACTGCAGAGGTTGTGCATTGGCTTCGCTTCAGTGGGTAGCTTGTGAAAATAAATCGTCCACACAGCTTCTTGCATTCCTTTTAGATAATTATTCATGTTTCTTCTAATGTCATTTAGATAATTATTCTGAAAATTGTCTATCAGTGTGTTAGTCTATCTTTACCACCTATTTTCTTCCCATATGTTATTTTTTTTCCTGCCAATTATGTTTTTAATTGAAAGGATGGATGTTGATTCAAAAATAATGCTGAATATGTACGTAGGTAGAATATATTAACGCCACAATTCATTTAGTTTTATCCAATAATCATCATTGAGTGCCGTCTCCGTAAGTTGGCTACCACTGAACACCATTCCGTTCTGTCTCTTGCTTTGATGTTGTAGGTTGTTTAGGCTGACTTGACCATCTTTTGACATTGCTCGTCCATGTCAGTCTTGGCTGCCTCTTTTACCTTCTATTTTCCCTTCCAAAATTACAATTAGTGGGCTATTGTGTCATTTAACATGCCCCAAAAATCTCATTTGCTTTGTTTGAATTGTGTTTAGTAGTTATTATTTTTTTTAGTGTTTTTAGTTGTTTTAAGACGTCGTTGTTTGTTTTCTTTTCATTCCATCCAATTCTTTCTATTCTTCCATAAACCTACATTTCAAAGGTTTCAATTTTCTGTTCTCTTTCCTGATATAAATTCCATGTTTCTGCTACATCATCATCATGTGCCATACCGGTTGGTGTAGGTGATCATGTCCCTCCACAATCTTCTATCTACAGTACATCGTATCAGTTCTGTTGTTGACTGTTTTCCATGCCATGACACCAAGCTATCCAGCATTTTCTCTCTTTGTCGTCCGCGATCTCTCTTTCCTTTTATTTTGCCAGTTGTAACCAAGTATTCCAACTTTCCTCTGCTCGTGATGTGCCCGAAAAATGTTGATTGCTTCTTTCTGATGATTTTTAAGAGCTCCCTTTTTGTGTTGGCCTCTTTGAGAAACCCTCATTGGTCTTTTTAGCTGTCCAGGAAACTTTCAACATTCTTGTGAGAAATCTCATCTCTGTGTCCTCTAATTGTCTTTTCATTAGTGTGTCTACTGTCCATGATTCGCTTCCATAGGTCAGAATTGGTTCTATATAGCACCGATGAACTCTCTTTCTCATTTCTATTGACATGGATTTGTTGCATAAGATATTTTTCATTTTCTGATATGCTATTTTGGCCTGAACTATTCTGCTTTTTATTTCTGTGGTGCATCTCCCATCTGATGTTATTATTGTACTCAAGTATTTGAAACGTTGCACTTGTTTCAGATTTGTCTCGTTTAATTTTATGCTGCATGATGGTGGTGATTGTTTCTTCGATATAACCATTACTTCTGTTTAATTACTATTCAGACTGAGACCTTTCTTGTTGTTTTCTTTTACATACTTATTAATTGTAATTGCACGTGGTGATGTCAAGCACAAAGATTAAATATTACATAAATGATGTTTTTCTGCGTAATGGTAATGGGGTAATGGAACAGTACATGGAACAAATTAATGCTCATTCCTTATGAATTATAACAGACTTATTATCTAATGAGAAATGATTTTATATAAGCATTTGGTTTAAGAAGTAGAGAAAATATACTGCGGAACTGTACAATACAATTGTTCATATATCAATAATTAAGAAACTGATAAGAGATGGCAACTAGTGACCAAGTACTGTCCCAAAAGCTACCGAAACCCTTATGCCCATCTGATATGGCTTTTCATGGGAAACACATAATAACAAAACTTAAGGAAAACATAATAGGAATAATGAAATAAGGCACACAAATAGACATAGAGAAGGAACACATGGCATAAGAACACACAAACGACAACAACCCACAGGACTCCTGGTCACACATATACACAGATGGCTCCGCTACAAATGTCACCAGAAATGGAGGAGGAGGTGTGTTCCCGAGGCTGAATAACCAGAATGAGATCACCAAGTCAATAGCTACTGGGACATTCTCAAACAACTTTAAAGCTGAAACTGAAGCCCTCAAAGATGCTGCAAGACTGGCTACCCAACACAAAAATAACACGCACAAGAAATTGGTGATACTGACTGATGCACTGTCAGTCCTAACAGCTCTAAAAACCCACAGGAACAGTGAGCTAGGTGACTTGAGAACAACCCTAGACCAACTATGCAATAACTTCTACAGAGTGGTCACCCATGGATACCATCACACTGTAATATACACGGAAACGAACGCGCAGACAAATTAGCTAAAGAGGGAGGGAGATTACCACAAGATATCCATCTGGTCAGCTACGACGAAGCAAAATCCATCATCAAAGGCCAGTACCATGACAAATGAAAACGACAACACCCAAAGTATAACGAGAGGGACGGATACATCCAACTATCAAGGATGGATCAAGTCATCATACTTCGCCTATTCTTTCGGCCACAAAAGAATGAGAAACCACATGCTAAACAAACTCTAAATAGGTACAACCAACCTATGCCACTGTACACTGGACAACATGACAACAAAACATGTTCTACAGAATTGCCTCCAGTACGAGACCTGAGAGGGACAATGTGGTTCACACCCACCTCCCTGGAAGAGAAACTATACGGGACAACAGAATCACTTAAACAGACAGTTGCCTTCATAAGAAAGTCCGGAATTCTACTCTGAATGACCCATGATCGCAGCAGAAGAAGAATCACACAGAAAATAGCTGATTTGAAAATTCTGAGCAGGCTACATACGATTTGTTGTTAAAATGTTTGGGTTGGGAGAAATATGACTTCATGCATAAACATTTTTTGAAAAGTGTCTAGGATAAGTCACCGCTGAGAGATTAAATAAATTATAACGGCAGTCATTACTGAACGCACAATAACAACTTTTTATTTTGTTCTCCATGGTGGAAATCATGGAATATGTATGAGGTATAATTCTTGCATCTTTATATTGGATTCATAGATTACGAAAAGGCATTTCATTTAGACAGAGGAATGCTTTGGAAGTTGCTGAGTCATTACGGAATCCCCATAAAGTTTATTAACCTGATAAAAACAATGTATGAAATGTAGTGTGGTGCATGAAGGACAGCTTACAGAAGCATTGGAAGTAAGAACATGAGTAAGGCAGGTAATCAACATCCATTCCTTCTGTCTCCATTTCTCTTTCTACTGACCATAGATTGGATTAAGAAAATAACTCAAAACAACAGAAATGGAATCCAATGGTCACTGACCAAACAACTTGATGATTTAGCCTGCTGATGACATAGCTCTCCTATCGCACAGCCATCAACAGATGCAGGATAAAATGAGCATGCTTGATGAGAGATCACAACAGCTGGGACTGAAAATTAAGAGAGATAGGATCAACATAATGAAAATTGATGCAGTTGGCAATAATCAAATAAAATAAGGAGAAATACCTCTACTAGACGTAGAATCTTACATATACCTGGGTAGTAATATAGATAAAGAGAGAGGAACAGAAACTGATACCAAAATAAGATTATCAAAAGCAAGAGGAGCTTTCGTTGCACTGGGAAACATATGGAAGTCCAAAGAAATTAGGTTAAATACAAAAATAAAAATGTTCAACTCCAATGTTAAGTCAGTCCTATTATATGGCTGTGATACATGGATAACAACAAAATTGACAATCATGAAGATACAAACTTTCATTAATGGATGCTTACGTAGAATAAAAAGATGGAAATGGCAGGACAAAATCACTAACATAGAATTATGGAAATGTACCAGTCAAATACCAGTGGATTAAGAGATACAGCGTAGACGATGGCGCTGGATAGGACACACTGCGGAAACCAACTGAGAGTATTACACAACAGACCCTTTTTGGAATCCCCAGGGGAAAAGACAAAGAGGAAGACCCAAAAATTCTTGGAGAAGACAAATAGAAGCACAGATGAAGATGATGGGGAAGACATGGAATGATCTTAAAAGAATGGCAAGAATCCGAACGACTTGAAAAGTGTTTGTTGAAGAGATGTGCTCCACAGGGAGCTGAAAGTGTTTGTTGAAGAGATGTGCTCCACAGGGATCTGAAAGCTAGAAGAAAGAGGAAGATAATCATTGCTTGTTGTGTCTTTTAAACATCCAAGAATGTTGCACCCTTTCCAGTCATTCCGTTCCGTATGACTAATGGTCAGTACAGCCAGAGCATAACAGTCTTAGACACGGTCAATTTCAGACAAGAAAGAAACTCACGCTGCTCATAATCTGTTGTCATTTCTCTCACTGCAGCCATGATGTTCCTAGCTCCAATAACTATTTGATTTGTATGTTTGTTTAAAGCAAACTTCCGATCAAATCACACCCATATGTACTTCATTGCGTTACTTCTCCCCATATACAACACGGTTGTTCACAGAATTGCGGTGCAGCTACGTATGCCAAAGCTCAGTAGTCAGTTAACTGGACTACAAAAGGACAAGAGGTAGGGTTCGATCACAACCGACAGCTTCCGGTTCACCCAGCCTTTAATGGGTACTGGATTTTTTTCTGGGAAAGTAAAGCGGCACAGGCGTAATACCGAACACATTACCCCAAAAATAATGTGCCGAGGGTCTGTAAAATGTATGATCAATAACACCTTATTCTCTATACGCCACTTGGCGTGACGGGGGTGCCTACTTATTTTTTTTGTTTTATTTACGTATACCAAATTGACAATGGCTTCGTCTCACCGCAACACCTGCGGTCGAGTTCTGAGAGAGGTTTACCAGGAACCTCCGCCCGATCTAATTTTATCGGACACCAAAACATTGTCAGATTCAGACAGTCCTTCCTCGACAAAATGCAAAATTTAGACGTTGAGAATACACTGGAGATAATGGTGAGCATTGTTGTAGATCAGGATGTTTGTTATAAGTTCTGTTGTCAATGTGCAGCAATTAAACACCACAATTTATTCGAAAAGGGTCACTGCTAGCCAGTTATGGAAAATGAACTGATATTGACTCCATGAGTTGGAGTCATCAAGAAATCTAAGATATAAACCCTCGAGGCCGATGACAACAGCACATGTGTCGACTTTTAAGTGAAAACGATGCTATACATCATGAACAGAAACAGTAGCTTTAGCCCAGGTCTCTTTAGTGAGAGTTGGTGGAACAGGTAAACTTCTAGAGAAACAGCTTTGAGAGTACTCCAGTCAGAATAATGGTCGCATAGTTAACATTTTATAATGTAAATGTAATTATCAATCAACATCAAGCAGAAGAAGCTACTTGTTCAGCTACTAACGCATTCAGATGATCATTTCTCTTCTGTGAAGTTGTTAAAAACATTGTTTCAGCTTTAAAAACCAACTAGACGAAAGCTTGTTCATCTCATTTAATATTTTGATGTCTTATTTGTGTGTATGCTTGTGGTTACTTTCAGAGTATTTTTTTTCCCAGCTTTGTTAAACGTGGCTGTTTTAGGTGCATTTTAGTAGACTTTCACGCCGTTAAAACTGATCGAGAAATGTACATTTAGATATTCAGTGATAATTGTTTAGTTTAGGCCTGAACAAAACATTATCGTGTAAATCTGATATTGCTCGCGTTATATTTGAGGTGTAATTATAAAATGACGACTGAACGATATGAAACGTCGTGAAGTATTTGATTTTAAGTTTGCATTAAACATGTAACAGCATGTACGGCGGTCGATACGTAGTGGCAGGGAACATTTGTGTATGCTTTAACATGGAAAGCTTAATTTGACTAACGACACAAGTAGAGAAACTGACGAAGAATTTATGCATTTTCAAGTTGAGGTAACGAAAGACCTAATTGCAACAAAAGGTGAGGGGAGAACAGACACATATTTGCTTCAGAAAGCTAGACAATGATTTAATCAAAGGCTTGTTGGATTTACACTGAGAAGTGATTAAAACGACATCATAGTCGCAGTCGTTAAATGTGTGGACGGAGTGAGTTATAGATTATGAGCTAATCAGCATCTTCATCGCAGGCTTCGAATTTGTGTAATCATTTTCAATAAAGTAAAAAAAGTAAAGTGCCTCCGTCACGCCAAGTGGCGTATAGGGAAATATGGTGTTAGTGACCCTACATTTTACAGACCTTCAGCGCATAATTTTTGGGGTAATGTGGTCAGTATTACGCCAGTGCTGCTTTACTTTCCCAGAAAAAAGTCCAGTACCCATTTAAGCCTGGGTGAACCCGGAAGCCGTCGGTTGGGATCGAACCCTACTCCTTGTCCCTTGTAGTCCAGTTCACTAACCACTGAGCTGTCGCGGCTCCCTATTTTCAATAAGCAACACAATAAAACAAACGTAAGTCAGCTCTATCTCCTAGATGACGATATGACGACATACCTTACATCCGAGAAGGCGTCATGACGAGATACCCTAACCAGAGAAGGCCTTGTTTCGACATAACCTTCAACCTGGAAAACTTGATAACGACATACATTACAAATTGAATATTTTATGACGACATACCCTGCAACCTGGAAGACTTTATGACGACATACCCTCTTCCCTAGATCACGTTATAACGACATACCCAACACTCGAGAAGACTTAATGACGACATACCCTCTTCCCTAGATCACGTTATGACGACATACCCAACACTCGAGAAGACTTTATGACGACATACCCTCTTCCCTAGATCACATTATGGCGACATATCCAACACCCGAGAAGACTTAATGACGACATACCCTCTACCATACAAGACCCTATAACGAAATCCCCTCTTCCCTAGAACACATTATGACGATATACCCATTACCCTGGAAGACGCTAAGGCGACATACCCTACACCCGAAAAGACTTAATGCCATACCCTTTACCATAGAAGACGCTATGATGACATATCCTTAACCCTAGAAGAAGTTATGACGACATATCCTTTACCCTATAAGACGTTATGACGACATATCCTTTACCCTAGAAGACGTTATGACGACATATCCTTTACCCTAGAAGACGTTATGACGACATATTATTTACCCTAGAGGACGTTATGACGACATATTCTTTACCCTATAAGACGTTATGACGACATATCCTTTACCCTATAAGACGATATGACGACATATCATTTACCCTAGAAGACGTTATGACGACATATCCTTTACCCTATAAGAAGTTATGACGACATATTCTTTACCCTATAAGACGTTATGACGACATATCCTTTACCCTATTAAACGTGATGACGACATATCCTTTACCCTATTAAACGTGATGACGACATATCCTTTACCCTAGAAGACGTTATGACGACATATCCTTTACCCAAGAAGACGTTATGACGACACATACTTTACCATAAAAGACGTTATGACGACACATACTTTACCCTATAAGACGTTATGACGACATATCATTTACCCCAGCAGACGTTATGACGACAAATCCTTTAACCCAGCAGACGTTATGACGACATATACTTTACCCTAGACGACGTTATAATGACATATCCTTTACCCTAGATGATGCTATGATGACATATCCTTTACCCTAGAAGACGTTATGACGTCATATCCTTTACTGTAGAAGACGTTATGACGACATATCCTTTACCCTATAAGACGCTATGATGACTTATCCTTTACCCTAGAAGACGTTATGACGACATATACTTTAACCCATTAAACGTGATGGCGACATATCCTTTACACTAGAAGACGTTATGACGATATATCCTTTACCCAAGAAAACGTTATGACGACATATCCTTTACACTATAAGAGGTTAAGACGAAATACCCTTTACCATAGAAGACGTTATGACGACACATACTTTACCCAATAGGACGTTATGACGACATATCATTTACCCCAGCAGACGTTTTGACGACAAATCCTTTACCCCAGCAGACATTATGACGACATATACTTTACCCTAGTAGACGTTTTGATGACATATACTTTACCCTAGAAGACGTTATAATGACATATCCTTTACCCTAGATGACGCCATGATGACATATCCTTTACCCTAGAAGACGTTATGACGACATATCCTTTACCCTAGAAGACGTTATGACGACATATCCTTTACCCTACTAAACGTAATGACGACATATCCTTTACCCTAGAAGACGTTATGACGACATATCCTTTACCCTATAAGACTTTATGACAACATATCCTTTACCCTATTAAACGTGATGACGACATATCCTTTACCCTATAAGACGTTATGACGACATATCCTTTACCCTAGCAGACGTTATGACGACAAATCCTTTACCCTGGAAGACGTTATGACGACATATTCTTTACCCTATAAGACGTTATGACGACACATCCTTTACCCTATAAGACGTTATGATGACATATCCTTTACCCTAGATGACGCAATGATGACATATCCTTTACCCTAGAAGACGTTATGACGACATATCCTTTACCCTAGAAGACGTTATGACGACATATCCTTTACTGTAGAAGACGTTATGACGACATATCATTTACCCTTGAAGACGCTATGACGACATATCCTTTAACCTAGAAGACACTATGACGACATATTCTTTACCCTTGAAGACGCTGTGACGACATATCCTTTACCCTAGAAGACGTTGACATATGCTTTACCCTAGAAGACGTTATGACGACATATCCTTTACCCTAGATGACGCTATGACGACATATCCTTTACCGTAGAAGACGTTATGACGACATATCCTTTACCATAGAAGACGTTATGACGACATATCGTTTACCCTAAAAGACGTTATGACGACATATCCTTTACTATAACAGACGTTATGACGACATACCCTCTACTATAATTGACGTTATGACGACATATCATTTACTACAAAAGACGTTATGACGACAAGTCCTTTACTATAAAAGACGTTATGACGACATATCCTTTACTATAAAAGACGTTATGACGACATATCCTTTACTATTACAGACGTTATGACGACATATCCTTTACTATAAAAGACGTTATGATGACATATCCTCTACTATAAAAGACGTTATGACGACATATCCTTTACTATAAAAGACGTTATGACGACATGTCCTTTACTATAAAAGACGTTATGACGACATATCCTTTACTATAAATGACGTTATGACGACATATCCTCTACTATAAAAGACGTTATGACGACATGTCCTTTACTATAAAAGACGTTATGACGACATATCCTTTACTATTACAGACGTTATGACGACATACCCTCTACTATAATTGACGTTATGACGACATATCCTTTACTATTACAGACGTTATGACGACATGTCCTTTACTATAAAAGACGTTATGACGACATACCCTCTACTATAATTGACGTTATGACGACATATCCTCTACTATAAAAGACGTTATGACGACATGTCCTTTACTATAAAAGACGTTATGACGACATATCCTTTACTATAACAGACGTTATGACGACATACCCTCTACTATAATTGACGTTATGACGACATATCATTTACTACAAAAGACGTTATGACGACAAGTCCTTTACTATAAAAGACGTTATGACGACATATCCTTTACTATAAAAGACGTTATGATGACATATCCTCTACTATAAAAGACGTTATGACGACATATCCTTTACTATAAAAGACGTTATGACGACATGTCCTTTACTATAAAAGACGTTATGACGACATATCCTTTACTATAAAAGACGTTATGACGACAAGTCCTTTACTATAAAAGACGTTATGACTACATATCCTTTACTATAAAAGACGTTATGACGACATATCCTCTACTATAAAAGACGTTATGACGACATATCCTCTACTATAAAAGACGTTATGACGACATATCCTCTACTCTAAAAGACGTTATGATGACACATTCTGTTCTCTTGCACACGTTATGACGACATAACCTTCAGTTATCTCCTCTACACCCGAGAAGACTTAATGACGACATACCCTATACAGCAGAAGACGCTATGACAACATACCCTACGCCCTAGAAGCCGTTATGACAACATACCCTCTGCCCTAGAAAGCGTTATGACGACATATCCTTTACCCTAAAAGACGTTATGACGACACATCCTTTACCCTAGATGACGCTATGACGACATATCCTTTACCGTAGAAGACGTTATGACGACATATCCTTTACCATAGAAGACGTTATGACGACATATCGTTTACCCTAAAAGACGTTATGACGACATATCCTTTACTATAACAGACGTTATGACGACATACCCTCTACTATAATTGACGTTATGACGACATATCATTTACTACAAAAGACGTTATGACGACAAGTCCTTTACTATAAAAGACGTTATGACGACATATCCTTTACTATAAAAGACGTTATGACGACATATCCTTTACTATAAAAGACGTTATGACGACAAGTCCTTTACTATAAAAGACGTTATGACGACATATCCTCTACTATAAAAGACGTTATGACGACATATCCTTTACTATAAAAGACGTTATGACGACATATCCTTTACTACAAAAGACGTTATGACGACATATCCTTTACTACAAAAGACGTTATGACGACATATCCTCTACTATAAAAGACGTTATGACGACATATCCTTTACTATAAAAGACGTTATGACGACATATCCTTTACTACAAAAGACGTTATGACGACAAGTCCTTTACTATAAAAGACGTTATGACGACATATCCTCTACTATAAAAGACGTTATGACGACATATCCTTTACTATTACAGACGTTATGACGACATATCCTTTACTATAAAAGACGTTATGATGACATATCCTCTACTATAAAAGACGTTATGACGACATATCCTTTACTATAAAAGACGTTATGACGACATGTCCTTTACTATAAAAGACGTTATGACGACATATCCTCTACTATAAAAGACGTTATGACGACATATCCTCTACTCTAAAAGACGTTATGATGACACATTCTGTTCTCTTGCACACGTTATGACGACATAACCTTCAGTTATCTCCTCTACACCCGAGAAGACTTAATGACGACATACCCTATACAGCAGAAGACGCTATGACAACATACCCTACGCCCTAGAAGCCGTTATGACAACATACCCTCTGCCCTAGAAGACGTTATGACGACATATCCTTTACCCTAAAAGACGTTATGACGACACATCCTCTACCCTAGAAGACGTTATGACGACATACCCTCTACCCTAGAAGTGACGTTATGACGACATACCCTACACGTCAAAGCCAGGCATGTCAGACCACCGCATAAGCTTAACTTCGCCGCAGTATTCTATGACAAAAACTTCAAGATCGTCAATGATAGGACGACCATTAATGATGAACAGGGCCTGCTACTTCCAATATTGCTAATATCATTAACATTGTTCAATGTTCTCCAGTTTCCACCATATTAATCCAGATACGACAGTAAGGCGATGTAAAAGCACTTTCATTTAATTTAAATATTCAGAAATTTCGCCACTGACTGCTAGTATTTTTACAACTCATTGATCTAGACCGTTATCATTCGAATAGCCTCTGTATTTCGTGTATGTGTTAATTTTTTTCTGAAAACTTTAAAGCTTTGCTAATATTGTCAGAAATAATAATTTTTTGGGGTATAACTTCTACTATTACAACATTTTCTCGGTATGAATTTTATTAATGGAGACGTGTGAATGCGTCTTAAAATTGGGTGCTGTTTGCACCTCGAATTTTCGCTACCATTTGTCTCTGTCACTTGTCTTGAGGTTGCACTATATTATAGGTTCAAGTCACTGGGAACATATTGCCTTTCTTAAAAATTCATTTAAAAAAAAGACGGTTTATGCTACAGAGATTCAATTTGCAGAGTAGATACTTTAATTTAAACACTATAATACAACATACACAATGTCTCATTAGTTATTGGACTATTTGGGGGTCATCATCGTTGCACTCCTCAGCAAGTCTCGCAGTGTCCAGCGACTGACGACTCCAGTTCTGAGTTCGTAGATAAGTCTTCTTACACCCCCACTACGTTTCTCGTTTCTGGCTGTGCCCATCTTAACTCCCATCTCTTTCATCCGAAAGAAATGTCCCACGAAATTCATTTTAAATCGTATTTTTCAGGCTTTAAGTACAAACGTTGTAACTGGTATATTCAAACCAGTGAGGTCTGTTCTGCAATACTTTTAAGCAAATGTTAAGTACAAAAACGATCTAAATCAAAGTATATGCAGAAAAAAGGGTACAGCTATGGCAGATTCTATAATAATTTTACTATATTTATGCTGATTTTGAGCAGCAAGGGTTGAAGTTTGCCCTTGAGTTGATTAATTTTAAACTTTTGAGTAACTGCACAATTGTCAAACATGAAGATTTTATAAAGTCCTTAGTAACTGCTATTGCGCGCCATGTAAGAAAGATTCAAGCAACATTTGATTAAAATCAGTTAATTTTTGAAAAAAAAAGTTATGAGCACAGATTTAACAATTACACAGACGTTTCTAAAACAAAGGACATTGAAGTTTTGCAGTAGAAACTGGTATTCCTTGTCTTAACGATCATCTGCAAGGTATGGATACAATTCAACTTCACCTGTGCTTCTTCTAGCCGTAATCTTCTCCTTCGCCGAACTCTTCTCACTTCTAGGGTTGCCTTAGACAGATTTTTGGTGCTTTTAACAGTCTTCTAGCATCAGTTACCGCAAGGTTATCCAAGGCAATTTTGCCGTGTGACAGTTGCGACCGCTTGAGTAGAGCTAGAAGTGCTTGAGACCAAACATTAAAAAATAGGGGCTGCAATGTCGCCAATTTTAAAAGCTGTCAACCCGTGGTAACCATACTTTGGGCATATCTGCTAAATGAGACGGTTATAGACTTATTTGCACTATGAGTGCAGCCCGCAAAAAATGTTGTCAAGGTTCTTGAGTGGCTGAGATCTCTAAACACAGGTTTTATAACATCAGTAACTGACTCAGAAAACAAAATTTCTGCCTCAGAAATCTGGTGCGAATGAATGCCATGATCATCGCACAATAAGCTTTATGAATCACATTGCTAAGATATGACTAAGATATGACTAAGATATGACTAAGATATTATTAGAGAATCATCATGCGAAGAGTGCGAAACAAAATCATTCCAGAAATTAGGGATGAGCAGTGTGATTTTGTAGGGAGCCGCGATAGCTCAGTGGTTAGTGAACTGGACTACAAAGGACAACGGGTAGGGTTCGATCCCAATCGACGGCTTCCGGGTTCATCCAGCCTTAAATGGGTACCGGATATTTTTCTGGGAAAGTAAATCGGCACGGGCGTAATACCGACCACATTACCCCAAAAAGCATGTGCCGAAAGTCTGTAAAATGTATGGTCACTAACACCATATTCCCTATAAGCCGCCACTTGGCGTGACGGGGGTACTTTACTTTTTTCTAGTGTGATTTTGTAGGAGGTAAATGTACAAACAGTGTCATATAAATCATAAGATCTTTAGTAGATAGAGCCATAGAGATGAAAACAGAACAATATCAACGCTTCATGGATTACAACAAAGCATTTTACAAAGTAAGGCATCAAGAAATAATATACATTTTATAAGGCATACACGTTGACAAAAAAGATCAAAGAACAATAAAGAACATGCACTGGCAACACAAGCAAAAATAATGGACATAACAAATAACAGAAAGACAGAAATAACGGTAATGTACAGCAGAGGTGAGATATTTAGTACAGATCATGCAAAATCAGCTTTCCCAAAAATAAGGAAGATACCGTGCAATCCATTTTTGACAACAGAAACAAGGAAAAGCGTTTTTTAAATGTTATGTGGAGCCAGTTTTAGCATATGGATGTGAATCATGGACAATAGGACAACAAAGAAGAAAATCACCTGAGGCTTTAGAAATGTGGTTTTACAAAAGAATGTTGAGAATACCATGGACACCTAAGAAGCGTAATGAAAATGTTCTGAAAGAGACCGATGCAAAAAGAGAACTATTCTCTAATATTCGGAAGAAAAAAAATTTTTTTTGGCCATGTATTGAGAAGAGAACAGCTGGGCTTTTTTTTCAAGTCAGAATGGCTTATTGGCAGCAACGCTTTCTTGTATGGACACAAACTATCACTGCAGAGGTTGTGCATTGGCTTCGCTTCATTGGGTAGCTTGTGAAAATAAATCAACCACACAGCTTCTCGCATTCCTTTTAGATTGTTCATGTTTCTTCTAATAGCATTTCGATAATTATTTTGGATATTGTCTATCAGTGTGTATATTAGTTGTAACTTTTCTTTATTTCTGTGTACATTCCTTTTAGATCTTGTTTCTTTTCCATAATTTATATTTCCTCACATCTTTAATTGAGCCAGCCGTCTTGGTTGTCTGCATATATTACGGATTTCGTCATCTGGTTTTGGTGTATTGGTTAGTGTTCATTGACTGTCTTCTTTCCACCAATGTTTCGTTCAAGATAACCTTTCTCAGTCAGTATTGTTTGTTTTTCTATTTTTCTTCTTGGCTTCTTAAATGTTTATCTTTATGCTTTGCCGGTTGTAAAATTTGAGTATAGATATTCCTTTGTGTACGGTTCTATCCCTTCTTCCAATAACTGTTAATATGTTTACTTCCATGTATCGTTCATGTTTTTGAAATGTTATCTGACTTAAATTATCTCTTCCTCCTCTTCTTTTGCTACATTTTTAGCTCCAAGTGGAGCATTGGTCTTCAATAAACACTTTCCAAGTCGTTCTGTTTTTTGCCATTTTCTGATCATTCCATGTCTTCCCCACCTAATCATCTCTGCTACAATCTGTCTTCTCCAAGAAGTTTCCAGAGTGTTTGTCCTATCCAGCGCCATTGTCTTCGCTGTATCTCTTTATCCACTGGTGTTTGACTGGTACATTTCCATAATTCTATGTTAGTGATTTTGTCCTGCCATTTCCATCCTTTTATTCTGCGTAAGCATCCATTAATGAAAGTCTGTGTCTTCGTGATTGTCAATTTTGTTGTTCTCCATGTTTCACAGCCATGTAATAGGACCGCCTTAACATTTGAGGATGACAATTTTTATTTTTGTATTTAACCTAATTTCTTTGGATTTCCTTATGTTTCCCAGTGCAATGAAAGCTCCTCTTGCTTTTGATATCCTTATTTTGGTATCATTTTCTGTTCCTCCCTTTTTATCTATATTACTGCCCAGATATATGTGAGATTGTACATCTAATAGAGGTAATTCTCCTAGTTTTATTTGGTTATTGCCAATTGTATAATTCTCATAATGTTGGTCTTATCTCTATTAATCTTCAGTCCTAGCTGTTGTGATCTCTCATCAAGTATGCTCATTTATTCCTTCATCTGTTGATGGCTGTGTGATAGGAGAGCTATGCCATCAGCAAGGTCTAATAAATCATCAAGTTGAAATTATGTGTTATATATATTAAAATATGTTATGTCTCATGGTATTATTTTTCCTTCTGTTTCTCTTTAGTTTTCCTTTTATTTTGATTTGAACAGAGATCTTAATGGAGTTAAAGCCAACTCCAGGCTTGTATAATGCTGTTTGTAAATAACAACAATCCTTGATCCTTATGTAGTCTATTTGGTTCCTCATTCTATCTCCGGAACTTTTTCGTTTTTATTGCAATCTTTTCTTTTACTTTAAATTTTTTGTCATCATCAATCTTTTACATTCAATACAGGTTTTACATACTATTAGCTTGTTTTATTCACACAATTGCATTAATCTTCCTCCACAGTTTTTCCTAGGTCATTATTCCATATTATGTTCTTATATTTTCCATTTCCAATTTTTATTTGTCTACTTTAGCAATTATGTCTCCCATGACAATGTAAACGTCTGATGAATTCACTTATTTCATGACTTTCTTGAAATCTTCATAGTATGACTGTCAATCCATGAGTAATCCTCTGTGGGTGCATATGTCTGTATTATTGCCGTGCACATGGTTTTTCTATATTTCATCTAAAAATGTACGCGGGAATAGTATATAAATAAGATAACAATGGAATAAGAAGTGAAATTAAATAAAATGGCACCATTTAAAGAAAATGTATTATATTATTATCATCAACTTTCGATCTCGGCAGCTAGTTATCATTTCTGTTGTTGACCTTCTGCAAAGCCATTCTCTTAAGCTGTCTGGTATTTTTTCTCTTTGCTTCCCTCTATCTCTTCGTCCCTCAATTGTTCCAGTTGTTACAGTATATTCCAGATGTTCTCTTCTCTTTACATGGCCAAAAAATGATGATTGTTTCTTCCTAATATTAGAAATTACCTCTCTTTTTGCTTTGACCTCTTTCAGAACATTTTCATTACTCTTCGTAGCTGTCCATGGTATTCTCAATATTCTTCTGTAAAACCACATTTCTACACACTCCAGTGATTTTCTTGTCTGTTGTCGTATTGTCCATGATTCACATCCATATGTTAAGACTGGCTCTACATTACATTTAAGAACTCTTTTTCTTGCTTCTATTTTCAATAATGGATTGCATAGTATCTTCCTCATTTTTATTTGGAAAGCTACTTTTGCCTGAGCCATTCTCCATCTCTCCTCTGTTGTGCATCTTCCGTCTGAGGTTAACAAAGTTCCCAAATATTTAAATTCATTTACCTGTTTTAATATTGTTCCATTTGTCTTTATTTTGCACTGTAGTGATGTCTTTTTGTTTGTTGTTACCATTACTTCTGTCTTTTTGCTATTAAGGCTGAGTCATTTATTTTTGTTTTCTTTCACTATAATGTCCAAGATTTCTTGTAACTCATTTTCACTCTTAGCGATTAAGACTGTATCCTCAGCATATCTTAGATTATTTATATTATGACCTCCAACTGTTATTCCAGGCATGCCGCTTATGGATCTTAAAATAATCTCACGATAAATATTAAACAAATCTGGTGACAGCACACAACCTTGTCTAACACCCTGTTTTATTTATTGAAGGATTCCCAATTGGTTTCCAGTTTTTATGGCCGCTGTTTGTTGCCAGTACATGTTCTTTATTATTCTTAGATCTTTGCTGCTTACGTTTATGGTTTCTAACATTTTGATTATTTCTTGATGCTTTACTTTGTCAAATGCTTTGGTATAATCTATGAAACATACGTATAGATCTGTTTTCACCTCTATGGCTCTTTCTACTAAAGATTTTATGATGTATATGGTATTGCTCGTTCCTTTACCTCCAACAGAACCACACTGTTCATCGCTAATTTCTGGACTAATTTTGTTTCGCACTCTTCGCATGATGATTCTTAGTAAAATCTCATTCATGTGACTCATAAGGCTTATTGTGCGATGATTATCGCATTCAACCGCACCATGATTCTTTGGCAGGGCTATGAATATTGATTTGAGCAGGTCGTCTGGTATATATCCGCTGTTGTATATATCATTCAATAGTTTTGTTATTATTTCTATTCCAAAATCACACATGGCTTCAATCTCTTCTTTAGTTATATTATCTTGTCCAGGAGCTTTTCCTGCTCTCATATTGCGCACGGCGTCTTCCACTTCTTCTTTGAGTATTTTTGGTCCTTCTCCATTATCCCTAATATTTACTTCTGTTCGTTCATCATTATAACGATCTTTAATATATTATGTCCATCGTTCCCTTATGCTTTCTTGTTCAATCAACAGTTCTCCTTTCTTTGAACTTAGACATCCCGTTTTTGATTGCGTTTTTATTCCTGTTAATTCTTCAATTTGTTTGTATATAGCTTTAGCATCTCCTTTTTGTTGCATTTCAATATCTTTGCATCTCTCTTTTAGCCATGCTTCTTTTGCTTCATGCTTCAATGTATATAAAATAATATTATATTATAAGAGAAGAAAAAAAAAACACATAGGTAAACTGAAACAAATTTAAAAAAAAATAACATAAATATTTAATTGTAATTATAAAGTGGTACATTTCCCTTTCTTGATGTTATTTAATTTCACTTCGTATCCCATTTTTTATTTCTTCTTGATCTACTAGTTACGCTCATTCTAGAACATGTAGTAGAGTTCCGTTGTCCGATTGTGACGTTCTCGTTTTAAGAAAAAAGGCCTCAAGTAGGTAGAACGTCATTATTTTTGTTCCATTTTTGTAAAGTTGACACCATACTTTGTAGGAGTGTACACCCCAACACTGGCTCCTTTCTACCAGCCTTACCGCAACACTGCAATTATTTGCCTGTTCTCCAAATAAGACTGAATTTGGACTGCTTATACTTTCACTATCTGATGTTTTGTACAGACCAATCTTGATTGTTATTTTGTGCGACGTCACAAGAACGTTCGAGAATGAATGCAACAGATGGCGGACACCTGAGAGTCATGGGCGCCCGCCCATGAAGTATCCATAAGCTAAAGGGCCGTAACACCTGTTTCGTGGGGTTTCTCTTCAGGTAGTTAGGTTGTCTCCTACTGCCAAGCTTAGTTTCCTTTCATTATGTTAGTGGTAAACATTTAATATAATATAGATTATTATTGGCTTTGTTTCCTAAAAACTGAACCTAATTATAGTATTACAACATATGAGACCACATATTCAGTTGCAAATATAAATCATCCACGATATTAATGATAAGATGTTTATTATCAATAGAAAAACATTTCCTTGCATTAAATGGAAAATAAATGTAGAAATGATTTGGTTTAATTTGGTATTTACGCTTACATAAGACAGCAATTAGGCTCAAGTTACGGATCTTTTATAATTTCAGACACATGTTAACGCGACATGGTACTGGACCCTAGATGCAAGAACAACATGAAAAATAACCTCTTCTGAGATTAAATGTGTAAGACGAATGACAGGAAATAGCCTGTGAGATAAGATTATAAATGAAGAACTGAGAAAAAAGCTAGGAATAACCACCGCCATAGAATATATAAAGAAATAACAGATAAGATGGTTTCCCCACGTGGCAAGGCAGAGTAATCAAAACACAACACAACGAGCCTTCAATAAACTGCGAGAACAACAGACACAAGGTAGCCGCGATAGCTCAGTGATTAGTGAACTGGACTACAAGGAGGTAGGGTTCGATCCCAATCAACGGGGGGGGGGGGGGGGGCCGGCCCGGTTCACCCAGCCATTAAGGAGTACCGGGTATTTTTCTGGGAAAGTAAAGCGGCACGGGCATAATACTGACCACATTACCCCAAAAATCATGTGCTGACAGTCTGTAAAATGTATGGTCACTAACACCATATTCCCTATACGCCACTTGGCGTAACGGGGGACACTTTACTTTTTTTTTTTACAACAGATACAAGGAAAGACCACGAAATGACGGATTGACAGAATATTAGAGGCTCTAGAAAACATAACAGCAGCAGAAGCGAACAGAAGAGCAAAAGACAGCAAATTACATCTCCCCTAGATGCTGTAAGGTAAATGAGGAATGAAAGAAGAAAGAAAAAAGAACAGCCAACAGTTAATTCAAATAATCACTTACTATAATGTAGTGTAAATAAAATTCGTCTTCAACAATAGATGATCATATCACAAAACTAGTTCATATAATGTCACACACACTGAAGACAATACCTAGTTCTAAAGATATTGACATGAAACTTTCAAGAGGATGCCACTGTTTTTTATTTGTGACATTTGACTGAATACTTCTCTTTATAATTCTACTGTCAATGACAATTCTGGACATTTTACTGAATACTTCTCTTTATAATTCTACTGTCAATGACTATTCTGGACATTTGACTGATTACTTCTCTTTATAATTCTACTGTCAATGACTATTCTGGAGATTTGACTAATACTTATCTTTATAATTATACTGCCAATGACTGTTCTGGACATTGGACTGAATACTTCTCTTTGTAATTCTACTGTCAATGACTATTCTGGACATTTGACTGAATACTTCTCTTTATAATTATACTGTAAACGACTATTCTGGACATTTGACTGAATACTTATGTTTATAATTCTACTGTCAATGACTGTTCTGGACATTTAACTGAATACTTCTCTTTATAATTCTACTGTCAATGACAATTCTGGACATTTTACTGAATACGTCACTTTATAATTCTACTGTCAATGACTATTCTGGACTTTAGAATGAATATTTCTCTTTATAATTCTACTGTCAATTACTATTCTGGACATTTGACTGAATACTTATCTTTATAATTATACTGTCAATGACTGTTCTGGACATTTTACTGAATACTTCTCTTTAGAATTCTACTGTTAATGACTATTCTGGACATTTGACTGAATACTTCTCTTTATAATTCTACTGTCAATGACTATTCTGGACATTTGACTGAATACGTATGTTTATAATTCTACTGTCAATGACTGTTCTGGACATTTGACTGAATACTTCTCTTTATAATTCTACTGTCAATGACTATTCTGGACATTTTACTGAATACTTCTCTTTATAATTCTACTGCCAATGACTATTCTGGACATTTGACTGAATACTTCTCTTTATAATTCTACTGTCAATGACTATTCTGAAATTCTATTTTTAGTTAACAATTCTGCTTCAGCTAGTCACACACGCCTGTCGCAGCTGTTACTATCACCCGGCTTGAGTTATTCCAGATACTTTATTCTCTGTCTACTTTAGTGTCGTTCTACATAATCAATGGAATCACTGAACAAAATATACTTCTCCCTGAAATATCTCTCTGCGATCAAGACTCGATCCTGTAGAACATGTTTTGAGGTCATATTGTCCAGCGTACAGTGCCATAGGTATGAAATATACAGAACTTCTAAGTCTAACTTTTGAACGCACCTTTTCACTGCAGTGCATGGATTCCAAGAGTGGTTGTGTCGTAGCGTTGTCGCTACACTCGAAACATGATATAGGTGTTATGGCAATGGGGTTACGTCAATCAGTACCTACTGTTAAGGTTATCGCGTCGTGTAAACTCACTATTGTCTCAATCAATCGAAGTGGTAATAGCTTAAAAACTTGGTCGCTTTTCTAACCCGTTCTTCTAAATTCCCAAAGCGTCACAGCTTAAAGTGCATTACCAGGAACACAACACGAATATGAAAACTCAGAACTAGATGAAGATGTTACAAGAGTGCTCTAACACATATATTTATTGTCTCCACTAGTCACACAGGTTACTACCAAAAATGTACATCACACAGACATGGTTGGCTCGTGCGTAAGCAGGCTCTACTGATTTCTTAATTAAACACTGGCAATCTTGTTTGCACTAACTCTCCTGTCACAGTCTAACTATCTGTCTTGTGAGTAAAATAAAAGTAAAGTGCCCCCGTTACGGCGAGTGGCGTATAGGGAATATGGTGTTAATGACCATACATTTTACAGACTTTCGGCACATGATTTTTGGGGTAATGTGGTCGGTATTACGCCCATGCAGCTTTACTTTCCCAGAAAAAAAATAATGTACCCATTAAAGGCTGGGTGAACCGGAAGCCGTCGGTTGGGATAAAACCCTGCGTCTTGTCCTTTGAAGTCCAGTTCACTAACCACTGAGCTGTCGCGGCTCTCATCTTGAGAGTGACTATCTCATTATTTCTGAATAACTGTACCTATTATTAAACTATGTCTATCTATAACTAAAGTAAAGGTTCCCTCCAAGCAGGCTTGGAGGAAACCTTTTTATTGGCTGGGTGAACCCGGGAGCCTTGCCAGTCCGAAAAGAATCCGCCACTGATGGGAATCGAACGCGGACCCATCTTATCTATAACTGCCAAATAGTACCCTAGGTTCCGTAAGATTGAAAATATAGCAATCTCCTCTAAATCTTGTGCTGCAAACTATCTCACTCATGATTAGCTTGAATAACTGCTGTTCTCTATCTGTCTTCTGATTTCGTTCACCGCTTTTCTTCTCCCATCGTCTCCCAGAGGGCTCTAACAATTTCATCATTGCTATTTTCGAGAACATGCGGAAGTGTCTCTTTCTAAAAGTGTCCAACCAGAATATAGTGGTGCATGTACTATCATGTCTCCATGCTTTCGTAAACTATCCAGGTTTCAATACCCTTAACCCATTTCCCCCTTAGCCCGTTCAGTATCTACCCAATGTCTGTACAGGTCAGACAGTGCAATCTCCCTTGCAATCTTACCATGTAATCTAGGCTCTACTCAATTACATCCTCACATCATGTAACATAGCTGTTATCTATGAAGAAGTGTTTGCACGTTAATCAATTCTATTGTTTAAAGAGATATAACTGTGGTTTTTATTTCGTTTTTGTCACCCACTGGATGAATAGGGTACCCCGTCCAGCAGCAGTAAGCTAATTTAGATGAAAAGGGTACCGTATCCAGCCGGAGTAAGCTAATTTAGATGAATAGGGTACCCCATCCTGCCGCAGTAAGCAACTTTAGATGAATAGGATACCCCATCCAGCCGCAGTAAGCTAATTTAGATCAATAGGGTACCCCGTCCAGCAGCAGTAAGCTAATTTAGATGAATAGGGTACCCCGTCCCGCAGCAGTAAGCTAATTTAGATGAATAGGATACCCCATCCAGCCGGAGTAAGCTACTTTAGGTGAATAGGGTACCCCGTCCAGTCGCAGTACGCTACTTTAGATGATAGGGTACCCCGTCAGCAGCAGTAAGCTACTTTAGTAATGGTGTAGCAAGCATTATTAGGGCACATGTTCGAGCTCACACCTCGTGTCATAGATGTAAGAAGTTTTTATCCGTAACTATAATGCTCACTCGTTCATGAAGCTGCCGAATTCCACAGCTGCTTCAAACAACTACGGAACCTGAACCGTCCGAACGGCGTAGTCTGCGACTATGGCTACCATTGTAACCACGTCAGCGACTATGGCTACCATTTTACCCACGTCTGCGACTATGGCTGCCATTGTACCCACGTCTGCGACTATGGCTGCCATTGTACCCATGTCTGCGACTATGGCTGCCATTGTACCCACGTCTGCGACTATGGCTGCCATTGTACCCACGTCTGCGACTATAGCTACCATTGTACCCACGTCTGCGACTATAGCTACCATTGTACCCACGTCTGCGACTATAGCTACCATTGTACCCACGTCTGCGACTATGGCTCCCATTGTACCCACGTCTGCGACTATAGCTACAATTGTACCCACGTCAGCGACTATGGCTACCATTTTACCCACGTCTGCGACTATGGCTACCATTTTACCCACGTCTGCGACTATAGCTACTATTTTACCAACGTCAGCGACTGTGGCTACCATTTTACCCACATCTGCGACTATGGCTACCATTTTACCCACGTCTGCGACTATGGCTACCATTGTACCCACGTCTGCGACTATAGCTACTATTTTACCAACGTCTGCGACTATGGCTACCGTTGTACCCACGTCTGCGACTATGGCTACCATTGTACCCACGTCTGCGACTATGGCTACCATTCTACCCACGTTTGCGACTACGGCTCCCATTGTACCCACGTCTGTGACTGCGGCTCCCATTGTACTCACGTCTGCGACTACGGCTCCCATTGTACCCACGTCTGCGACTATGGCTACCATTGTACCCACGTCTACGACTACGGTTCCCATTGTACCCACGTCAGCGACTATGGCTACCATTTTACCCACGTCTGTGACTATGGCTACCATTGTACCCACGTCAGCGACTATGGCTACCATTGTTCCCACGTTTGCGACTATGGCTCCCATTGTACCCACGTCAGCGACTACGGTTCCCATTGTACCCACGTCAGCGACTATGGCTACCCTTGTTCCTACGTTTGCGACTATGGCTACCATTGTACCCACGTCTGCGACTACGGTTCCCATTGTACCCACGTCAGCGACTATGGCTACCATTGTACCCACGTCTGCGACTATGGCTACCATTGTTCCCACGTTTGCGACTATGGCTCCCATTGTACCCACGTCAGCGACTACGGCTTCCATTTTACCCACGTCTGCGACTATGGCTCCCATTGTACCCACGTCTGCGACTATAGCTACTATTTTACCCACGTCTGCGACTATGGTTACCATTTTACCCACATCAGCGACTATGGCTACCATTTTACCCACATCGGCGACTATGGCTACCATTTTACTCACGTCTGCGACTATGGCTACCATTTTACCCACGTCTGCGACTATAGCTACTATTTTACCAACGTCTGCGACTATGGCTACCGTTGTACCCACGTCAGCGACTGTGGCTACCGTTGTACCCACGTCTGCTACTATGGCTACCATTGTACCCACGTTTGCGACTACGGCTCCCATTGTACCCACGTCTGTGACTGCGGCTCCAATTGTACTCACGTCTGCAACTACGGCTCCCATTGTACCCAGGTCTGCGACTATGGCTACCATTGTACCCACGTCTGCGACTACGGTTCCCATTGTACCCACGTCAGCGACTATGGCTACCATTTTACCCACGTCTGCGACTATGGCTACCATTGTACCCACGTCTGCGACTATAGCTACTATTTTACCCACGTCTGCGACTATGGCTACCATTTTACCCACGTCTGCGACTATAGCTACTATTTTACCAACGTCTGCGACTATGGCTACCGTTGTACCCACGTCAGCGACTGTGGCTACCATTGTACCCACGTCTGCTACTATGGCTACCATTGTACCCACGTTTGCGACTACGGCTCCCATTGTACCCACGTCTGTGACTGCGGCTCCAATTGTACTCACGTCTGCGACTACGGCTCCCATTGTACCCACGTCTGCGACTATGGCTACCATTGTACCCACGTCTGCGACTACGGTTCCCATTGTACCCACGTCAGCGACTATGGCTACCATTTTACCCACGTCTGCGACTATGGCTACCATTGTACCCACGTCAGCGACTATGGCTACCATTGTTCCCACGTTTGCGACTATGGCTCCCATTGTACCCACGTCAGCGACTACGGTTCCCATTGTACCCACGTCTGCGACTATGGCTACCATTGTTCCCACGTTTGCGACTATGGCTACCATTGTACCCACGTCTGCGACTACGGTTCCCATTGTACCCACGTCAGCGACTATGGCTACCATTTTACCCACGTCAGCGACTATGGCTATCATTGTACCCACGTCTGCGACTATGGCTACCATTGTTCCCACGTTTGCGACTATGGCTCCCATTGTACCCACGTCAGCGACTACGGCTCTCATTGTACTCACGTCTGCGACTACGGCTCCCATTGTACCCAGGTCTGCGACTACGGCTCCCATTGTACCCACGTCAGCGACTACGGCTCCCATTGTACCCACGTCAGCGACTACGGCTCCCATTGTACTCACGTCTGCAATATTCAATTTTTAGCAATACGATTATTTACATTTATAAATGTTAAGACACATCTTCTTCTAATCACTATAAATGTATAATAGGAGAAACATGAGCATTTTATTTTAGTGGAAAGACACAAATTAGTAAATCAACTAAAGTAGTAGTGACAAAAAAAAACAGTGCAGGCGTTGGAATAATAAAAGAAACATTAACAAAAACGTTAAAAACAACTTAATTTTCAAATAAATTAATGACAAAACACCAAGACTATGATATTCATTGTTAGTGTTTATTTAGCTTTATTTGATACGCGTGTTCAACGTATTGATGAATGTTAAAATGAACCATTTGATGTTTCTCATGTCTACGTCTTTACAATCAGAATCAATCACTTTTGGGTAACTCCTACATTCGGTGGTCTCGTTCCAAAGGGGGGCTGTAAAAAAAAAAATTTACTGATGAATTAAAACATTCAGATTATGTCTACTTAGTGGTATCACAAAGGATTTACAATATCTGATTAATCCCTAGTAGGTAATACGAGGATTACTAAAGGATTACTGTACGAGACTCCCCGTTTTGCTTATATAAAATTAATCTTTTCATCACGAAGCATCTGTTGCAGATTTACCGATATCAAATATAGTAAAGAATGTTATTAACATTTTGAATATTGTTTTATCTCTTCAACAGATTTTAAAACAAATAGCGCAGTTCATTGTTCAGCGTCAGCAGCTGAGTCACCCAGATACCACTTATTCCAAATCTTATAGCGACTGTTTGAGGTCAAACACACCGTGATCACTTTCCTTAACTTCAGGCCGCTTATTGCTGCTCTTCAATTGTTTCCTTGCATTAGATAGAGAAGTTAATGGAACAGAAAGTACTGGAAACCGTGTATTCTCCCAGCACAGAATTGGTGTTAGTTCAGGAACTTCTGTTTAACTGTTATCGTCATAACATTTGTCAATGTTTTCAACACGAGGAAATAGGAGTTAATCGTTCATTGATTTTACAATTGACAACACAGTACTTCGGGCCAATCCATCGGTGCCCTGACCCTCTCATAAAATAATGAATTAATACACACTGATGATTCAAGTAGCTCGCTGCTTGTGCGCATACGTTGCAGATCGGCATTATTCAACGCTCCATTTCCAGAAAGCTCTCCCGCATTATGTGTCGCTTCTGATAGGGCAATCGTGTGAGCACACGATCTCTGCAACTCATTTTGAATGCGGAGATGTCGCAAGTTAATATGATGATGACATTGATAACATGTTAGACGAGAGCTTGCATTCAAATGATTGATATTGAATCATTGTTTCATCTGTCAACATGCAATTGGAAACATAATTTAAAGAGGCAAGAAATATAAGATCCAAATATTTGGAAGAACTAGAAGAAAGAACCTACCGAAAGTACGAATGAAATAACATATCCGAGATTGTTTTACTGATTGTCTTTACTTTCACTAACAACTTTTGAATCGTTGAAGTAGAAATACTCTCTCTCTCTCTCTCTCTCTCTCTGCGATCAAGACTCAATCAGAGTAGGATTCCAGACTCTCTCATGAAGTCAGCTGTCTGTTTAAGCGAATCGATTGCCCCATATAGTTTCTCCTCCAGGGAGGTGGGCGTGGACCACATTACTCGTCTCAGGCCTGTGTGCTGGGGGCAATCCTGTAGAACATGTTTTGTAGTCATATTGTCCAGTGTACAGTGGCATAGGCTGGTTGTACCTATTTTGAATTTGGTGAACATGTGATTTCTTTTTTTTATTGTGGCCAGTGCGTAGGCGAAGTATGATGACTTGATCCCTCCTTGATAGTTGGTGGTAACCGTCCCTCTCGTTATGCTTTGGGTGTTCTCGTTTCCATTTTTGTTTTGATGGAACTGACCTTTGAGGATGGATTTGGCTTCATCATAACTGAGCGGATGGTTCTCTTGCGGTAATCTCCCTCCCTCTTTAGCTAATTTGTCTACGCGTTCGTTCCCGTGTATATTACAGTGTGATGGTATCCACTGAATGACTACTCTCTGGAAGTTATTGCATAGTTGGTCAAGGGTTGTTCTCAAGTCATCTAGTTCATTGTTCTTGGGGATTTTTAGAGCTGATAGTACTGACAGAGCATCAGTCAGAATCACCAATGTATTGTGCATGTTATTTTTGTGGTGAGTAGCCAGTGTTGCAGCATCTCTTTTGGCTTCAATTTCTGCTTTAAAGTGGTTTGAGAATTGTCCAGTGGCTATTGACTTGGTGATCTCGTCCTGATTATTCAGCGTCAAGAACACACCTCCCCCTCCATTTCTGGTGGCACTTGTAGTGTATATGTGGGACTAAGAGTCCTGTGGGTAGGTATCGTGTATGTGTTTTTCTGCTACGTGTTTTCTTTCTGTGTCTGATTGGGTGCCTTCTTTCATGATTCCTGTTATATTTTCCTTAAGTTCTGGTATTTTATGTTTTCCTTGAGGAGACATATCAGATGGGCCCAAGAGTTTCGATATTGTTTGGTAAAGTATTGGGTCTCCACTAGTTAGTTCATTGGCAATTGCAGCGAAGTTGCTCCTCTTTAGTCGTACTATTCCGGAACCAGTTATTCTTTGGTGCATGGAGTGGCTAAGGAGCCTTCTATATTTCTCCGCTTGTTGCAATACTTTAGTGACCCCTCTGTCATCTAAGGGTTGTAAACCTGTTACTGTTTCTAGAGTCTTGATAGGTGTAGATTTCATAGCACCAGTGATGATACGAGCAGCTTGGTTCTGTGTTCAGTTAATTTTGCTAAGGTGTTATTTGGAAGCCATAGCCCAGGCTGTGACTCCATACTCTAGGACTGGTCTGACTTTTCCTACGTATAGTCTTTTCAAAATATTGCTGTCTGCACCCCAGTCCGTTCCTGCGAATTTCTTCATAATATTTGTTCGTTTTCTGGCTTTTTTCCACTTTTTGATATTCAAGTTAACCCAGCTATTCACACTTGACGCTACTGTGAGTAATTTATTTCTCTTTTATCCACCCATGGTTCTCTCCTTTTGATGTCTATGTTTGCTGTTCAAAGATGATTCTTTGCATTTACATTCTTAATCAGTCAGGTGCCAAATGTATGCTCACTGAATTCCAGCGATGATAGATGCATTTTCTACGGACATTAACTTGTACCTAAATGATTTAGACGTAAATGATCAAAGTTTGGGGCCGCCAATAAAAAAGCAGATATGACAATGGTTTTTTGTATGAAGATGTAGGATAATGTGAACATAAAGCGTTTGATTTGAAGCGCTTTATTAAAAAATGTATAATATGAAGCCCGTGAATACAACAAAAGACTTACCGGTAGACTTGTAGGGGAACCTGAGGAAGTTATAATATTCAAAATACACTATTAAAGTGGCATAACATTAACAAAATTCAAAATTTAAAATAATTAGTAATTTTGATTAACATCTTAACTGTAGAATATTCAACAATTGACATGACGCCGCTTATCACAAAAAAAAATAAACCATTAGCTAAATCTTTTGAAAAAAAAGTTCTACAGCGTTCTAGTCTTGTGATCATGCGAATTTCACTCTTTACCCTGTTTCATGATTGTGTGTATGTGTGTGTGTGTGTGGGGGGGG
This sequence comes from Megaustenia siamemsis, assembly GCA_032433765.1. Taxonomy (NCBI): domain Eukaryota; kingdom Metazoa; phylum Mollusca; class Gastropoda; order Stylommatophora; family Ariophantidae; genus Megaustenia; species Megaustenia siamemsis. Next base: position 62,723,100 of record JAVIAB010000024.1, read on the forward strand.
GGGCAATATCATACCACACATTAAGCTGGTCACATGGTCAATATTTATATATCCGTGTGCGTCCTTGTTTTTCCCTAATGATGCGCCGTAGCTTAAGCGCCGTCTTCGGCTGGTTGAATCTTTGATTTGACGTAGGAGTTACTCCATCTCGTAGGGTGAATGCTGTCCCTGTCCGTGGTTTCTGTCTGGGTGTTCTCCCCTAGCCTTCCCTTCACCTGATGGTAACTACTAGGCAGCAGTGGTTTGTTTTCCGGGGTGTCCTTCCTCGTGGACAGAACTTTGAATGCAGCTCTCACTCACGTGACCTGTCCTGTCGTTGGACAAATGGGGCGTTCTTCAGTTGATGCAACAGTTCCACCTGTTGCTCCCACCCAGCCTTTATCAGGCCTTTCATCTGGTCTCTGGTCCATGAGGTCAAATCTGCAGTCCCGTTTCATAAAGAAGCTGACAGTTCTCTTTATGTCGTGACGGCTGCACCATCGTTTCTACCTTAGCTCAAGGGGCTGATCTTGCCAGATTTGACACCGTGGTTCTTTGTGAGCTGGAACCAAATGGAGGATATGCTCTGGGTCCTGGAAACCAGCTCCACATGGGCAGTCGTGTGGGTGGAATACTTTGAAACGGTAGAGGTGACCTCGGAGTCTAAAGTGACCGGTTCTCAGGTTGAAGATGATGATCAGCTGAAATCCCTGTAATTGGTGTATGGTGTCATCAATCTTCCTGCCGACTCTAAGTGGAATTTGTTTTGTATTTTGGTCTGGGCTTCTCTGTACGCCCCATGGCAGGGGAACCGTTCCATTTAATTTTGCTGTCTATTTTAGGTAGTGTATCTGCCGTCTCGTTAACGTCAATTCCACAGAGGTATGGCAGCCACTGGATTACACTCATAGTTTGGACACTTCTGCCAGTTCATTACTTATGATTTGGATTGTAGAGTGTTTGGCCGTTTGTGGTGTTTTGTATGACTGTTAGAAGTGATTTGCAATCTATAAAAATGCGAGTGTCCTGGTGGTGGGACTTAGTGAATATCTCTAACTTGGAGTAGTGCGGTTGATTCTGCTCTATAATTTGATGAGATACTACCGGGTGGGAAGGCTTTTGTGCTTGTTTTCCCATATGAACATAGTCCAGGTTTTAGGGTTGTACTTTTTAGGAATCATTTCTTCCGCTATGGTTTTCATTTCTTTGGGGGGTCATGCTGTCTTTATTGTTGATGCCTGGCATCGCTGTTTTAATGCCAATTCCTTCCGATGGGTCTTCTGCATCTTGTTATTTTTCAGCACTTCCATCCTTGTGGAGGTGCAAGAGAGGATGTTTTAAAGCTTGTGATGCAGATATTTGAAAAGATACTTGAAGTTCTTTCTCTTTTATCCTGTGAAGTTTGAGCCATGAATTTTGAAGTGGGCAGGATGGGCTGGCATACGGAGGAGTTTTGTCTATGTGTGTCAGTACATTCTTCTCTCTTCTATCTTCCAGGTAATGTATTTTCGTTGTTTTTCTCTAGGGTCTGGATTGGGGTAGTTTTCATGTTTCATGTGATGGTGTGTTTAAACATAATAGATTTTGCTGGAAAGGCTTTATTAAATATAATATCCTTGTTTATTGATTGGCGTGTGACTTATTATAATCACCTGAGTTTTATGTTTGTATTTCCCCAAGTCCCATAAACTATACTAAAGTAGGCACTATTTAAAAACAGTCAACTCTAAGATACTATCTTCATTCCAAAGTTGAGCTACTGTTTCCAGCATTTTACCCTAAACTCAATAACAATACAACACTTAACCACTTCTGACATTAAATGTGTCAGACGAATGACAGGAAACAGCCTGAGATATAAGATAACAAGAGCTGAGAAAAAAAAGCTAAGAATAATTCCCGCCAAAGTACAAAAAGAAAACAAACAGATAAAATGGTCTGGCCATTTGATAAGACAGAAATACCGAGATATAACACAATATGCTTTTAATTAATGTCGTGAGACCACAAGCCTCAAAGGCCGACCACGAACAATAAGGGTTGATGGAATTTTAGAAACACTGGGAAACATAACATCAGTAGAGGCGAACGGAAGAGCAAAAGACCGCAAATGATATCTCCCATCGACGCTAAGAGGGAAAAGAGGTAAGAATGAAGTAGAGGAAGATCGTTGTTCAAATAAAATTGTTTGGTAGTGACCAAAAATCATGATCTAAAAAATGTGTGTGTAGAGACTTTTTCAATCTCTAAAATTAGTGTGACTAGATTTATACTAGACTAGACTAGATAGTATGACTAGATAGTATGACTAGATAGTATGACTAGATAGTATGACTAGATTTATACTAGACTAGACTAGATAGTATGACTAGATTTATACTAGACTAGACTAAATAGTATGACTAGATTTATACTAGACTAGACTAGATAGTATGACTAGATTTATACTAGACTAGACTAGATAGTGTAACTAGATTTATACTAGACTAGACTAGATAGTATGACTAGATTTATACTAGACTAGACTAGATAGTATGACTAGATTTATACTAGACTAGACTAGATAGTATGACTAGATTTATACTAGACTAGACTAGATAGTGTGACTAGATTTATACTAGACTAGACTAGATAGTATGACTAGATAGTATGACTAGATAGTATGACTAGATAGTATGACTAGATAGTATGACTAGATAGTATGACTAGATAGTATGACTAGATTTATACTAGACTAGACTAGATAGTATGACTAGATTTATACTAGACTAGACTAGATAGTATGACTAGATTTATACTAGACTAGACTAGATAGTGTGACTAGATTTATACTAGACTAGACTAGATAGTATGACTAGATAGTATGACTAGATAGTATGACTAGATAGTATGACTAGATTTATACTAGACTAGACTAGATAGTATGACTAGATTTATACTAGACTAGACTAGACTAGATAGTATGACTAGATTTATACTAGACTAGACTAGATAGTATGACTAGATAGTATGACTAGATTTATACTAGACTAGACTAGATAGTATGACTAGATTTATAGTAGACTAGACTAGATAGTATGACTAGATTTATACTAGACTAGACTAGATAGTATGACTAGATTTATACTAGACTAGACTAGATAGTATGACTAGATTTATACTAGACTAGACTAGATAGTATGACTAGATTTATACTAGACTGGACTACATAGTATGACTAGATTTATACTAGACTAGACTAGATAGTATGACTAGATTTATACTAGACTGGACTACATAGTATGACTAGATTTATACTAAACTAGACTAGATAGTATGACTAGATTTCTACATTTTTATAATGAATGTTTCTAGGGTAATCTATAGGTACGACGTCAATCTCTGTACAAGAGGACACGGGTTCAAAGTTCACCTGAATCGATTGTGTTTTTTTTTTTTAATTCAAAAAAATGAAAACATAATTTGTGCTTTCTTGCGACATGACACCCTGTCCCCTTCCTCCTCAACACACATTATCTCTGGGTATTGAGATCTCATGTCTAACACTCTCAAATAACATCAGAAACAAAGCGGTCCCATGTCCACGTCTGCATGTTAATGAATCTTTCACTGTTAAAATAGAAAAGAGCAGTCCAGAAATCTGGCCGCTGCTAGGGCAAACTTGTCAGTACAAACACCCTTATCGTGGATCTCAGACCGAACTACGTTCATGGACATGGACCAAGATTCACGCCGGATTTGTTCTAGATTTTTTACATGAGAATTTCTGAGATTTCGTTCAGTGTGCAGTGGTGATGATCTTAATAGCAGCAAAAACATTTTCTCAAATAACATAAAATAATAATAATGAACCAAATTATGATACTGTTTTCTTTTTTAAATATAAACGGTAAACAATGAATGTAAGCAATATTACCTTGTCTCTGATCACCTTTCTTTGAACTATGAGAATCGTCGTCAGAATCCTCACTGGAATCGTCATCTGAATCATCACTTGAATCGTCATCAGAGTCATCACTGGAGTCGTCATCATAATCATCACTGGAATCGTCATCAGAATCATCACTTGATCGTCATCAGAATCATCACTGGAGTCGTCATCAGAATCATCACTGGAGTCGTCATCAGAATCATCACTGGAGTCGTCATCAGAATCATCACTGGAATCGTCATCAGAATCATCACTGGAGTTGTCATCAGAATCATCACTGGAGTCGACATCAGAATCATCACTTGAATCGTCATCAGAATCATCACTGGAGTCGTCATCAGAATCATCACTGGAGTCGTCATCAGAATCATCACTGGAGTCGTCATCAGAATCATCACTTGAATCGTCATCAGAATCATCACTTGAATCGTCATCAGAATCATCACTGGAATCGTCATCAGAATCATCACTGGAATCGTCATCAGAATCATCAGAATCGTCATCATAATCACCACTAGAATCGTCATCAGAATCATCACTTGAATCGTCATCATAATCACCACTGGAATCGTCATCAGAGTACTCGCTAGAATCGTCACTAGAATCACCTCTAGAATCGTCATTGGAATCAACAGATTGTGAAATTACATCACCAGCACCGGTCGGATCAGCACTTTGAACACCATCAGTTTGAGGTGGAACGCTCTGACCACTTGTCCATGTCACGCCAATTAAAACCACAAGGGAAAGTGCGACAATGACAGCCCTCATTCTGATAGTTTCTGAGAACCAAAACAAGTGAAGAGTCAAATATCTTATCAAAGGTTAGTACTTTAGTTATCATTTAAAATTCCTTTGATTAAAATGTTGACCGTTGATTATACAAGTTTGAGTTATTATAGTAATTAACTTGTTAAATGAGCAGTTGTTTGAATATTTCACTCATTAATTTTTATAGTTTGGAAACTGAGTTATATATTGAGTTATTTGCGGGTCATCATCATTACACACCGAATATGTTACAGGTGCTCAGATCCCCTTCTCAGCAAGTCCCGCAGTGTCCAGCGACTGACGACTCAAGTTCTGTTTTGGTTGATAAGTCTTTTTACACGCCCACTAAGATTCTCGTTTCTGGCTGCCCCCATCTTAACTCCCATCTCTTTCATCCGAAGGAGTGACGTGGACTCATGGTTGTCGAAGTCATGTGTCCTTCCCACTTCCCAGAGGGCATTGATGATGTCCGCCTGATCCATTGGTTTCCCGTCCTCAAACAATAGCGCAGCTAACCAACCTGTTCGCTTTTTAATCTCCCGTATTTCCGCATGCCCTAGGACGTAGACAAAGGTGACCTTATGTATTTTTGACTTCTGCAATGAATCCACCCATTGCCTACGTACAGAACTCGCCTTCATTTTCCTTATCATGCTCATCGAATCACTCAGTAGACAGGCGTGGGCGTAGTCTTGTGACTCTAACCAGATGAATGCCTTAGTTAATGCCATCACCTCCATCGTCATGCTACTCGTGGTCATGACGTATGCACCACTGTCTTCCTTGTCTATTGTCCCCGCCGAGTGTGCTGTAAATGCCCATGCACTCATTTAGAGTCGTATTACAGATCCGTCTGTATAGATGACTGCATCTTTCTCATCGGTGTTATCGCAGTTGAGACCTTTGACCTCCGCATTGACCACGACTGAGTTCTGTTCACTACTTTCCTGTCGAGTGTGACAATACACGAGAATGTCCCCTTGAAAGACGTAGGCAACGGCACCCACTTCTCGCCGACGTTGATATTGGTAAGTCCACAGACCTGTTTGACGACATCTTCTGCTCGGCCCACCTATGATTTGCCTCTTTTTAGCCTGACACGCTTCCCTGTATTGAGCTCATGATGCAATGGATGCTCATTATCTGCACTTATCTTCAGGTATGCTCGTGTCCTCCAGATTTTGATCATATCATCCATGGTTGGAAAGTCAAGAAGATACCTCTTTGCTACACAGGTAGTGTCCTTCGTACATCCCAAGATAATGCGCATGGCTTCATTTTGTATTTTCTCCAGCCTATCAATTTGAGTCGTACGGACAGTAAGAATTGCCAGGGCATACTCGATTGGTGCGAGGACTAATCCCTGGAACAGAAGAGTAAGTAGCCTCTGCTCGATGTTGGCAGCAGCCATGACCTTAAAGGCGGCTAACCCTTTGCGGGACTTTCTTATCACATGGTCAACCTGGTCCCGAAAACACAGATTGCTATCAAACTTAACTCCTAGGTATGTCATCAATCCGTCCCAGGTCACCTCATCAGCTCCCGTTCATACCACCGTGTTTCCGTGTTAATGATATGATTGTTAAGTGAGAACGATGCAACTGATGCTTAACTTGGATTAACCAATGCACCAGATACTCCACACCAGGAAGAGATGCGATCGAGTTCGTTTTGCACATATATATATTTATATATATATCTTCTTTTACTTTCTTTCCTCATTTTCGTCTCAGCGTCAAGGTGAAATATAATTTGCGGTCTTTTGCTCTTCTTTTAGCCTCGCTGCTGTTATGTTTACTAGTGTTTCCAATATTCCGTCAGTCCATCTTTTTCGTGGCTAGCCCTTGGTTTTGGTGTTCTCGCAACGTTTATTGAAGGCTCGTTGTGTAGTGTTCTGATCTTTCTGCCTTATCACGTGACCAAACCATTTTATCTGCTGTTTCTTTATGTACCCTATAGCAGAAATTTTTCTTAGCTCCTTTCTCAGTTTTTCATTTCTGATCTAACCTCTCATGTTATTTCCCGTCATTCGTCTAACACATTTTATCTCGGTAGTGGTTTTTCATTTTAGTGTTCTTGCATCTAGGGTCTAGGACTGGCATTGATAGCACAATGTTTGGATGAAGATTGTATTTTAGAGTACTCGTTTTGTCTCTAAAGTTATTTTCTTGTTAGACAATGGAGGTGACAGCTGTCAGATGATTTGACAAGCTTTGTTGTATGTTGAGCTATTTCTGGTGCTTAAATTATCGTTTGTCACTAGACTTACAAGATATTTAAATTCCTCTATTTGTTTTAGGTGTCTGCCTTCCATCGTTATGTTGATTTTTTATTTCTCTTTTGCGATATTTATGACTTCTGTTTTGTTGATGCTGATGACTAAGTTTGTTTTGAGTGCCTGTACTTAAAGTCTATTTAACTGTTCTTGTAGGTCTTCTATATTTATGTGTATTAGTGTTTGATCACGAAAAAGATGGGTCGATGGAATATTAGAAGCACTAGGAAACATAACGGCAGCAGAGGCGAACAGAAGAGCAAAAGACCGCAAATTATATCTCCTCTCGACGCTGAAAGGCAGATGAGGAAGGAAAGAAGTAGAAGTGTTTGATCGTTTGCAAGAGATGTTCGCTAATTTCCTGTCTCCGATGGACAATGAAAAAAAAATATGGAAAAAAAAAATATAGAAAGAGCGGTGTAGTTCAAGCTTTACGTAATAAGTGGATTCACAAATTGGAACAACGCTTCGGCTCAAAAGACCTTCAGCAGGAACAAACATACACCACAAACACAGATATATATTAAAAAATAAAAATAATAAATAATAACAAATAATTGTAAAAAAGTGGGTCTAATTTGAGTCGTCCACCTATTACGTCAAGCTTAAATCGTCCACCCATCACGTCAAGCTTAAATCGTCCACCTATTACGTCAAGCTTAAATCGTCCACCTATTACGTCAAGCTTAAATCGTCCACCCATTACGTCAAGCTTAAATCGTCCACCCATCACGTCAAGCTTAAATCGTCCACCTATTACGTCAAGCTTAAATCGTCCACCTATTACGTCAAGCTTAAATCGTCCACCTATTACGTCAAGCTTAAATCGTCCACCTATTACGTCAAGCTTAAATCGTCCACCTATTACGTCAAGCTTAAATCGTCCATCTATTACGTCAAGCTTAAATCGTCCACTTATTACGTCAAGCTTAAATCGTCCACCTATTACGTCAAGCTTAAATCGTCCACCTATTACGTCAAGCTTAAATCGTCCACCTATTACGTCAAGCTTAAATCGTCCACCTATTACGTCAAGCTTAAATCGTCCACCTATTACGTCAAGCTTAAATCGTCCACCCATTACGTCAAGCTTAAATCGTCCACCTATTACGTCAAGCTTAAACCATAATGTTATTTCTATTTTTTTTCTAAAATTTATTTTCATTTCACCTTACACTTAGCTTTACTGTAGTTTTTTTTTTTTTCATTTATATTCATTTCTTTTCTTTGACCCTGACTTATATATGTAGACCATGTATGTAATAAACAATATGAGAGATAATACGCATCCCTGCCTTACTCCTGACTTCGTGGTCATTGTAGCCTGCTGCTGTTTTGACTGCACAGCTGCAGATGATGTAGAGACTTTAAATTAGGATAGTCAGCTACCGACTTACTCCGTGCGTTGTTAGTATCCTCTACAGTTGTTTTCTGTTTACTAGGTCAAATCCTTTTTCTTGGTCAATGAAAGTTCTGTACACGTTTTGATTGTGTTCTGTTGTCTTTTCTGCTAGCTGTTTTAGGGTGAATCAGTACATCCACTGCTATTTCAGAGCCCCAATTTAGAATCGCTTAACTGTAGTTTTATTATTGGCCAGAGCTCCATTTCCATAATTTTGGCGTATTAACTTTCCTATATGGCTGACAATGGGGATGCTTCTTTATTGATTGCAGTCTCGCTTGCTACATTGCTATATATATATATATATATATATATATATATATATATATATATATATATATATATATATAATTATGTTTCCATTTTGTGGTGTTCATCTACCTGAAATATGAGAAATATAATAAATATGTTGTTTTAACCTCAGTTCAAAGAGGAAAGAAATTGATAATTTATTCACAAATATGAGCTATAATTACGTCTTTGCGTGGGATTTTAAAAAAAAAATGTTTATTTCTGTGATTCTATCACTTTTTGTGTTTCAGATTCCTCTAGTCATTCCATTATCGCGAGGATTTTCGTTGCCATCATAAATTGTCTTGTTCATCAACAAAACGCTGTTAGACGTCAACTATAACTTACAGTGTAAACTCACCATCATACAGTCTCAGTTGTGAAGTTAACTATTATCTTTAAATTGACAATCTGAGGCATTACTACATTCTGTCTCTCATCACATCACATCCCGTCATCTACATCAACACAGACGTTCACTTACCTATAGCTCCACAAATGTCACCTGACCGTCAGAGTTTGGTATGCCTGTAACAGTCACTCAACCCTCAATTTATACAATTATGGAATCACGAGATCTATGTTCAATTAAACTAATTGTAATTGTCAGTTTTCACATGACCAGCTAATTTAATCGATGTTTCAGGTGTTCATTTGATAGATGTTATCAACAATCACAAATGTTAGTTTCGTAGTTATATTTTGGTACAAATTTTAAATTTATATTCGCTTACTGTTATTAGCTTTCTGGAAGCAGATTGTATTGTTGCCCTCATATACAGGGTATCCCAAAAATGACACATGTAGATAAATTAAATTTTTTTTTTGTCAAATGTAATTGTATTATTAAGACTCTCCAAAATAACTGATTTATTAATATTTCGAACAAATACTAGCATTCATGCCTTCATTAATAGATGGTACATCCGGTGGTTTAGGCATTTTGTATAATTAAGTGTTTCTCGTTGGTCATCTGAGCTGCAAACCAATAAAATAATTACGTTCTACTTCATCTCTGGCGTTTGCCTTCCCTCTGGAGTCATGGCAGTGTTTTTTTTTTTATCTTTCTTGACCTCTTATATTCAAACTAACAAAATAATACAAATGTGTATATGACAGCGGGAAAAGAACATCTTTCAAATAATAAATACACAATACTATGCGGTGCCGCGTGTATACCTGCAGAAAATAAAGAAAATGTATGTTACAACTTTAGCTGGGAATAAACATAACACTCGTAGAAGCTGTCATATAAAGACCTGTATTAGTATTTTACAAATTGTCTCAGTTTTTTTTATCTGCGGCATGGTATGTTCCTGACAATTGAATTAATATTATATATTTAGGCTTAATTCCACCTCTTATAATCACGTGATCGTTTACACTCAACCATCGTCCTATTCTCGCTTTCAAAATCAATTTCTTCTACACTCAGCTTATGTTATGGGACTTTTGTACTGTGAGAGTATACACCATATATCCATAATGGTTTTTGGTGTACTGGAAGTGATGAATGCTTATTTTAGATTGCTATTACTCCAGTTAGTTATAGTCCGTTTCTAAACTCATGCTCCTCTTCAAAATGCTATAATTGAGTAACCGTTTGGTTTTAATTATTGACATTTTGTATTCAATCTGTTTATTGTCATGATGTTTTATTAAAAACATTTCATTGGAAACAAATAGATGTCTTTACTTATGTCTTATTTGTGGTATATAAAAACAAATGCACATAACGATACTAGTCAAATACAATATTTAGTAACCACTGGTCAACGCTATAATTAAATATATTTTTTTAAAAATTGCCTATGGATTTTTCACACGGTCCTACGACCATCACGCTTATATGGAAAACTGCCTGCGGGTTCTAATTCATTTTAAAGGCGCAGAAAAATGTTCTCGTAGCTGTGCGCATTTTACAATGAGTCTAAGGGTGAAATTTGTTACACTTAAAACTATCACATTGAAGATTTATATATATTTTTACAGAGAGAGTAAATGGGGGAACCTGTATCATTCTTTATCAAACCCTGAGAAAAGAACACTGTCGTAACGTTAGTGTTCATGAGTCACATCTTTATTTCATCTTTTGTATTTGATGATGTCGGGACTTTATCTTCTTGTGCCCCAGTCCATACGAGTTGTTCTACGCCTTTAAGATGAACAAGAACACACAGGCAGCATTCAATGAAGCGCGACGTGGTGAGTTCCGCACGAATTAGTGTGAGCAATCCGTTCCATTTTTTTTTTCATTTCGCGTGGAGTGTTGACCAGTAGAAACTGTAAATGTTCTGTTTGACTAGTATCATTATGTGTATTTATTTTTTATATACCGTAAATAAGACACAATTAAAACCATCTATTTGTTTCCAATGAATTTTTTTTATATAACGGCATGACAATAAACAGTTCACATACACAATTTCAACAATTAAAACCAAACAGTTATTAAGTTATAACATTTTGAAGAGGCGCGGGGGTTTTGGAACGAACTACAGTTAACTGTATCATCCACTAGTCCTGCCTACCCTAATAAATGTAAAACGTCAGCCCGGCCCATAGCTCGTCCGCGCTACACACCGGCCATGCCAGGAAGCCCCTTGACTGCTCGTTCAACTCTTCCTACACAGCAGTGTCCACACATAAAAATGAAGCAAATTATTGTGTCATTCTCTATCTCTTTATCATCAATTCGCATGTCCTTTGCAGAACGTTGCATATACAACTTGTTGCTTGAAATAAATCTCTGTCTCTAGCCAGGCCACCATCGTCGTCTGTTATCATGTTCAGGGTCTCTTTCACGTCTTGAAACCACCTTCTTCTTGGCATGTCCCTGTTTCGTCTCGCTGATAGCATGCTTTCCATTAATAAAGGAGTAAATGCATCAAGATGCACCAAGATGCACCAAGATGCAACAAGATGCAACAAGATGCACCAAGATGCACTAAGATGCGGAGCTGCTGTAAAGCATCATCAATCCCATTCCATTCTTCCATTAACATTCTTTCTATTCTAGAGAGGTTCGTATGATGACCTATGATAATCGGTCTGTTGAAATGTAATACCGACACTCTCCAAACAAAACACTTCTTGATTTCTACATTTACAGATCTGGACAAACAGTCGTAGACAGCCTTATACTTTCGTGGACAGCAACACCAATAAGTCATCCTTGTGATATTTCTAGAGACTGGCTCCACTGGCCAGTACTCCAGCAGATTTAAGGACATGTAACATCCAACCATTACAAAGACGTGCAACTTATCACATCACACTCACACACACCGAAGTGAAATATAGAACTCGACAACTGCTACTCAGTAGCATCTAACTATCTCTGATGATGGACCCACGCTTCTAATCATCTATTTAAACGCAATTCGTCTAACTTGTGGGCTGATAATTCTACCTCTAAATTTAGCTATCTACACTTCACTTTCCAGGTGTAAGCCATTTTTGTAGATGTTAACTACCCCGTCAGTGCAATTCCTGATCTAACACTACGTCCTGACTGTTCGAAGTCCAGCTCTCTGGTTTGTCTCGTCGACTTTGGTCATGTATTATATAAAGGTAAAGGTAAAGTACGAGACTTGAACCGGCGTCTTAGCACGTGAGTTTCCACCCATATGTGCTCGGCCGCCTATCCAGAAATGTTCGGATATTTATGTATAGTGTCGCCTCACTCCTCAAGCATCGAAACTCAGATGCGAAGCGACATTCCTCACCTTCCCAGGGTAGTATCCTGGTACCCATTTCTGCCAACGGCTGGGTCGACCGTGGGGGTATTTTTTTTTCCCAACCACGAGTACGATTCACACTGCTCCCAGCGGGAATGGAACACGGGTTGTCCGAACGTCGATAGTCCAGTCAGGTGGTTTTCCCAATTAGGCTACCGAGGCCCCCAATTGATTATATTCTAAACTCGAGATGTCCTTCAAACTGACCAGTGTTCACCGTGGCTGAATGACTTAACGTAGCCTCGTCACTTTCCTGTTAGGTCTATTAAGTCCACTCCCTTTATACATTGTTTAACCATCTTGAATCCAAGATCACGTACATTTTCAGCCGGCTGTGTCTTATGACGGGGTAATAGTATTGTAGTATTCTAGGTAAAATGGTGTATATGATTCAGTTCTTTCTAATGTTAAAGGGTTATAAAGTCTCCATTACTCTTTTCACTATCGACGGCATATTATAGATCTTTTTTTAACATTCTATTTCGTAGGAATCGACTTTCTTCTTTGCTATTTGCGAGATTGTCGTGATTGTTAACGTGATAATATGGAACTATTCTATTAAATATATATATATACTAAAACAATAGGCAGAGTTCTGACATAGGACATGCGATCTGATGATGAAGATGATATCGGGAAGATACATTGTGCGGAGTGCAATGACAGCAATGAAGTCTAAATCTTTCATATTTTGAAGAGAACATCTTTCGTAATAGCCCACTGACATCCGCATCCATTTTGATAATGTAGTTTCTCTTTTCTAATATCTTCTTGTTTTTTTTTTCGAACCAAATTTGTGATTCTACATGTAACATTTCTAAATAATAACTTTTTTCTCGTATCTAGTATGTTGTAAATGCATTATCATAACACTGACTTCCTTAAGAGTTCACTGAAGCTAAATTTGCGAAAAAGAACAGACAAATCTGTAACCAGCAGCAATATACGATCCTCTTTTTCTATTACGTGTGTATTTTTATTTTTTATACGCAAAGATCCAGCAGTTGCATCTCACACCCAGACGACAATATGTATAAATGTTCCATAACGCTATCTAGTCATTTTCATTTTTTTATGTGTATATACTTTTGGGACACCCTGTTTAACCAAGATTTCTGCTTTGAAATATTGCTTCTGGTTGACATTTTCAATTTGTTTCGTAATGCACAGTCTTATCAGTGTTTAATATTTAACACTTGTTACCATTTGCTACGAAACGAACTCTTTGAGCACTTTAATTCCTCTCGTAAGGTTCGTTGATCACATGTTCACAAGTCTCTTAGATAATATCAAATATGAAAATGTGTGCTCTGTGCAAACAGGAAAACGACTGCCTATTGGAACAACAAGGAACAATCGAAAACTATTTTTAAAATAGGGATCCCACTAAAATACACATTTAGTAGGAGGTACACATGTCCCATCAAGAGCTACATCTATACCTAGAATATACACATACTCCATCAAGAGCTACATTTGCATCTAGAATATACACATACTCCATCAAGAGCTACATTTACACCTAGAATATACACAAACTCCATCGGTACACATACTCCATCGGTACACATACTCAATCAAGAGCTACATTTACATCTAGAGAATACACATACTCCATCGGTACACATACTCCATCGGTACACATACTCCATCAAGAGCTACATTTAAATCTAGAATATACACATATTCCATCAAGAGCTATATTTACATCTAGAATATACACATCCTCCATCAAGAGCTATATTTACATCTAGAATATACAGATACTCCATCAAGAGCTATATTTACATCTAGAATATACAGATACTCCATTAAGAGCTACATTTACATCTAGAATATACACATACTTCATTAAGAGCTACATTTACATCTAGAATATACACATACTCCATTAAGAGCTACATTTACATCTAGAATATACAGATACTCCATTAAAAGCTAAATTTACATCTAGAATATACACATACTCCATCAAGAGCTACATTTACATCTAGAATATACAGTCCATTAAAAGCTACATTTACATCTAGAATATACAGATACTCCATCAAGAGCTACACTTACATCTAGAATATACAGTCCATTAAAAGCTACATTTACATCTAGAATATACAGTCCACTAAAAGCTACATTTACATCTAGAATATACAGATACTCCATCAAGAGCTACATTCACATCTAGAATATACAGTCCATTAAAAGCTACATTTACATCTAGAATATACAGTCCATTAAAAGCTACATTTACATCTAGAATATACAGTCCATCAAGAGCTACATTTACATCTAGAATATACAGTCCATTAAAAGCTACATTTACATCTAGAATATACAGATACTCCATGAAGAGCTACATTTACATCTAGAATATACACATACCCCATCAAGAGCTACATTTACATCTAGGAGGTAAATACACTCCATTAAGAGCTACATTTTCATCTAGGAGGTACACACACTCCATTAAGAGCTACATTTTCATCTAGGAGGTACACACACTCCATTAAGAGCTACATTTTCATCTAGGAGGTACACACACCCCATTAAGAGCTACATTTTCATCTAGGAGGTACACACACTCCATTAAGAGCTACATTTATAACTAGGAGGTACACACACTCTATTAAGAGCTACATTTATAACTAGGAGGTACACACACTCTATCAAGAGCTACATTTACATCTAGGAGGTACACACACTCCATCAAGAGCTACATTTACATCTAGGAGCTACACACACTCCATTAAGAGCTACATTTTCATCTAGGAGGTACACACACTCCATTAAGAGCTACATTTACATCCAGGAGGTACACGTGCTCCATCAAGAAAAAAAAAAAAAAGTAAAGTACCCCCGTCACGCCAAGTGGCGTATAGGGAAAATGGTGTTAGTGACCATAAATTTTACAGATCTTCGCCACATGATTTTTGGGGTAATGTGGTCGGTATTACGCCCATGCCGTTTTACTTTCCCAGAATAAAATTAGGTACCCATTAAAAGCTGGGTTAGCCGGGAGCCGTTGGTTGGGATCGAACCCTACCTCTTGTCCTTTGTAGTCCAGTTCACTAACCACTTAGCTATCGCGGCTCCCTGCTCCATCCAGAGCTACATTTATATCTAGGTGATACACGTGCTCCATCAAGACTTACATTTACATCCAGGAAGTACACATGCTCAATAGAGCTTCTTCTACATCCAGAAGACATACATATTCCATTAAGAGCTTCTTATACATATAGGATCTATACATGCTCCATCAGGTGCTACATCTGCAACTTCACAAACCAGCTTAGCCAAGCGAACGCCAACAAACAAAGAAAGTTACCATCGGACTAATTTAACACGAAACAGTTTAAAAAGTAAAACAGTTAGTGTCATCGGTGCAAGTGAAAAATACCAGACATTGGCTGTTCCATACATTTCAGATGTCAAACAATGTAACCAGAACTACATATACAATAACAAACAACGGAGACACGCCAGCCAAAAGAGGATCACAGTCAAAGAAATAGAGAGATTATCTTTACAAACGCACCTGATGTACAACTTATGCATCTTTTACTTGACATGTAATTGTTAAAATATGGACATAACACTGGCAGTTCGACATTTGATCAATAAAATGAGACACTACCCCAACAAAAGCATAACCAATATATATAGATTGCTGGAAATGTATGTGGCTTCTTAATGTATGCTTTAATATTACAATTTTAACGCATTTATGTTCCAATTTAAGATTGGATACACCTTCAAGATAAGTTAAAGAAATACTCGAGAGTATTAACTAAAATTGAGAAAGAAAGATAAATATGCAATTTGAAAAAAAAAACCAGACAAATGAATCCTTTATGAGTTGATTTAGTGCTCATTGTGATGAATGACGAAGACAACGCCGTAGTTACTATCTCTGAATGAAAATTGAATACTGTAACTCTGCACTGGTTTTCTAGTATTCGTTTGATGAAGTTCCTATGAAATCATTATGGTTCGTGGTCTGGACGACGTTATGACGTCCTGTCTCAACATCAAAGTGAAGAAAAACAAACTTTCCATGGCATTACCTTGTACTTCTGGTGGTGTTTTATGGAAACAGATACAAGTAACTAATGATAAGACCTTTCCTGAAGTTGGATGAGCAATGTTAGAGTGCTCCAATTACGAATTTTTACCTGTTGGTGACTACTACCTCTGCATCATTGAACCTGTTGGGGATTACTACTTCATCCCCATTGATCCTGTTGGTGACTACTACTTCATCCCCATTGATCCTGTTGGTGACTAATACTTCATCCCCATTGATCCTGATGGTGACTACTACTTCATCCCCATTGATCCTGTTGTGGACTACTACCTCTGCACCATTGATCTTATTGTTGACTACTACTTCATCCCCATTGATCCTGTTGGTGACTACTTCATCATCCCCATTGATCCTGTTGGGGACTACTACTTCATCCCCATTGATCCTGTTGGTGACTACTACTTCATCCCCATTGATCCTGTTGGGGACTACTACTTCATCCCCATTGATCCTGTTGGTGACTACTACTTCATCCCCATTGATCCTGTTGGTGACTACTACTTCATCCTCATTGATCCTGTTGGCGACTACTACCTCTGCATCATTGATCCTGTTGGTGACTACTACATCTGCATCATTGATCCTGTTGGGGACTACTACTTCATCCCCATTGATCATGTTGTTGACTACTAGATCTGCATCATTGATCCTGTTGGTGACTACAATTTCATCCCCATTGATCCTGTTGGTGACTACTACCTCTGCATCATTGATCCTGTTGTTGACTACTACTTCATTGTCATTGATTCTGTTGGTGACTACAATTTCATCCCCATTGATACTGTTGGTGACTACTACTTCATCCTCATTGATCCTGTTGGTGACTACAATTTCATCCCCATTAATCCTGTTGGTGACTACTACTTCATCCTCTTTGATCCTTTGGGGACTACAATTTCATCCCCATTGATCCTGTTGAAGACTAATTCTTCATTCTCATTAATCCTGTTGGTGACTACTACTTCATCCTCATTGATCCTGTTGGTGACTACTACCTCTGCATCATTGATCCTGTTGGGGACTACTATTTCATCCCCATTGATCTTGTTGGTGACTACTACCTCTGCATCATTGATTTTGTTGGGGACTACTACTTTATCCTCATTGATCCTGTTGGTGACTACTACCTCTGCATCATTGATCTTGTTGGGGACTACTACTTTATCCTCATTGATCCTGTTGGTGACTACTACCTCTGCATCATTGATCCTGTTGGTGACTACTACTTCATCCCCATTGATCCTGTTGGTGACTACTACTTCATCCTCATTGATCCTGTTGGTGACTACTACCGCTGCATCATTGATCCTGTTGGTAACTACTACCTCTGCATCATTGATCCTGTTGTGGACTACTATTCATCCCCATTGATCCTGTTGTTGACTACTACTTCATCCTCATTGATCCTGTTGATGACTACTACCTCTGCATCATGGATCCTGTTGGTGACTACTACTTCATCCCCATTGATCCCGTTGGTAACTACTACCTCTGCATCATTGATCATGTTGTTGACTACTATTTCATCCCCATTGATCCTGTTGGTGACTACTACTTCATCCCCATTGATCCTGTTGGGGACTACTTCTTCATCCCCATTGATCCTGTTGGTGACTACTACCTCTGCATCATTGATCCTGTTGTTGATTACTACTTCATCCCCATTGATCCTGTTGGTGACTAATACTTCATCCCCATTGATCCTGATGGTGACTACTACTTCATCCCCATTGATCCTGTTGTGGACTACTACCTCTGCACCATTGATCTTATTGTTGACTACTACTTCATCCCCATTGATCCTGTTGGTGACTACTTCATCATCCCCATTGATCCTGTTGGGGACTACTACTTCATCCCCATTGATCCTGTTGGGGACTACTACTTCATCCCCATTGATCCTGTTGGTGACTACTACTTCATCCCCATTGATCCTGTTGGTGACTACTACTTCATCCTCATTGATATTGTTGGCGACTACTACCTCTGCATCATTGATCCTGTTGGTGACTACTACATCTGCATCATTGATCCTGTTGGGGACTACTACTTCATCCCCATTGATCATGTTGTTGACTACTAGATCTGCATCATTGATCCTGTTGGTGACTACAATTTCATCCCCATTGATCCTGTTGGTGACTACTACCTCTGCATCATTGATCCTGTTGTTGACTACTACTTCATTGTCATTGATTCTGTTGGTGACTATTACTTCATCCTCATTGATCCTGTTGGTGACTACAATTTCATCCCCATTGATCCTGTTGGTGACTACTACCTCTGCATCATTGATTCTGTTGGTGATTACTACATCTGCATCATTGATCCTGTTGGTGACTACAATTTCATCCCCATTGATCCTTTTGGTGACTACTACCTCTGCATCATTGATCCTGTTGTTGACTACTACTTCATTCTCATTGATCCTTTGGTGACTACTACTTCATCCTCATTGATCCTGTTGGTGACTACAATTTCACCCCCATTGATCCTTTTGGTGACTACTACCTCTGCATCATTGATCCTGTTGTTGACTACTACTTCATTCTCATTGATCCTTTTGGTGACTACTACTTCATCCTCATTGATCCTGTTGGTGACTACAATTTCATCCCCATTAATCCTGTTGGTGACTACTACTTCATCCTCTTTGATCCTTTTGGGGACTACAATTTCATCCCCATTGATCCTGTTGAAGACTAATTCTTCATTCTCATTAATCCTGTTGGTGACTACTACTTCATCCTCATTGATCCTGTTGGTGACTACTACCTCTGCATCATTGATCCTGTTGGGGGCTACTATTTCATCCCCATTGATCTTGTTGGTGACTACTACCTCTGCATCATTGATTTTGTTGGGGACTACTACTTTATCCTCATTGATCCTGTTGGTGACTACTACCTCTGCATCATTGATCTTGTTGGGGACTACTACTTTATCCTCATTGATCCTGTTGGTGACTACTACCTCTGCATCATTGATCCTGTTGGTGACTACTACTTCATCCCCATTGATCCTGTTGGTGACTACTACTTCATCCTCATTGATCCTGTTGGTGACTACTACCGCTGCATCATTGATCCTGTTGGTAACTACTACCTCTGCATCATTGATCCTGTTGGGGACTACTATTCATCCCCATTGATCCTGTTGTTGACTACTACTTCATCCTCATTGATCCTGTTGATGACTACTACCTCTGCATCATGGATCCTGTTGGTGACTACTACTTCATCCCCATTGATCCCGTTGGTAACTACTACCTCTGCATCATTGATCATGTTGTTGACTACTATTTCATCCCCATTGATCCTGTTGGTGACAACTACTTCATCCCCATTGATCCTGTTGGGGACTACTTCTTCATCCCCATTGATCCTGTTGGTGACTACTACCTCTGCATCATTGATCCTGTTGTTGATTACTACTTCATCCCCATTGATCCTGATGGTGACTAATACTTCATCCCCATTGATCCTGATGGTGACTACTACTTCATCCCCATTGATCCTGTTGTGGACTACTACCTCTGCACCATTGATCTTATTGTTGACTACTACTTCATCCCCATTGATCCTGTTGGTGACTACTTCATCATCCCCATTGATCCTGTTGGGGACTACTACTTCATCCCCATTGATCCTGTTGGTGACTACTACTACATCCCCATTGATCCTGTTGGGGACTACTACTTCATCCCCATTGATCCTGTTGGTGACTACTACTTCATCCCCATTGATGCTGTTGGTGACTACTACTTCATCCTCATTGATCCTGTTGGCGACTACTACCTCTGCATCATTGATCCTGTTGGTGACTACTACATCTGCATCATTGATCCTGTTGGGGACTACTACTTCATCCTCATTGATCCTGTTGGTGACTACTACATCTGCATCATTGATCCTGTTGGTGACTACAATTTCATCCCCATTGATCCTGTTGGTGACTACTACCTCTGCATCATTGATCCTGTTGTTGACTACTACTTCATTGTCATTGATTCTGTTGGTGACTATTACTTCATCCTCATTGATCCTGTTGGTGACTACAATTTCATCC
This sequence comes from Megaustenia siamemsis, assembly GCA_032433765.1. Classification (NCBI taxonomy): domain Eukaryota; kingdom Metazoa; phylum Mollusca; class Gastropoda; order Stylommatophora; family Ariophantidae; genus Megaustenia; species Megaustenia siamemsis. Next base: position 62,743,641 of record JAVIAB010000024.1, read on the forward strand.
CCATTGATCCTGTTGGTGACTACTACCTCTGCATCATTGATTCTGTTGGTGACTACTACATCTGCATCATTGATCCTGTTGGTGACTACAATTTCATCCCCATTGATCCTTTTGGTGACTACTACCTCTGCATCATTGATCCTGTTGTTGACTACTACTTCATTCTCATTGATCCTTTTGGTGACTACTACTTCATCCTCATTGATCCTGTTGGTGACTACAATTTCATCCCCATTGATACTGTTGGTGACTACTACTTCATCCTCATTGATCCTGTTGGTGACTACAATTTCATCCCCATTAATCCTGTTGGTGACTACTACTTCATCCTCTTTGATCCTGTTGGTGACTACTACCTCTGCATCATTGATCCTGTTGGGGACTACTATTTCATCCCCATTGATCTTGTTGGTGACTACTACCTCTGCATCATTGATTTTGTTGGGGACTACTACTTTATCCTCATTGATCCTGTTGGTGACTACTACCTCTGCATCATTGATCTTGTTGGGGACTACTACTTTATCCTCATTGATCCTGTTGGTGACTACTACCTCTGCATCATTGATCCTGTTGGTGACTACTACTTCATCCCCATTGATCCTGTTGGTGACTACTACTTCATCCTCATTGATCCTGTTGGTGACTACTACCGCTGCATCATTGATCCTGTTGGTAACTACTACCTCTGCATCATTGATCCTGTTGGGGACTACTATTCATCCCCATTGATCCTGTTGTTGACTACTACTTCATCCTCATTGATCCTGTTGATGACTACTACCTCTGCATCATGGATCCTGTTGGTGACTACTACTTCATCCCCATTGATCCCGTTGGTAACTACTACCTCTGCATCATTGATCATGTTGTTGACTACTATTTCATCCCCATTGATCCTGTTGGTGACTACTACTTCATCCCCATTGATCCTGTTGGGGACTACTTCTTCATCCCCATTGATCCTGTTGGTGACTACTACCTCTGCATCATTGATCCTGTTGTTGACTACTACTTCATCACCATTGATCCAGTTGGTGACTACTACTTCATCCTCATTGATCATGTTTGTGACTACTACTTCATCCCCATTGATCCTGTTGGGGACTACTACTTCATCCCCATTGATCCTGTTGGGGACTACAGTTTCATCCTCATTGATCCTGTAGGTGACTACTACCTCTGCATCATTGATCTTGTTGGTGACTACTACTTCATCCTCATTGATCCTGTTGGTGACTACTACCTTTGCATCATTGATCCTGTTGGTGACTACTACTTCATCCCCATTGATCATTTTGGTGACTACTACTTCATCCCCATTGATCCTTTTCTGTCTACTACTTCATCCCCATTGATCCTTTTGGTGACTACTACCTATGCATTATTGATCCTGTTGATGACTACTACCTGTTCATCATTGATCCTGTTGGTGACTACTACTTCATCCCCATTGATCCTGTTGTTGACTACTACTTCATCCCCATTGATCCTGTTGGTGACTACTACTTCATCCCCATTGATCCTGTTGGTGACTACTACTTCATCCCCATTGATCCTGTTGGTAACTACTAATTCATCCCCATTGATCCTGTTGGTGACTACTACTTCATCCCATTGATCCTTTTGTGGACTACTACCTCTGCATCATTGATCCTGTTGGGGACTACTACCTCTGCATCATTGATCCTGTTGGTGACTACTACCTCTGCATCATTGATCCTGTTGGTGACTACTACTTAATCCCCATTGATCCTGTTGGTGACTACTACCTCTGCATCATTGATCCTGTTGGTGACTACTACTTCATCCCCATTGATCCTGTTGGTGACTACTACCTCTGCATCATTGATCCTTTTGGTGACTACTACTTCATCCCCATTGATCCTGTTGCTGACTACTACTTCTGCATCATTGATCCTGTTGTTGACTACTATTAGAGCTGCATCGTTCATGTTGTTTGAGACAGCTATACCTACCCTTTGACCTGTGTGTGTGTCATCGTAATTCGTCCATAAAAAAGCGAATCTTTCACATCTGCTGTGAGTGTATTGGGTTATTGGGTTATTGGTTTATTTGCGGGTCATCATCATTGCACTCCGAACATGTCCATAATGTGCTCAGATCCTCTCCTCAGCAATTCCCTCAGTGTCCAGCGACTGACAACTCCAGTTCTATGTTGGTTGATAAGTCTTCTTACACGCCCACTAAGTTTCTAATTTCTGGCTGTGCCGATCTTAACTCCCATTTTTTCATCCGAAGAAGTGACGTGGATCTGTGTTTGTCGAAGTCATGTGCTCATCCCACATCTTGGAGATCATTGATGATGTCCGCCCGATCCATTGGTTTGCCCGTCCTCAACGACAGCGCAGCTAGCCAACCTGTCCGCTCTTTCATTGTGAGTGTATGCACTTTCTTAGAACAAACAAAAACAATGAAGTTTATAAAAACAGCTGAAAATAACCGTTTAATTAAATTCGATAAGATACAAAATATGCCGGATTGGTAGGGGGAGACAATACATTACTGAACGCTGTCTTAAAGTGGAAACCTCAAGGCTTATAGGCGGGAGCAGACACAGATTAAATAAGAATGCCTACATCAACAGGCAGCTCAGTGGTTAGTGAACTGGACTAGAAAGGAGAAGGGGTAGGGTTCGATCCCAACCGACGGCCTCCGTGTTCACCCAGCGTTAAATGGGTACCGGATTTTTTTCTGGGAAATTAAAGCAGCACGGGCGTAATACCGACCACATTACACCAAAAATCATGTGCTGAAGGTCTGTAAAATATAGGGTCACTAACACCATATTCCCTATACGCCACTAGGCGTGACGGGGGGTACTTTACTTACTTTACTTACTTACATCAAGAGGTAGACTGGAGAACCAATGACAGCGTATAATATAGAGGGAAGAGAGAGTGCCCTCGATGGTAGCCAATTTTCGATGCGGAGACCACACCATAAGTTAATCAACGATGATGAAGAGGATATTTGATGTCAGCCTGTACTACATTGTGTGTGCTCTAATTGGGGCTTCTCGTGGAGAATAAAATAAGTGTCCTTAAAGAATAGACGGGGAGCTTAAATTCTGAAACTGAATGTAGCATTATTGAATAGTGACGTTCTTGCGTAACGTTAAATGGAGCAGATATCGAGTAGGACTTTCAGGCAACTCCTGAAACGTTCACATGTGACGTTTAATACACACGCAGAGTGATGTATTGTTAAAGGTCTCAGGGATATGTGCTCTCGTGAAAGCGTAGATGCGCAGTAATTATCTAAACCGAAATCTGACAGAGATCAATTTTGCTAATAATGAAGTTAGAAGAGGAGTAAGACAGGGTTGCATTATATCACCATGTTTATTCAATTTATATACTCGGCAGATCTCTAAAGATATGGTAGAGATGCAAGGTCTACAAATTAATGGATACATAATAAGTAACTAAAATATGTAGATGATACCGCATTGTTGGCAGAACATCGAGTAGAATTACACCAATTAGGTAACAACATGAACACGAAAAGCAATGATTGCATATAAATATTATTTATTTACACCAATTAGTTAACAACATGAACACGAAAAGCAATGATTGCATATAAATATTTAAAGTCTAAAACTATGATTATAATCTGAGAAAGCACTCAAAACAACATGAATTTAATAACATAAAAAACATATTGACATCAAAGCAAATAACACCAGCGCTAAAACTACAATTGTAAAATGTTACATCTACTCAACTTTATTGTCTGAGTAAGGTTAAAGAGCATAATGACGATTCCTTTGAGATGTGAATTTATAGACAAATGGGGGGATTTGGATGAAAGGAAAAGACAAACAGTAAAGCTCTAAATAAGATGAAAACAAAGAAAGTAACTATTTAACACAATTTGACCAATACAACTACAATTTTTAGTGGGACTACATGTGAAGAGACACAATACACTATCAAAAGTCATCTTGGTAGGAAAAGTGAAAGGTAGACAAGGCAGAAACAGAACAAGACTAAAGTGGACTCATAACAAGAGTATTTGGCAGGTGAAACTATGACAGGCAGGTGAAACTATGACAGGCAGGTGAAACTATGACAGGCAGGTCAAACTATGAAAGGCAGGTGATACTATGACAGGCAGGTGAAAATATGACAGGCAGGTGAAACTATGACAGGCAGGTGAAACTATGACAACGTGAATAACCAAGGCAAGAGTAAGAATAAAATGACACCCCGTGGTAGACAACCTTTGATGTGGAAACGAAACGCAATGAAATCAATCGAGAATCCACTGGCAAGCGAAAAGTAAAATCGTAGAGTAATCGTTAATGGGAAAGGGAATAATTAAAATAACAATCAGTTACTGCATGCGGAATCAAACATGGCACAAGTAATTAAGCGATGATTTAGATTTTAGAGGTTATAACAAAAAAAAAATAGAATTGTGACCAATAAATATTTTGAATAATAAACTTCGTTACGGGCCCGTGGCATGAGGAGGGGACAAGAACGAGTGCGATACAAATTCCTACTCCACTATTACTTGAGGGTACACTATATTAGCGAACGACATACGCGAAATAAAAAGCATAGTAATGCTCCTTTAACAACTGATCCCGTTCAACGTGCGCACTCCTTTTTTATAGAGAACACAGCTCAAATAGCCAAGCAGTGAACTGCTATGATAGGGAAGGAAATAGCTTGATATAATAGTGGCATTTAGGGGATTAGTGGAACCAGGCTAGCAGGACACAACGAGCCTTCAAGAAACGTTGTGAGAACACCAGACCCAAGGGTCGACCACGAAAAAGATGGGTCGATGGAATATTAGAAGCACTAGGAAACATAACAGCAGCAGAGGCGAACAGAAGTGCAAAAGACCGCAAATTATATCTCCCCTCGACGCTGAAAGGCAGATGAGGAAGTAACGCTGAATAAGAAGAGGAGGAAAAAAGAATAGGCTAGCAGGAGAAGCTTGCGAAAAGGGTGCAGATTACACATTTTAATGGAGGGTTAGACATGATGAAGACAGAGGCAAAGATTGGCTTTGCTATCAAATCAACAATTGTCAGCGAAATAGTAGAACTCCTGGCGTGTATGAATGACAAATGAATGATTATCAAAATCCTCCTCTTGTATGAAAAGAAACAAACGAGAATGAAACCAAGGAGCAATTATTTATAAAGGACTACTCCCCAGTCATTCGTCTCTATGACGGATAAAGGACTACTCCCCAGTCATTCGTCTCTATGACGGATGAGCTCATATTTTTTTTGCGATTCCAGTGCCAGTGCAGGCTCATATAGTATGTCATGGTAGGAAGTTATCGAATATGATAACGTTTGGTGTTTTAACAACAATGGATTATGTCGTCTACTAACATATGCAGAAAAAGATCATTTGTCATCGCCAGCATCGAAAGATGGTACTGGTAAATACTGGCAACTGGACCTCCATATAGATCCAAGCTCGAAGCACCAGCACTTAACAGATTATGTGATGTTAGAAAGAGGGACGGACTGTTTTTGTTCACTGTGTAAATTCAATGTTTGGAGGCAGGTATGGAAGATCGCCTTATTGTGTCAACAGGTAATATTTCCGTGCAGCCTGCTAGAAGCGATCAGAGAATGAAGATACAAAAAACGAGGCACGATTTAACTGAAGAAACAAAGGTTGAAAAGCATGCTGCTGCCAAGATGAAAACTTTCAAATCTAACTATAGACAACCAGCGTGTGAACACAACCTGGGCTACATCAAAAGGAGCTAATTTACACAACTGATTCAGCTATTGTTGACTTAACCACAGCAAGAACAATTGACTAATTTGATGAGAACAATGATGAAATAATGAAGGCATCAATTGAAAAACAAAATCTTGCCACAAGTTCCAAAAGACGAAATACTATACAACATACCCTAACTGAATAAATGATGGGAAATGGTTTATAACATTTCTAGCATCAAAGCTCGTGGCCCGTACTCAGTTCCGTGAAAGATTTCAAATGAAACATCAGTTCAGTTGTTATAGAGAAACTCAGACAATTGCAACACCGTAGAGCTGAGAAGACATGACGTAATGAGGACAGCAGCGAGCTATGGAGCTCGTCACCACAAACGAGGTCAAGGTGGGATGCCTGCTCGCACCAATTTTATTTAGCTTATTATTTTCAGCAATATTTGTTGAGGCTTTTAAATAAAGGCGGGTGCAAAGGATTTAGATGACGTAGAGAAAGAAAATTGTTTAATCCTAGGAGGCTTCAATAAGAAAAAATCCAGGGTAAAATCACAAAAAAGGAATCTTTAGTTTTCCGGCAGTTGCGTTCTCAAAGTTGGTTCCGAGCGTTACCTCTGAAACAATATGGGCAGATTCTCTAGAGCACTTTCGGACTTTGTACTCGCCATAAATCAGCGAGTAAACAAAAACTATGTCTGATTCAGTCACTTGCAAATCTTTTAATGAACATAAGGTCAAGATAACTTGGAGAGCAACTGAAAGTCGTAAAAAGATTCACTTATCCTGGTAGCCCCCTCTCACATATTTTCACCATTGGTGAAAAGATGGATACGAGGAAAGCAAATTCCAACAGCACTTTTATCAGATTACATAAAAGAATGATTGTTATCATGGTGGTATAAACTTACAGACTGAACTAAGGATTTACAAAGATGTGGTACTCACACTGTTGTTATACAGACACACAGATAGAGGGATTGTGTAGAGACGTAAAGAAGCTAAAAGAAGCCAAGTCGCTTCGAACCAGCCTGCCCTATGAAGTTTAAGATCAAGACAAGATCAAATTTACATTTTCGGCCAAAGCTGATAGCTCCGGTATGGACAATATTCTGATGCACAGACGAACGCTCTGGACACGACATAAATTTTATTTGCCCAATCACGGCCAAACAGCAGAACGACTAAAGCAAGCAACAGAAAGTGCTCGCGAAATGGATCTCCAACAACCAATCTACTCACCAGTCACTCTGAACGCCTGACTGCTCTCCCCAACCAGCTCATTCTAATCTTCATGTGAGACCCTGAGCTCGTATCCTGTCTCTTGAGTCTCACTTTCCCTTAATACACCACGATTATCTCAATTCTCCTGACACTGTCCCAATACACCACTAAATTACCCTATCTGCTTACACCATTACGCTACCCTGTTACAAGAACAGCTCATAGCTCGGATCTATTTGAGTTGGGCTCTCTTCCAATAGATTGTGCTAACATTCAAAGCATCTAGGGTGAAAGGGATATTACTCTGATCCTTGTTTCGTGTGTGTTATTGCAATCATTAGGGCATTTTTTTTTAGCCTCCTACAAATGCCATTAAAGTAGGCAGTGCTTTTCTAAATAATGAGACATTCTTACAATGGACCGCCTGCTATAAGCAACCCGAGTGTATGTCTGCAACTACCCCTCTCATCGTCCTCACGTCTGCGACTACGGCTCCCAGAATACCCACGTCTGTGACTATGGTTCCAAGTATATCAACGTCTGCGACTTCATCTCACAGTATACCCACATCTGTGACTATGGCTACCAGTATGCTAACGTCTGCGACTTCATCTCACAGTATACCCACATCTGTGACTATGGCTCCCAGTATACCCACATCTGTGACTATGGCTTCCAGTATACCAACGTCTGTGACTATAGCTCCCAGTATACCCACATCTGTGACTATGGCTCCCAGTATACCCACATCTGTGACTATGACTCCCAGTATACCAACGTCTGCAACTATGGTTCCAAGTATACTAACGTCTGCGACTTCAACTCACAGTATACCCACATCTGTGACTATGGCTCACACTATACCCACATCTGTGACTATGGCTTCCAGTATACCCACATCTGCGATTATGGCTTCCAGTATACCCACATCTGCGACTATGGCTCCCAGTGTACCAATGTCTGTGACTGCGACTCCCAGTATACCAACGTCTGTGACTGCGACTCCCAGTATACCAACGTCTGTGACTGCGACTCCCAGTATACCAACGTCTGTGACTGCGACTCCCAGTATACCAACGTCTGTGACTGCGACTCCCAGTATAGCCACGTCTGCCGTTACGTCGCAGACCAACCAGCCTATGACTTGTTTTTTTTTTTATGAGTAGATTAATAAATGAATGAAAATGTTACTTGTGCTGTAAACTGGATTAAAGTTTGAAAGATTTGAGCAAATCTCCACTTACTCCACCGAATCTATCTGAATTCAATGGCTAGACAAGACGTCAGAAGATGTAATCCAGAGTTGCGGATAACCAGTGTATGCTACGTGTTTTGCCATGTCTCTTCCGACAGCGCGTCGTTGATTGAAAGGGCCAAAACACTTGCTCGACGAGGGATATATTTATTATGATCAGATTACCTTCTGCTGCAAAGCTCTGTATAAAGAGTTTCCTATTACTATTAATTATTATTATTGCATTCCATTCGTTGTTGAAACAAATATTTCTTCCTCGCATTTTCTTCAGTCCAACCTTCACGTGCTGGTTGGTAAGCCCAGTGTCATCTATAATTAATAAATATTTAAGCTGGTGTGCTTTTATCTTAGCTTACTATTTAGTTATAGATTCATTTTTCGCCTAACAAACAATTATCATGTACCCTTCACAATACCCTGCCTCAGTGTTACAGTCTTACATGAGGTGACATCGTGCAAAGAGCAGTCCATTCGTAACTAGATGTAAACGGCATTCTTTGCTCTTATTGTTTTGGTGTGTGACTGATCTTAAGGTCTCCCATGATCTAGTGGATAGCTGGTGTTATCACAGATGGTGGACAATACAGGTATTGTGGACTAATCTTTTCAATCTCAGGCCCTGACTATTACCTTCTATAATTTGATATATTTTGTTAACATATATTTAATAGCATCACTAGTTGTCAACACTTACAACGGAATACAAATACAATGCTAACGATAGCTCACAGCCATTCTGACATCTCAGCACACTACTATGTATCTGCCATTCATTGAACTAGGCTTCTCTCTCTATTAATAAAGTCGGTTTCACACAACCTAAACACTACCGCCTTTATTGATAACATTTCTATGGCTTTGATAACTAAAGTCATTTCCCAATAAGCTCAAATAAATCTCAACCACAATGTTCGCTATTTAAATCCTAAGCTAATTGTCTCGATACAAAACCTTCTATTAACGTGCTCTCATCTTCAGGTCATGGTGGAAACATCCTAACTTTTTGACATCTAACTTCACCTCCACAGCCTCCCGTCCAAGCTCTGTCTACCTCTACTGTCCTCCGTCCAAACTCTGTCTACCTCTACTGTCCCCCGTCGAATACCCACTTGTACAAGTCTTTATCTTTCTACGTCGTAGTTCTACCAACGTGACCCCTTAAAGTTCACGCTTTTTTACAAGTTCTCAGTGAACTCATTCTCGAAACAGAACTGTCTCTGTACAAATGAGGAAAATTCCCTTTATTCATCTATCTCTAGTCGTCCTTGCTTAACAAGCGAGGCGACATCCATTATTGTGCTAACTCGTTAACAAAACGTCTATTACTTCCACCTGATTTAACAAGCCTTTCATAGCTTTAGCGAAAAGACGAATGATTTGGGGGTAGTGGGGATGCTGTGGCATGTTGACATCTATATGGACCCGCAGGTTAGAACCGTCTACCAATTATAGCGTGGTCTTAGTGTGATCGAGTCAGCTCCGGGGGTTGTTATAATACAAGAAACATTAACCACAAGATTACAAACAACAATTAACATTTTATCATGCTTTTTATTTTCAAATAAAACAATGACGCAACAATAAAAACTATGATATCGAGAGTTGGCTTTTATAGTGTCATTGCTTACATCATTTGCTACTTGTGTTCAGCATAAAGAAGAGTGTTTAAAATAGACGTTTGATGTTTCTCATTTCTACGTCTTTGCAATCAGATTCCATCACTTTTGGGTACCTCCTACATTTGGTGGCCAAGTTTCAAAGCGACCCTGTGAGGATTAACAGATGTAATTAAACAATTAGATGTAGTCGATTTACTGGTATTAAACAAAATGTACAGTTTCCTTGGAAGTCGTGATAGCTCAGTGGTTAGTGAACTGGACTACAAAGGACAAGAGGTAGGGTTCGATCCCAACCGACGGCTTCCAGGTTCACCCAGCCTTTAATGGGTTCCGGATTTTTTTCTGGGAATGTAAAGCGGCACGGGCGTAATACTGACCACATTACCCCAAAAATCATGTGCCGAGGGTCTGTAAAATGTACGCTCACTAACACCATATTCCCTATACGCCACTTGGCGTGACAGGGGTACTTTACTTTTTTTTTACGGTATCCTTTACAAACACAAATAAATAATGCAACAAACATATTGTTGGAGACATATTTTTACTCATATGGAACTGACCTTGTGACAAGTAAACATCTACTACAGATTTACCGATGTTAAAAATAGCAAGGGATGTTGGTAATACAAATATGTTGTTTCATTTCTTTAAAATATTTGAAACGAAAGTTTATATTTCGCGTTGTTTTCACCGTTCTTCTGTAGCTTTTACTGATTGAGATCAAACTCAAGGTGATCACTGTCCTTAACGTCAGGCCGCTTATTGCTGCTCTTCAAGCGTTTCCTTGCAGTAGATAGATAATTTAATGGAACAGAAAGTTCTGGAAACGTGTATTCTCCCAACACAGAATCGGTGTTAGTTCAGGAACTTCTGTTTTAACTGTTATCGTCATTAAATTCACCATTGTTTTTTTTTTTTCCCAAAACGAAGAAATATGAGTTAATCGTTCATTGACTTCACAATTGACAACACAGTACTTTGGGCAAATCCATCATGCCCAGATCCTATAAATATTAAATACACACAAATTGTCCAAGTATCTCGCTGATTGAGATTATCTGCAGATCGACATTATTCAACGCCACTTTCTCCCAATATTTTTCTGCTTTATCCTTTATATGTCACCTGTTGAAAGGGTCACCACGTGAGCACGATTTACGCCGCTTATTTTGGATGCTAACATGACACAAGTTAATGATAGTGATGTTGATAACACGTTAGACGAGAGATTACGTCTTGTGCAGACTGTTTCTGTCAACGTGAAATTAAACACAAAATTCGAGAGAGAGAAAAAAAATATATGATCAAAATAGTTTGAAGAACTTGAAGAAAGATTCTATTGAAAGCACGTAGCAAATAATATTTGTGAGATTTTGTTTAACGTAGGGTGACCATTCGTCCCCGATTTCCGGGGACAGTCCCCGGAATGTAGAAGTTGTCCCCGAAAGAAATTTGTCCCCGATTTTGTCCCCGATTTCAGTGAATAAATAAATGTTCATACACGGAATCGGCCCTCTTTTAAAGTAATCACTAGGACTCAGGACATTACTGAGTTGTGTTTCTTTATCCCAGACTGAGCGGCATTAGCAGGAAGATAAAAGAGAAGACTTGGACGCGTTGTGTCGGAGATAGCTCTTTGAACTCTTGAAGCGCGGTGCTACATCACTTCTATTTCCACCACTCACTTCTATTGGGATGGGTTTAATTTAAAAAAAAACAGACACTCTCTCTCCCCCCCACCCTGCCTTTCCGGACATCTCCCGCCAAAGTATCTCGCCAAAGTCGCCAACAGTAAAAACTAACATTAATTTATCGTGTGAAAGCTTCAGTGAAAAACTTGCTTCAAATCATGAGATCTTGAGAAAGATACACTCAAAAAACAAGTACCACGCCGAGGCAACAACCTCTTCAGTAGAAATAAGGGACTGTAAACATGACTTTAATACTGCAATTGATATCTATATGTTGCTTAAATTTTTTTTATTTTGAATATTTTTTTTAATTGAGAAACACAAATTAACAAAAATAAATTCAAACAGCAAATGAACAGTTATTGTGAAATTTAAAGTTTTCTTTTTTTTTTTTTTTGCATCTACAAAATTTCTTGCGCACAAACAGTCACACACCCACCCAAACATATATATATATATATATATATATATATATATATATATATATATATATATATATATATAGATATATATATCGTTCGTCCCCGATTTTGTGGGACAGTCTCAGAAATAAGCAAAAAAATCCTCTGAAATGTAAAAAATATGACAAATGTCCCCGGAAACAATGGGAAAAAAATGGTCACCCTAGTTTAACGCCAATCTTCACTTCCACTGACACCTTCTTTCTATTGTAGAAAAAGAAATAACGTTTTTTTTTCTTATATATCCAGGCTAACCCAAATATTGGCGCTAAAGGATTGCATGTAATTTTTTTTCGATATTGCCTACTATCATTCTCTCCTTCAGATGTCAAAGTTTGATGTTCAAAGATGTTCCTTAGGTTTACTTTCTCATGCAGTCTCGAACAAAGTTTGTGATGACTCAAAAGCAATTGATGACACGTGTTTCTTTTTCTTCAGTGAAAATTAACTTCCGCTTTTGCATTGTAAATGATCAAAGTTTGGCTCCGGCATAAGGAAGCGCGAATGAACATGATTGTGTACGAGGATGTAAGACTAAATAAACAAAAAGCACATTATTTGAAGCTCTTTGTAAAAAATGTTTAATACAAAGCACGTTAATGAAAGAAAAGACTTACCGGAGTAGTAGATACTGTAGAGGTAATAGCATACAAAATATATTATTAGTGTGGATTACAATTAAAAGACTTCAAGATTTAATAATTAGTGATTTTGATAACTATTTCTTAATGTAAAATATACAACAGTGGATACTGCACTTTTCCAACAATAACATTCAGCTAAGTCTGTTGCAAAACGCTAAATACGAAGACACAACTATTATTTTTGTTTCCCAGTACGCTAATTTTCGTTGGTTGTAGTCAATGATGTGCTGATATTTCTTTCCTTTTTTATTTTCCTTTCACGTCCTCTCATTTCTTCTGTAACGCCTCTTCCAACAACTCCTGCAAATCCTACTCCTACAACTCCTCGTACTACAAAGCCTCTTTATAAAACCCCTCCTCCTACAATACAACCCCTTATCCTACAACCCTTTCTCCTACAACCCCTCCTCATTCAACACCTCCTCCTACAAACCTTTCTCCTACAGACCCGCATGCAACTCCTCTTCCTAAAACCCCTCCCAGAGCAACCCCTCTTCATAAAACCCCTTCTCTTGCAATCCCTCCTTCTATAACCCCTCCTCCTACAACCTCTCCTCCAACAACCTCTCCTCCTACAAACCCTCTTCTTCCAACCCTTCCTCCTACAACCCCTTCTCCTAAAACCCCTCCTCCTTCAACCTCTCCTCCTACAACCATTCCTTATAGAACCCTTTCTCTTACAAACCCCTCCTCCTACAACCCTTCTCCTACAGCCCCTCCTCCTTCAGCCCTTTCCCCCAACCTCTCCTCCTACAACCCCTCCTCCAACAATCCCTCCGCCTACAATCCCTCCACATCAATGGGTCGTTATAAATTTATATAAATCAAATAAGCAACAATAATAACCAAATTATTTTTTTAAAGAAATTAATTCCCTGTTGGGTTCTAATCATTATAACTTTACATGCAAGTTTTGAGCAACTTACAACAAGCGGTTAAATAGCTATCGATTTTAAAAGTTGGGCACGAGTTATGAAACAAGCTATATACCTCTCTTTATAGTGAGATCCGATGTCTAGCCCCCTCTGTGTAGTGATGTCCGATGTCTAGCCCCCTCTGTGTAGTGAGATCCGATGTCTAGACCTCTCTGTGTAGTGAGATCCGATGTCTAGCCCCCTCTGTGTAGTGAGATCCGATGTCTAGACCTCTCTGTGTAGTGAGATCCGATGTCTAGCCCCCTCTGTATAGTGAGATCCGATGTCTAGAACTCTCTGTGTAGTGAGATCCGATGTCTAGCCCCCTCTGTGTAGTGAGATCCGATGTCTAGCCCCCCTCTGTGTAGTGAGATCCGATGTCTAGACCTCTCTGTGTTGTGAGATCGATGTCTAGGGCACTCTGTGTAGTGAGATCGATGTCCAGACCTCTCTGTGTAGTGAGATCGACGTCTATCGCACTCTGTGTAGTGAGATCGATGTCCAGACCTCTCTGTGTAGTGAGATCGTTGTCTAGCGCACTCTGTGTAGTGAGATCGATGTCCAGACCTCTCTGTGTAGTGAGATCGATGTACTAGCGCACTCTGTGTAGTGAGATCGATGTCCAGACCTCTCTGTGTAGTGAGATCAATGTCTAGACCTCTCTGTGTTGTGAGATCGATGTCTAGCTCTCTCTGTGTTGTGGGATCGATGTCTACTCTTCTTTGTGTAGTGAGATCGATGTCTAGCCCTCTCTGTGTTGTGAGATCGATGTCTAGACCTCTCTGTGTTGTGGGATCGATGTCCAGACCTCTCTGTGTTGTGAGATCGATGTCTACTCCTCTTTGTGTTGTGAGATCGATGTCTAGACCTCTCTGTGTTGTGAGATGGATGTCTAGACCTCTCTGTGTTGTGGGATCGATGTCTACTCTTCTTTGTGTAGTGAGATCGATGTCTAGCCCTCTTTGTGTTGTGAGATCGATGTCTAGACCTCTCTGTGTTGTGGGATCGATGTCTAGACCTCTCTGTGTTGTGAGATCGATGCCTAGACCTCTCTGTGTAGTGAGATCAATGTCTAGACCTCTCTGTGTTGTGGGATCGATGTCTAGACCTCTCTGTGTTGTGAGATCGATGTCTAGACCTCTCTGTGTTGTGAGATCGATGTCTAGACCTCTCTGTGTTGTGAGATCTATGTCTAGACCTCTCTGTGTTGTGAGATCGATGTCTAGACCTCTCTGTGTAGTGAGATCGATGTCTAGACCTCTGTGTGTTGTGGGATGGATGTCTAGCCCTCTTTGTGTTGTGAGATCGATGTCTAGACCCATCTGTGTTGTGAGATCGATGTCTAGCCCTCTCTGTGTAGTGAGATCAATGTCTAGACCTCTCTGTGTAGTGAGATCAGATGTCTAGACCTCCGTGTGTAGTGAGATCCGATGTCTAGACCTCTCTGTGTAGTGAGATCCGATATCTAGCACTCTCGGGTGACTGTAATATATAGATGTCCCGTGTGCAAACGCACACGTTAAAGAACAACTGGTTCTGGTTATTATTTTAAATCGAAAAGAGTCGGCCATCAATTTGGCCCCTCCACGGGTAAACTTGTCAACAAAAACCTGCCCTTATCGTGGATCCCAGAGCGTTCTTCAGAGTTCGTGCGCGTGACCCAGGATTCTCCACTCTGATATTTTCTAGATTCTCGAAGGGGATTTCGTTCTACATATGGCTTCTTCGGTGGGCGATAATGATGATCTTAATAACAACAACAATCACTCTTATTTTAAATAGATTGATTAAATAAATTATAAGACAATATTTTTTTACAATATGAAACTCAAGCAGCTGTTGCAACCAGCATTACCTTGTCTGAGATAGTTTTCCCACCATCTATCATAATCGTCACTAGAATCGTCACTAGAATCGTCACTAGAATCGTCACTAGAACCATCACTAGAATCCCCCCTGAAACGGCCATCATGACCGTTATTGGAAGGTGGGACCCATGAACCGGTCGGACCAACACGTTGACCATCATCTGTGGGAGGAGCGGAACTCTGAGCATTCGTCCATGTCACGACGATTAAAACAAGAAGGGAGAGAATGACAATGGCAGCCCTCATTCTGATAGTGTCTGAGAATCAAAACAAAGTATGAGACATCACATCAAACATTGCTACTATATATATATATATATGTATAAAGATGAAATAAATAATTCCTTTGTTTAAAATGGTGATCGTTTATCATAGTATCAATGTGATTAACGTTGGTATTAACACCAAGGTGATGTCTTCTCTAACCGTGTTGTTTTAAGAAAATGTAGAGTTCTTGTCGTAGTTAAATATTCTTAAGCATGAAAATTGTTTTGTATTAACTTCTCGTTCATTAATTTTTCCTATTTCTTTATAAAATAAATTACAATTATCTTTCTTCACGGCCACCAATGGGTGCATAATACTTGCAAGTGTCTATCAGTGAGTCATGGTCAAACGTCATGTAGAGCTTGCAAGTGTCTATCAGCGAATCATCGTCAAGCGTCATACAGAGCTTGCAAGTGCCTATCAGTGAATCATGGTCAAACGTCATGTAGAGCTTGCAAGTGTCTATCAGTGAGTCATAGTCAAACGTCATGTAGAGCTTGCAAGTGTCTATCAGTGAGTCATAGTCAAGCGTCATGTAGAGCTTGCAAGTGTCTATCAGTGAGTCATAGTCAAGCGTCATACAGAGCTTGCAAGTGCCTATCAGTGAGTCATGGTCAAACGTCATGTAGAGCTTGCAAGTGTCTATCAGTGAGTCATAGTCAAACGTCATGTAGAGCTTGCAAGTGTCTATCAGTGAGTCATAGTCAAACGTCATACAGAGCTTGCAAGTGTCTATCAGTGAGTCATAGTCAAACGTCATGTAGAGCTTGCAAGTGTCTATCAGTGAGTCATAGTCAAACGTCATGTAGAGCTTGCAAGTGTCTATCAGTGAGTCATAGTCAAGCGTCATACAGAGCTTGCAAGTGCCTATCAGTGAATCATGGTCAAACGTCATGTAGAGCTTGCAAGTGTCTATCAGTGAGTCATGGTCAAGCGTCATACAGAGCTTGCAAGTGTCTATCAGTGAGTCATAGTCAAACGTCATGTAGAGCTTGCAAGTGTCTATCAGCGAATCATCGTCAAGCGTCATACAGAGCTTGCAAGTGCCTATCAGTGAGTCATGGTCAAGCGTCATACAGAGCTTGCAAGTGCCTATGAGTAAGTCATGGTCAAGCGTCATACAGAGCTTGCAAGTGTCTATCAGTGAGTCATAGTCAAACGTCATGTAGAGCTTGCAAGTGCCTATCAGTGAGTCATGGTCAAGCGTCATACAGAGCTTGCAAGTGTCTATCAGTGAGTCATGGTCAAGTGTCATACAGAGCTTGCAAGTGCCTATCAGTGAGTCATGGTCAAGCGTCATACAGAGCTTGCAAGTGCCTATCAGTGAGTCATGGTCAGCGTCATACAGCGCTTGCAAGTGTCTATCAGCGAATCATCGTAATGCGTCATACAGAGTTTGCAAGTGCCTATCAGTGAGTCATGGTCAAACGTCATACAGAGCTTGCAAGTGTCTATCATTGAGTCATGGTCAAGCGTCATACAGAGCTTGCAAGTGCCTATCAGTGAGTCATCGTCAAGCGTCATACAGAGCTTGCAAGTGCCTATCAGTGAGTCATGGTCAAGCGTCACACACAGCTTACAAGTGCCTATTAGTGAGTCATGGTCAAGAGTCATACAGAGCTTGCAAGTGCCTATCAGTGAGTCATCGTCAAGAGTCATACAGAGCTTGCAAGTGTCTATCAGTGAGTCATGGTCAAGCGTCATACAGAGTTTGCAAGTGCCTATCAGCGAGTCAATGTCGAGTGTCATCCAGAGTTTGCAAGTGCCTATCAGCGAGTCAATGTCGAGTGTCATCCAGAGTTTGCAAGTGCCTATCAGCGAGTCAATGTCGAGTGTCATCCAGAGTTTGCAAGTGCCTATCAGTGAGTCATGGTCAAGCGTCATCCAGAGTTTGCAAGTGCCTATCAGTGAGTCATGGTCAAGCGTCATACAGAGTTTGCAAGTGCCTATCAGTGAGTCATGGTCAAGCGTCATACAGAGTTTGCAAGTGCCTATCAGTGAGTCATGGTCAAGCGTCATACAGAGTTTGCAAGTGCCTATCAGCGAGTCAATATCGAGTGTCATCCAGAGTTTGCAAGTGCCTATCAGTGAGTCATGGTCAAGCGTCATTCAGAGCTTGCGAGAGCCTATCAGCGAGTGAATGTCGAGTGTCATTCCGTTCTTGCAAGTGCCTCTCCGCGAATCACTACTTTGCCTCTCTTATTAGTATTCTTAGATTTTTGCCTCTCTTATAAGTTTTCTTAGATTTTTGCCGCTCTTATTACTATTCTTAGATTTTTGCCGCTCTTATTACTATTCTTAGATTTTTGCCGCTCTTATTAGTATTCTTAGATTTTTCTCGCCTTCTTTTCATCCAGCGTTTCCTAAATTGACGGATTTCTTTGAGATTCTCGTTATTTCTTCTTATCTATGCCTGAAATACAACGTCAACTATCTTTTACTGATTATGCATGCGATATTATGTTGTTGTTCTTCCTCTTCTTTACTTCCTCATCTGCCTTTCAGCGTCGAGAGGAGATATAATTTGCGGCCTTTTGCTCTTCTGTTCGCCTCTGTTGCTGTTATGTTTCCTAGTGCTTCTAATATTTCATCGACCCATCTTTTTCGTGGTCGACCCTTGGGTCTGGTGTTTTCACAACGTTTGTTGAAGGCTCGTTGTGTTGTGTTTTGTTCTTTCTGCGTTGTCCCATGGCCAAACCATTGTATCTGTTGTTTCCTTATATATTCTATGGCGGGGGCTATTTCTAGCTTTTTTCTCAGTTCTTCATTTCTGATCTTATCTCTCAGACTGTTTCCTATCATTCGTCTAACACATTTCATCTCAGTAGATGTTATTTTTCTTATTGTTCTTACATCTAGGGTCCAGGTCAGGCATTGTTAACACAACGTTGGAATGAAGATTGTATTGTAGAGTGCTCGTTTTGCCTCCAGAGTTATTTACTTGTTGGACAATAGTGATGATAACTGTCCGATGATTTGACAAGCTTTGTTGCATCTTGATTCTATCTCTGCTGTTTGAGAATTATCGTTTGTCATTAGACTTAATAGGTATTTGAATTTCTCTACTTGTTTTAGTTGTCTACCTTCTATAGTTATGTTGATGTTCTGTTTATTTTTGGTGACATTCATGATTTCTGTTTTGTTGATGTTGATTTTCATGTTGTATTTTGTGCCTCAGCTGTTGAGTTTGTTTAAGTGTTCTTGTAGGTCTTCTATTGTTTCATGTATTAGTGCCTGATCGTCTGCAAATAAAATAGCTCTTTGATCTCCTCTGTCTCTGATGGGTTGGCTAGCTTGCATATATAGTCCATGTATGTAATAAACAGTAGGGGGATAGTACGCACCCCTATCTTACACCTGATCTAACTTTTAAGTGGTCTGTGTAGCCTGCTGCTGTTCTGACCCTGCAGCTGCTGTTGACGTAGAGACTTTTAATAAGGTTGTTAGATGTTGGCTTACTCCGTATGTTGTTAGTAGCTCCCACTGTTGTTCTCTGTTTACTCTGACGAATGCATTTTCTTGGTCAATGAAGGCTATGTATAAGTTTTGGTTGTGTTCTGTCGTTTTTTTCTGCAAGCTGTTTTAATGTGAATAGTGCGTCGGTACATCCTCTGTTTCTTTGGGACCCCATTTGAGAATCGCTTAACTGTAGTTCTATTATTAGTCTCAGCCTTTCTTTTCAAGATTTTGGCGTATAGCTTTCCTACATGGCTGAGAAGAGATATACCTCTATATTGATTGCAGTCTCTTTTGCTACCTTTATTTTTCCATATTGGTATGATGATTGCCTGTTGCCAGTCTTTTGGGGCTTGGTGTTGGTGCCATGCTGCATTAAATATTCTGTGCAGCCATTGCATTCCTGTTTCTCCTGCTGCTGCTATTATTTCTATTGGCATGTTATCTATCTCCGGTACTTTATTTCTTGGTGCATACTTGATTACTTCTTCGATTTCCTCTTTCATTTTGTTGGGTTCAGTATTTGTGAGTTCTAGCGTGGTTTTTGTTATCTTATTGGTAGTTGGTATGTATAACAGGTCTCCAAAATATTCTTTCCATTTCTGTTTCATACATTGGTTATTTGATATTGGCTGTCCGTCTTTGTCATTTATCAGGTCAGTAGGATCATGGTTTTCTTTTCTCGCTCTTGTGGCTTTTACTGCTTTGTAGAAATCTTGTTGCTGTCTTGAAGTCCCTGCTCATGTTTTGTCCGAATTCTGTCCAATTCTTTTGCTTAGCTTCTTTGATCAACATTTTAACTCTTTTTCAAACTAAGGCATATTTTTCTTATTTTTCTTGGTTCTTGTTCTCCCTTAAATTTTTAAACAGTTTCTTCTTTTCTTTAATTGCTTCTATGATTGTTTCATTCCACCACGGGGTGCTCTTTTTCCCTACTCTTGTTCTTAGCTTCGTTCCACAAACTGTTTTAGAGATGTTGGTTACTGTTTCCTTAAATTGTTTCCACTCTTCTTCTACTGTGCATACTTCGTTAGGGAGTTTCTTGAATTCCTCTGTTAGTTTTTCTTCTAGGGTTTTCCTTGTTTCTTATCTTTTAATTGTTTTATTGTTATTGTCTGTTCTTTTCGCTTCTCTTGTTTGTTTTCGTATATTCTCTTTATTTTTGGCTGTCTTAGTGTGATCATAACCATTTTGTCATCCGTGTCGTCTGTAATATTTGGAATTGCTCTACTGTCGGTTACTCTTTTCTTGTTCTGTTTTCTTGTTAGTATAAAATGTATCTGGCTTCTGCATATTGTGTCATTCCATTTGTACCAGGTGTATACTTGCGACTCTCTGTGTTTGAAGAATATGTTGGTGATAAATAAATCATTTTGATTGCCTAGATTGATATTTTGTTTCATGACCATTACTCTTAGTTGTTTCACTAGTTCACTGGGCTTGAATATATCCCATTTACAAAGTAAACATTGTAATTTCAAATGCATTTATTTTTTGTGCTTAAAAGATTGGTGTTCCCAAATGGTGTGGTTTGAGCCGCAACTATAACACTATGTGATATACCACTTAAATGTGTTCGATTCCCGCTGGGAGCAGTGTGAATTGTACTCGTGGTTGGAAAAAAAAATACCCCCATGGTCGACCCAGCCGTTGGCAGAAATGGGTACCATGGTATTAACCTGGGAAGGTGAGGAATGTCGCTTCACATCAGAGTTTCGATGCTTGAGGCGACACTATACAGAAATATCAGAACATTTCTGGATAGGCGGCCGAGCACATATGGGTGTAAACTCGCGTGCCAAGACGCCGGTTCAAGTCTCGTACTTGACCTTTACCACTTAAATTTGTGTGGAAGTTCACTAGCTGGGATCTGCGATCACATCTTCCACTTTGCTTGATAGAAATATACAGACTCAAATCGCTGAGGATGACACTTTTTATAATCAGTAGCTCTTATTTGCTGAGAGCTTGTATGACTATATGGATTACCAATTCCTCTGCTCTGCTGTTTATGTTCCTCTCTCCTAATGGGAGGTGAAGATGGTGTATTGATGTCTTTTCGCTGGTGCAGGTTGTGTAGTTACGATTGCCTCCCTTCTTTGATGCTTCAATTGTGGATCCATCTAATTGAATTCCCGTGTCCAGAGATATGTGGAGTATATTTCCAGGAGCATGACGCGTTATAGAGCTCTCATTTCTGTTTCGGGTTGAATATTTTGGAGACTAATCCTGAATTATTGGTGGTTCTATCTTGTGTATTACGATTTCGCCTACTGTTTTCATCCCCGAGAGTATTTTCGCTGTCATCATACATTATCTCAACCTTATATATTTAAAATGCTGTCAGACGTTACACAGAACTTACTGTCCAACTCGTTATATGAAATATGGAATTCGCATTGTTACTCGTTATACGGTATTCTAGGCTTTGTTGTGTACTCGGTCATACATGGCAAAGAACTTGTGTAGCCCATTATTCATTACATGTACGTACTGTACCTCTTCATATGTCCTTAGTCTTGAAGAGTTTATCAATAAACGTTAAAGAGATGATAATTGCTTTCGTTAAAAATTCCTGAAGGTAAAAGACTCTACCGAACTGACAACCTGATCTCTTACAACATTCTGTCTCACATCACATCACGTGATCTACATCAACACAGACGTTCACTAACCTGTTTCTCCACGAATGTCAGCTGACCGTCAGTTTTGGATATGCTTGTATCAATCACTCAATCCTCAATTTATACAATTACGTTATCACAATATCTATGTTCAATTAAGCTAATTGTAATTGTCATCTTGAGATAAGTGGTCTGCATGAAACACATGTACGTCTAATTTAGTCGGTGCTTCAGGTCTCTAAAGTGCAACTGTTACCAACAAACAAGGCATACACTTTATTGTTATAACTGGCGTTATTTACACGTTTTATTCACTCTCTTTTATTAGATTTATGGAAGCAGATTGTATTGTTGACCTGAAATAAACGGTATCCCAAAATATGCAAACTGTAATTGCATTAATAACACCTTCCAAAATCACAAATTTATTAATATTTTGAAACCAATACTAGCCTTCTTGTCTTCATATAAAATGGTGAAGCTGCTGGATTCGGCATATTATATATTAATATTGTCTCTCATTGCTTATCTTCACAACTGACCTGTACAATAATCATGTTCTAAGTGATCTCTGGCGTTTACCTGTTGTCAACCCTTTACTTTACCTCGAGTCCACTTCATGATAGGTTTGGAGTTGCCAAACTAACAAAATAATACAGAAATGTATGTTAAATACACATGAACGTACCACTCGGAGAAGCTGTCATATACAGGCTTGCACTATTATTTTTGCTTATGACTCAGCTTTTTTTTCCCATGCGGTCTGGTATGATTCTATATTTCGAATCCAATCTGCAAAATCAAGCTTATTTCCACCCATTATAGCGTCGTGATCGTTTCCACTTGACCATCATCATCATCAATCGGGCCTGTTGGTGTAGGTGATCATGTCTCTTCACAACTTTCGATCTCGACAGTTATTTATCATTTCTGTTGTTGACCTTCTGCCAAGCCATTCTCTTAAACTGTCTGGTATTTTTTTTCTCTTACCTTTCCTCTATCTCTTCGTCTCTCAATTTTCCCAGTTATTACAATATATACCAGTTGTTCTATTCTCATTACATGGCCAAAAAATGATTATTGTTTCTTCCTAGTATTGGGAATTAGCTCTTCTTAACTGCCCATGGTGTTCTCAACATTCTTCTGTAAAACCACATTTTTACAGACTCCAGTGATTTTCTTGTTTGTTGTCCTAATGTCCATGATTCACATCCATAAGTTAAGACTGACTCTATATAACATTTAAGAACTCTTTTTCTTGTTTCGATTGTCAAAATTGGATTGCATAGTATCTTCCTCTTTACCATAGTTCTGTTATAACTCAATTTCTTCTGTATTTCGATTTGATATTATTGGACCATTATTTTGTGAGAGCATTCATCACATACCCAAAACGCGTTTTGGTGTAGTGGAAGTGATTAATGTTTATTTTAGAACGCTATTGCTCCAGTTGGCTATTTAGTTAGCTAGCTAGTTAATTAGTTCGTTAGTTAGTTACTTCGCTGCGTGCATAATCAATTATTCCTGTCTACCCTCATACATTTAGAATGTCAGTCCTGTATATCCTCAACCATTTAGAATGTTAGTCCTGTCTACCCTCGTACATCTAGAATGTCAGTCCTGTCTATCAACATACATTTAGAATGTCAGCCCTGTCTATCCTCATACATTTAGAATGTCAGTCATGTCTACCCTCAAACATTTAGAATGTCAGTCATGTCTACCCTCAAACATTTAGAATGTCAGTCATGTCTATCCTCAAACATTTAGAATGTCAGTCATGTCTATCCTCAAACATTTAGAATGTCAGTCATGTCGTGTCTACTCTCATACATTTAGAATGTCTGTCCTGTCTACTCTCATATATTTATAATGTCAGTCCTGTCTATCCTCAAACATTTAGAATGTCAGTACTGTCTATCCTCAAACATTTAGAATGTCAGTACTGTCTATCCTCAAACATTTAGAATGTCAGTACTGTCTATCCTCAAACATTTAGAATGTCAGTCACGTCTACCCTCAAACATTTAGAGTGTCTGTCCTGTCTATCTTCAAACATTTAGAATGTCAGTACTGTCTACCCTCAAACATTTAGAATGTCAGTCCTGTCTACTCTCATACATTTAGAATGTATGTCCTGTCTACTCTCATACATTTAGAATGTCTGTCCTGTCTACTCTCACACATTTAGAATGTCTGTCCTGTATATCCTCACACATTTAGAATGTCAGGCCTGTATATCCTCAAACATTTAGAATGTCTGTCCTGTATATCCTCAAACATTTAGAATGTGAGGCCTGTATATCCTCAAACATTTAGAATGTCAGTCAAGAAGATTTCCCTGTCGTTTACTCCCTTCAAGAAGATGAGTAATGAAGTATTCAAAAGACACATCATTGTTCTACGTACAAGGCAGCAGCACATATTTCGATGATCAAGTGAAACCCTTCTACATTTTGAGCAAAAACAGCAGCTTCAGTTAGTGTCTCGTAATGGTCAACTCACAACTGCATCCACACATTCTTGGTACACTGATCATATAGTTCGTCGTTTCCTTATATCTTGTATATTTTGAAGCTTGTGATCCTAACTTCCAACGAAAATTTCCATATTTGTTAGGTTGTACATTTACGTTTATAAAACTGACTTCCTTACGGATTTAAGCCAAGTTTACAAAATATAATTTACGAGACTATGACTTGCCGCAGTGCACTATGTCTGTTTGTTTGTTTTTACTTGATTCCATTTCATGTTACTTTTTACAGAAATGGAACAGGCAGTTACATCTCACAAATGAAGGGGGTCATATAATTGAATATTTAGTCAAAGTTTGACAACTTTTGGGACACCCTGTGTGTGTTTTGTAAACGTTGCTAAAAATATTATTTCTCTCAACACATCGCTTGATTGATTCAAAATTGTATTTTTTTTTCATAGTTATATCAGTACTTAATGTTTAGAGTGTATTTACATATGCAACGAATCGAACACGTTGTGTATGTTAATTTGGCTAAAACGCTTATTTAAAATTATGCACACAAATCTCTTAGATCATAGAAAATATTAAAACGTTTGCAATGTGTAAACAAGTAAATTACCCTCTTATACAACAAAAATAAACTCAATCGTAAACATATTTTGTTGTTTGTGTACTGGATCCAACGGTCTATGAGCTAACGCGTTTCGGCCCGACACAAACAGCTCTTAGTAGAAACTTCCCTTCGGTTATACAGAATTAAGATAAAGTACACATACTCCATCGTGAATTTCATCTGTATCAAGCTGGTACATATGCTCTATTAAGTTCTACATCTACGAGGAACACATACTCTATCAAGAACTACCTCTACATTCAGGAGATACAAATACTCGATTAAGAGTCACTTCTACATTTAGACGGAACACATACTCTATCATTAGCTACATCTATATCAATGAGGAACACATACTCTATCATTAGCTATATCTATATCAATGAGGAACACATACTCTGTCAAAGAGCTACATCTATATCTAGGAGGAACACATACTCTATCAAGAGCTACATCTACATCTGGGAGGTACACACGTTCAATCAGCATGTGTATATCTACTTCTCCGCAAACCAAAATAATCCAGAGGTTACCTGAAAGCAAGAAAGTTGCATTCGGACTCACTTAGCATGACACTAGCAGTCAGTGCCAACTGTACAAGTGAAACATACAAGAAATCGACACTTCAGATGACCTCTGTTCTACAATATTATCATCAATACACGTACACCAATAGACAATGGAGACACACCTGCCAGAATGGGAACAAACTGGCTGTTCTGTGTTTACTCAAAAGACTAAGACACTAGAAGCGTGGTCAATATCCACGATTCTTTAAATGTACGTCGCTTCTTCAATGGATTCTTTAAGATCACATTTTTACCGTATTAACATTTTAATTTAAGACTGGATACTCTTTCAAGATAAGTTAAAGAAATACACGAGAGTATTAATTTCAATGTTTAAGGGAAAGAAATATGTACTTAGGAAAGGCAGACAATGTAATCATGTTCTAGAGACAAATAATAATAAATGAATATTATTATAGAGGGAAACTTCCGAGTGCTGTAAACATACCTCTTCCTCTGAATTGATTAGCTAATCATGTATTAGAGACAAATAATAATAAATGAATATTATTATAGAGGGAAACTTCCGAGTGCTGTAAACATACCTCTTCCTCTGAATTGATTAGCTAATCATGTATTAGAGACAAATAATAATAAATGAATATTATTATAGAGGGAAACTTCCGAGTGCTGTAAACATTCCTCTTCCTCTGAATTGATCAGCTAATTATGTACTATCCAATTGAGCGTTCCTAATGATGAATGATGAAGATAATATCCTATTTACTATCGTTAAATGAAGGTTGACCCTGCAACTCTGTGTTGACCTGTCGATGACTATTTGAAGAAGTTCGTGTTAAATCAGTATGCATTTTCTGGAAGACATTGTGACGACCTGTCTGAAAGTTAATGTAAAGATCACAACCTTCGATGGCATTAACTTAAACCTCTCGCCATCTTTTATTGAAACAGCTACAAGCAACTAATTATAGGATCTTGAAAGTGGAAGAGCAAAGTTTGGAGCGCTTCCTTTACGAATTATGACTGATGTTATGATTGATGTTGATCAACACGGTACAGTGCATTTTTTGTTCTTCAGAATGACTCATGTTAACCCTAACGGAGTATTATTAGGATGAACAAAGAAGAGCAGATATATCTTTTACATTTTTGGGTTAAAGTCAAGAAGAAACCATGGACTTGAAAAGAAAAAAAAATGTCAACGCTGTTGAAGGAAATCGAACATTTGATCTTCTTGTCGAGAGGTCGACATCTTACCTCTAGATCACACAGCCATTCATTCCATTCCTTAGGAGTCAATGAGAAGCTAACATGCATCTACGGTACCCGTAGTGCCACAATGACATGGTGAGAGTAGTGATGAAGTTAACATGCATCTACGAGACCCGTAGTGCCACAATGGCATGGTGAGAATAGTAATGAAGCTAACATGCATCTACGGTACCCGTAGTGCCACAATGACATGGTGAGAGTAGTGATGAAGTTAACATACATCTACGGTACCCGTAGTGCGACGATGACATAATGAGAGTAGTGATGAAGTTAACATGCATCTACGGTACCCGTAGTGCCACAATGACATGGTGAGAGTAGTGATGAAGTTAACATGCATCTACGGTACCCGTAGTGCCACAATGACATGGTGAGAGTAGTGATGAAGCTAACATGCATCTACGGTACCCGTAGTGCCACAATGACATGGTGAGAGTAGTGATGAAGTTAACATGCATCTACGGGACCCGTAGTGCGACGATGACATAATGAGAGTAGTGATGAAGTTAACATGCATATACGGTACCCGTAGTGCGACGATGACATGAGAGTAGTGATGAAGTTAACATGCATCTACGGGACCCGTAGTGCGACGATGACATGATGAGAGTAGTGATGAAGTTAACATGCATATACGGTACCCGTAGTGCCACAATGACATGATGAGAGTAGTGATGAAGCTAACATACATCTACGGTACCCGTAGTGCTATGATGAAATGATGAGAGTAGTGATAACGTTAACATGCATCTACGGTACACAGACGGTACTGTAGCCGCAGAGATTAGTAATACTGTAGCAGAGGAGATTAGTAATACTGTAACAGCAGAAATTAGAAATCTATTCTATTGACCTTTCGAGCCGTAACCGGCCCATAGGGCGTAGACCAAGATACACCTTCTCCTATATGAATTTTTGTTCTAGCAGTTTTCTTTTAAAGATATTTTATCAAATCTCGCCATCTGTCTCTGTTCTGTGCAAGCAGTTCTATCTCATTGAGGGAGCCGATTCCTGCTGCTCTTGCCTCTCTCATCAATGTTCTTCTCAGTGTCTCCCTGGGTCTTCCTCTTTTTCTTTTACCTGTTGTTTCCCATATGAGGGCTTGCTTTGCTATTCGATTATTATCTCTTCTCATCACATGTCCAACGTATGACCATCGTCTTTTCTTTATTACTGAAGATATTAGTGGTTGATTGGCGATTTCTCTAATTTCCTCGTTTGTTTTGAATTCGTTCCATTCTATACCAAGTATTTTCCTTAGACATTTATTTCCGAATGCGTTCAACTTTGTTTCTATATCTCTTGTTGTTTTCCAGCTTTCACACGCATACGTAAGGGTTGATAGTACATTTGATTTGAATAGCCTAAGTTTTGTGTTTGTGCTAATGAGTTTTGATTTCCACAACTTTTCAAGGCTTCTGAAAGACATTGCTGCTTTAGCCAGTCTGATTCTAATTTCTTTGCTCGTATCCCCTTCTCGATCAATGTGACTTCCAAGATAGATGAAGTGATCGATCTCTTCTACTGGTTTGTTTTCCATGTATATTTTGTCACTTGTTGGAATTAAACTTTTCATGACTTTAGTCTTTTCATGATTGACCTCAAGCCCAATTTTGCTGGCTATTGATGATAGTTCATTTGTGTTTTCCTGCATCGTTTTTATCTGATTGCTGATGAGAACTATGTCATCAGCAAAGTCCAGGTCCTCCAAATGGTCTCCTTGTATCCATTCGATGCCTTTATTACCAGTGCAGCATTTCTTCATTATGAAGTCCATAACAATTCCAAATAACAAGGGCGATAAAATACATCCTTGTTTAACCCCAGTTTCTATTGGGAAACATTCGCTCAGTCCTTCCTCTGTTCGAACTGCACATGTGTAACCATCATACATGTCTTTGATAATATTTATGATTTTTGATGGTGAGCCATATTGCTTCAGAATTTTCCACAAAGAATCTCTATGAATACTATCAAATGCTTTTTTGAAGTCGATGAAGTTAAGTACAAAAGGTTTTTGCTTTTTGAAATTAGAAATACTCTAGTAGTAAAGATTAGTAATACTGTAGCAGAAGAGATTAGAGATTAGTAATACTGTAGCAGAAGAGATTAGTAATACTGTAGCAGAGGAGATTAGTAATACTGTAGCAGCGGAAATTAGTAATACTGTAGCAGCGGAGATTATTAATACTGTAGTAGAAGAGATTACTAATACTGTAGGAGCTGAGATTAGTAATACTGTAGCAGCATAGTTTAGTAATACTGTAGTAGCGAAGATTTGTAATACTATAACAGCAGAAATTAGTAATACTGTAGCAGCAGAAATTAGTGGTACTGTAGCAGCAGAAATTAGTAATACTGTAGCAGCAGAAATTAGTAATACTGTAGCAGCAGAAATTAGTGGTACTGTAGCAGCAGAAATTAGTAATACTGTAGCAGGAGAAATTAGTAATACTGTAGCAGCAGAGATTAGTAATATTGTAACAGCAGAGATTAGTAATAATGTAGCAGCAGAAATTAGTAATACTGTAGCAGCAGAGATTAGTGGTACTGTAGCAGCAGAGATTAGTAATACTATAGCAGCAGGAATTAGTGCTACTGTAGCAGCAGAAATTAGTAATACTGCAGCAGCAGAAATTAGTAATAATGTAGCAGCAGAAATTAGTGGTACTGTAGCAGCATAAATTAGTAATACTGTAGCAGCAGAGATTAGTGGTACTGTTGCAGCAGGAATTAGTAATACTGTAGCAGCAGAAATTAGTAATACTGTAGCAGCATAAATTAGTGGTACTGTAGCAGCAGAAATTAGTGGTACTGTAGCAGCAGAAATTAGTGGTACTGTAGCAGCAGAGATTAGTAATACTATAGCAGCAGTAATTAGGGGTACTGAGTAGTATACAATGTCAATTAGGGACCCCAAAACTGCGTTCAAACGCAGATAAATCCTTATATAAATAGTCTACACGCAGATCAACGCAGATTTTTTTTTCCTTATATGAGAGTCTTCATTTTTCTTATATGAGAGTCTACCCGCCCATTTTGGTTCCGGTGACCTCTCGTTGACCTCTCGGTTGACCTCTCGTTGTGAAGGCGTCGAAACGCAGATAAATCCTTATATAAATAGTCTACACGCAGATCGAGGCACATTTTTTTTTTTGGTGCGGTTTTTCCTTATATGAGAGTCTACCGTTTTTTCCTTATATGAGAGTCTACCCGCCCCTTTTTGTTCCGGTCGTGGTGCTCGTGGTGGTGGTGGTGACCTCCCGGTGACCTCTCGGTTGACCTCCCGCTGCGGTGGTGTTGTGAAGGGGTGGTGAAGGGGTGGTGAAGGGGTGGTGGTGGTATCATAAATCTATTATATTCTTTGTACTTTCAATGGTTCCGTAACTTTCATAAATCTATTCTTTCTTTATACTCTCATTCAATAAAAACAGTGACAAGTTTATTTATTGTTTTAAAAACTTCCTTTAGAATTAAAGGTAACAACTTAGACCGTTACACACACTACACGCCAAACACTGTGTTTAACGTTAAGCGAGAGATCAAAGAGCTCGGTAGACGCCCCGCGAAGACGCGCAATCCGCCTCCCGTATGAACATCAAAGGATTACCCTTGAGCACACTAATAAATTTATCGCCGTAGCAGGTAAGTGTTCATCAGGAGAGTCATTTAACAGGGGAATTTTACGATACCGATGTTTTAATGT
Source organism: Megaustenia siamemsis (assembly GCA_032433765.1). NCBI lineage: Eukaryota > Metazoa > Mollusca > Gastropoda > Stylommatophora > Ariophantidae > Megaustenia > Megaustenia siamemsis. The sequence continues at coordinate 62,774,001 of JAVIAB010000024.1, forward strand.
GAGACGCTTGGGGGAAATTAACAGTGACAAGTTTATTTATTGTTTTATTCTGAAGATTGTATTGTATAGTGCTCGTTTTGCCTCCAGAGTTATTTCCTTGTTGGACAATAGTGGTGATAACTGTCCGATGATTTGACAAGCTTTGTTGCATCTTGATTCTATCTCGGTTGTTTGGGAATTTTCGTTTGTTATTAGACTTCCTAGATATTTGAATTCCTCTACTTGTTTTAGTTGTCTGCCTTCTATAGTTATGTTGATGTTCTGTTTATTTTTGGCGACATTCATGACTTCTGTTTTGTTGATGTTGATTTTCATGTTGTATTTTGTTCCTAAGATGTTGAGTTTATTTACAAGTGTTATACATGATAGTGTTAAATGGATAAATATCGACGGTGCCACGATGGATGAATGTAAGTTGGCGACTGTGTCGGGATGGCTGTTTGTATGTTGGCCAGTGTGCCACGAGGGATCATGTAGGTTGTCTAGTTGGCCATGATGGATCATGTAGGTTGTCTAGTTGGCCATGATGGATCATGTAGGTTGTCTAGTTGGCCATGATGGATCATGTAGGTTGTCTAGTTGGCCATGATGGATCATATAGGTTGTCTAGTTGGCCATGATGGATCATGTAGGTTGTCTAGTTGGCCATGATGGATCATGTAGGTTGTCTAGTTGGCCATGATGGATCATGTAGGTTGTCTAGTTGGCCATGATGGATCATATAGGTTGTCTAGTTGGCCATGATGGATCATGTAGGTTGTCTAGTTGGCCATGATGGATCATGTAGGTTGTCTAGTTGGCCATGATGGATCATGTAGGTTGTCTAGTTGGCCATGATGGATCATGTAGGTTGTCTAGTTGGCCATGATGGATCATGTAGGTTGTCTAGTTGGCCATGATGGAACATGTACGTTGTCTAGTTGGCCATGATGGATCATGTAGGTTGTCTAGTTGGCCATGATGGATCATGTAGGTTGTCTAGTTGGCCATGATGGATCATGTAGGTTGTCTAGTTGGCCATGATGGATCATGTAGGTTGTCTAGTTGGCCATGATGGATCATATAGGTTGTCTAGTTGGCCATGATGGATCATGTAGGTTGTCTAGTTGGCCATGATGGATCATGTAGGTTGTCGACTGTTCCATGATGGCTGTTTGTATGTTGTCGACTGTGTCGAGATGGATGAATGTAGGTTGTCGACTGTGTCAGGATGGCTGTTTGTAGGTTGTCGACTGTGTCGGGATGGATGAATGTAAGTTGTCGACTGTTCCACAGTCATGTCGATGTAGTAGACACGTATGTCATGTCAATGTAACAGTCATGTCAATGTAACAGTCATGTCAATGTAACAGTCATGTCAATGTAACAATTATGTCAATGTAACAGTCATGTCAATGTAACAGTCACGTATGTCATGTCGTTTTAGCAGAGACGTATGGTATGTCGGGATGGATGAATGTAGGTTTTCTAGTGTCGCATGATGGATGCATGTAATTGTCGAGTGTGCTCCAACAAACCGCCGTGTCATTTAAACTTCTTTGAACACAATGGACACGGATGTTCACCAGAAGAAACCTCATTATGAGAAACCGTCTGGAGAAAATCCAATAAACCTTTCGTCAACCATACTTAACATACCTAGTTTAACTTCATCAAACATCATTCTCAACAATACTTAGCATTCTTACTTTAAACACAAACAAGGTTTAAACAATGAAAATCATAAACTAGCCAAAATTGTTTTAAATAAAATATTTTATTAAAATAAAATGAAATTATTCGATGATTATGATGTATTCGTCCTCCTCCACCTCGTTTTGAGGCGAAGGTGGTGGTGATGCATACCCTGCATCGACTTCACCAGCTGGTTGAGGTATATTAGCTACTAGTTGGAGTCTGAGTATTTGAAATATATGATTAAATATTAAGTTTGTTAATTCGGCATGTGATATATCAAAGTATAACACACTGAATAATTGGTGTTGCAGTCGGGTGCCGATATCTAAATGGCAGGTGTGATTGACCATGTTTGGTGATAAAGCCTGACAACCAGCACAGTGACGATGCGGGTTGTCCTGGAGTAGACCTGAGATTTTGTTAATCAATGCATGTTCCATCTTTGAAATCTGAAATTTTCACAAAAAGAGATGGTGTTACTCAGTGCCTCTATTAATGGGGATGTTGAGTTACTAAGAATAAATAGATTTTGACCTATGATGCATTAACAGAATACTCATTGACACTCTATGTACTCTCACATCAACAAAGTTATGACTGACATCTGTATTATAACCATTCAGAGAAGAGCATTAACATTGGAGGCGGAGCAAAGAAATGACTGACATCTGTATTATAACCATTCAGAGAAGAGCATTAGCATGGGAGGCGGAGCAAAGAAATGACTGACATCTGTATTATAACCATTCAGAAAAGAGCATTACTATGAACGGCAGAGTGATTAACCAATTATAGAAGAGCGTAACTTTGAAAGCGGTTCCAGTTCCATCTTAAGGTAAATGATTTGGTCGGGTTCTCATCGAGAATTGTGGGCGTTTCTGGTCCATAGAATGTGTTTGGATAAACTTATGTAGGAGTTTATGTTCCTGGGGATTGATATTATTCACACATATGATAAGGTGTATAAGAAACATTCAAAGTTTTATAACGCGATGGCTAACCTAGTATACACATGATCGGAGAGAAATGAGCTGTTATTTACTGGAATAATTCAGAGAGTCGGTGGTCGTGATATCTACGCCACGTTTGTAACCATCGTTATCGAAATACTTTCAGATCGAATTCGCAATTTCGGTCGTCTTGTTGTTCTATATACCCTCGCCTATCGATTAGTGATTGTAATAAGAATGGTTTGCTCCAGCTTTGAAATCTGAAATTTTCACAAAAAGAGATGGTGTTACTCAGTTCCCCTATAATGGGGATGTTGAGTTACTAAAAATAGATTTTGATCTCTGATGCAATACCTGATTAGTTACTAAAAATAGAATGTGACCTATGATCCAATAACAGAATACTCATTCAACCAATACTCTCACATCAACATGGAAAAGTGAATTTCTCAGTCATAGAAAAGTATGTTGTCACGATAGGTGTGTCAATATCAAGGAACAAAAATCATTAAAGAGATCATAATTAAGTTGTGAAAGTTTGGTGGTTGAGAGATAAATCTGAAGATAAGCACATCAAACTATAAGAACAAGGAAACAATCGTATATTACACAATCTTAGAGCCAGTGTTATGTTAACACGTATTTAGTTAAAATAGAAGGTTATAAATTGAGTAGAGGTAAACTTATACCTTATGGCTCATCTACTTTTTCGAATAAACTCAAGTTCAGAAGACAGTGATGACGATATTGATTTGTCAATTGGCACGCAAACCACGATAATATGGCCTAGTGGTAATTTTAATAATGGTTTAACTTTAGACTCAATTTTCAAAAAGACAAATATACGTGAAAGGATTTTAAACTCTAGTGAAACCTCTGACACCTACATCACCGGCTCTCAAAATCAGGGAGCTGGAAGACTGGAGATTCCAACTGAAATATCTTCACAACCTTCCCGTTGGTCATATCTTCTCTTTGTTTCCCTCTGTCTTTTCACCCCTCACTGCCTATGTTTGAAAAGTCTACTATAAAAGTATCTCGAGTACTCTTAAGACAGCGGCTAATATTCCATATACTCCCCAGAGAGAGAGAGAGAGAGAGAGAGAGAGAGAGAGAGAGAGAGAGAGAGAGAGAGAGAGAGACTACCATTTTAAATATTATTCTACTTGTCTTTTTTCTTTGATGTTACAGTTACTTCTTTATGGTATTAAGGATGAGTCCTTTATGTTTTCGGTTTCCTTTACTATAACGTCTATCATTATTAGCAACTAGTTTCAAAATTGTCATTACATGTGGAAATTTACTATTTATCATCATCAACAAAGATAATGTTGGAAACATTAGAATTAATAGCGTTGGCAATAATAGAATACAGCTACAAGCTGAATAATAACCCAGTGATAAAGATAACGAAGGAGAAACAGAGAATATCAAAATCAAAACTCGACTCCAAAGCAATTACTTACCTTGGTAGCTCTATCGTTTAGTGTATCACCTTGCTGGCTGCAAGCGTATTGTTCATTCCACGTTGCGTTAATTTGTTCAAAATAAATATCATGTTCAAAGATTTGTATATCTCTATTATCAGTCGAGGAGTGGTTGTTAATTATTTCAGTTGGAATCTCCAGTCTTCCAGCTCCCTGATTTTGAGAGCCGGTGATGTAGGTGTCAGAGGTTTCACTAGAGTTTAAAATCCTTTCACGTATATTTGTCTTTTTGAAAATTGAGTCTAAAGTTAAACCATTATTAAAATTACCACTAGGCCATATTATCGTGGTTTGCGTGCCAATTGACAAATCAATATCGTCATCACTGTCTTCTGAACTTGAGTTTATTCGAAAAAGTAGATGAGCCATAAGGTATAAGTTTACCTCTACTCAATTTATAACCTTCTATTTTAACTAAATACGTGTTAACATAACACTGGCTCTAAGATTGTGTAATATACGATTGTTTCCTTGTTCTTATAGTTTGATGTGCTTATCTTCAGATTTATCTCTCAACCACCAAACTTTCACAACTTAATTATGATCTCTTTAATGATTTTTGTTCCTTGATATTGACACACCTATCGTGACAACATACTTTTCTATGACTGAGAAATTCACTTTTCCATGTTGATGTGAGAGTATTGGGTGAATGAGTATTCTGTTATTGGATCATAGGTCACATTCTATTTTTAGTAACTAATCAGGTATTGCATCAGAGATCAAAATCTATTTTTAGTAACTCAACATCCCCATTATAGGGGAACTGAGTAACACCATCTCTTTTTGTGAAAATTTCAGATTTCAAAGCTGGAGCAAACCATTCTTATTACAATCACTAATCGATAGGCGAGGGTATATAGAACAACAAGACGACCGAAATTGCGAATTCGATCTGAAAGTATTTCGATAACGATGGTTACAAACGTGGCGTAGATATCACGACCACCGACTCTCTGAATTATTCCAGTAAATAACAGCTCATTTCTCTCCGATCATGTGTATACTAGGTTAGCCATCGCGTTATAAAACTTTGAATGTTTCTTATACACCTTATCATATGTGTGAATAATATCAATCCCCAGGAACATAAACTCCTACATAAGTTTATCCAAACACATTCTATGGACCAGAAACGCCCACAATTCTCGATGAGAACCCGACCAAATCATTTACCTTAAGATGGAACTGGAACCGCTTTCAAAGTTACGCTCTTCTATAATTGGTTAATCACTCTGCCGTTCATAGTAATGCTCTTTTCTGAATGGTTATAATACAGATGTCAGTCATTTCTTTGCTCCGCCTCCCATGCTAATGCTCTTCTCTGAATGGTTATAATACAGATGTCAGTCATTTCTTTGCTCCGCCTCCAATGTTAATGCTCTTCTCTGAATGGTTATAATACAGATGTCAGTCATAACTTTGTTGATGTGAGAGTACATAGAGTGTCAATGAGTATTCTGTTAATGCATCATAGGTCAAAATCTATTTATTCTTAGTAACTCAACATCCCCATTAATAGAGGCACTGAGTAACACCATCTCTTTTTGTGAAAATTTCAGATTTCAAAGATGGAACATGCATTGATTAACAAAATCTCAGGTCTACTCCAGGACAACCCGCATCGTCACTGTGCTGGTTGTCAGGCTTTATCACCAAACATGGTCAATCACACCTGCCATTTAGATATCGGCACCCGACTGCAACACCAATTATTCAGTGTGTTATACTTTGATATATCACATGCCGAATTAACAAACATAATATTTAATCATATATTTCAAATACTCAGACTCCAACTAGTAGCTAATATACCTCAACCAGCTGGTGAAGTCGATGCAGGGTATGCATCACCACCACCTTCGCCTCAAAACGAGGTGGAGGAGGACGAATACATCATAATCATCGAATAATTTCATTTTATTTTAATAAAATATTTTATTTAAAACAATTTTGGCTAGTTTATGATTTTCATTGTTTAAACCTTGTTTGTGTTTAAAGTAAGAATGCTAAGTATTGTTGAGAATGATGTTTGATGAAGTTAAACTAGGTATGTTAAGTATGGTTGACGAAAGGTTTATTGGATTTTCTCCAGACGGTTTCTCATAATGAGGTTTCTTCTGGTGAACATCCGTGTCCATTGTGTTCAAAGAAGTTTAAATGACACGGCGGTTTGTTGGAGCACACTCGACAATTACATGCATCCATCATGCGACACTAGAAAACCTACATTCATCCATCCCGACATACCATACGTCTCTGCTAAAACGACATGACATACGTGACTGTTACATTGACATGACTGTTACATTGACATGACTGTTACATTGACATGACTGTTACATTGACATGACTGTTACATTGACATGACTGTTACATTGACATGACATACGTGTCTACTACATCGACATGACTGTGGAACAGTCGACAACTTACATTCATCCATCCCGACACAGTCGACAACCTACAAACAGCCATCCCGACACAGTCGACAACCTACATTCATCCATCTCGACACAGTCGACAACATACAAACAGCCATCATGGAACAGTCGACAACCTACATGATCCATCATGGCCAACTAGACAACCTATATGATCCATCATGGCCAACTAGACAACCTACATGATCCATCATGGCCAACTAGACAACCTATATGATCCATCATGGCCAACTAGACAACCTACATGATCCATCATGGCCAACTAGACAACCTACATGATCCATCATGGCCAACTAGACAACCTACATGATCCATCATGGCCAACTAGACAACCTACATGATCCATCATGGCCAACTAGACAACGTACATGATCCATCATGGCCAACTAGACAACCTACATGATCCATCATGGCCAACTAGACAACCTACATGATCCATCATGGCCAACTAGACAACCTACATGATCCATCATGGCCAACTAGACAACCTACATGATCCATCATGGCCAACTAGACAACCTACATGATCCATCATGGCCAACTAGACAACCTATATGATCCATCATGGCCAACTAGACAACCTACATGATCCATCATGGCCAACTAGACAACCTACATGATCCATCATGGCCAACTAGACAACCTACATGATCCATCATGGCCAACTAGACAACCTATATGATCCATCATGGCCAACTAGACAACCTACATGATCCATCATGGCCAACTAGACAACCTACATGATCCATCATGGCCAACTAGACAACCTACATGATCCATCATGGCCAACTAGACAACCTACATGATCCCTCGTGGCACACTGGCCAACATACAAACAGCCATCCCGACACAGTCGCCAACTTACATTCATCCATCGTGGCACCGTCGATATTTATCCATTTAACACTATCATGTATAACACTTGTAAATAAACTCAACATCTTAGGAACAAAATACAACATGAAAATCAACATCAACAAAACAGAAGTCATGAATGTCGCCAAAAATAAACAGAACATCAACATAACTATAGAAGGCAGACAACTAAAACAAGTAGAGGAATTCAAATATCTAGGAAGTCTAATAACAAACGAAAATTCCCAAACAACCGAGATAGAATCAAGATGCAACAAAGCTTGTCAAATCATCGGACAGGTTATCACCACTATTGTCCAACAAGGAAATAACTCTGGAGGCAAAACGAGCACTATACAATACAATCTTCAGAATAAAACAATAAATAAACTTGTCACTGTTAATTTCCCCAAGCGTCTCACATTAAAACATCGGTATCGTAAAATTCCCCTGTTAAATGACTCTCCTGATGAACACTTACCTGCTACGGCGATAAATTTATTAGTGTGCTCAAGGGTAATCCTTTGATGTTCATACGGGAGGCGGATTGCGCGTCTTCGCGGGGCGTCTACCGAGCTCTTTGATCTCTCGCTTAACGTTAAACACAGTGTTTGGCGTGTAGCGTGTGTAACGGTCTAAGTTGTTACCTTTAATTCTAAAGGAAGTTTTTAAAAACAATAAATAAACTTGTCACTGTTTTTATTGAATGAGAGTATAAAGAAAGAATAGATTTATGAAAGTTACGGAACCATTGAAAGTACAAAGAATATAATAGATTTATGATACCACCACCACCCCTTCACCACCCCTTCACCACCCCTTCACAACACCACCGCAGCGGGAGGTCAACCGAGAGGTCACCGGGAGGTCACCACCACCACCACGAGCACCACGACCGGAACAAAAAGGGGCGGGTAGACTCTCATATAAGGAAAAAACGGTAGACTCTCATATAAGGAAAAACCGCACCAAAAAAAAAAATGTGCCTCGATCTGCGTGTAGACTATTTATATAAGGATTTATCTGCGTTTCGACGCCTTCACAACGAGAGGTCAACCGAGAGGTCAACGAGAGGTCACCGGAACCAAAATGGGCGGGTAGACTCTCATATAAGAAAAAATGAAGACTCTCATATAAGGAAAAAAAAAATCTGCGTTGATCTGCGTGTAGACTATTTATATAAGGATTTATCTGCGTTTGAACGCAGTTTTGGGGTCCCTAATTGACATTGTATACTACTGTACTGTAGCAGCAGAGATTAGTAATACTGTAGCAGAAGAAATTAGTAATACTGTAGCAGCAGAAATTAGTAATACTGTAGCAGCAGAAATTAGTAATACTGTAACAGAAGATAATAGTAACACTGTAACAGTGGAGATTAGAATACTGTAGCAGAAGAGATTAGTACAGTAAAGTCTCGATTATCCGGAATGCTCGGTGAAGAACTCATTCTGGATAATTGCATTTTTCTGGATAATCGAGAGTAAGAAAACCAAACTAAAAATTTATGAAAAAACAACTTATTGAAAAATTGCAATGCTCAGAAATATTTAAATTCGTGTGAAATTCGCGAGCTTTCTCTATCAACATGGGTCCTGATATTGGCATTCCTTTTCTTCTTCTTTCTAAAAACCACACATAAAGGACGTCGTCGAGTTTTTCAAATTTTGGCCGTTTCATACTTCGTCTCTGGTGTATATTGTTGCTGCTTTCAGACTCCGACGCAAACTTAAACAACTCATCTTTTTGATTTCGTATGTCATATAATGTTGAAGAGGCTATGCCAAATTCAGTCATCAAAACGTTGCGATTAACGCCTTTTTCAAGTCTACTAGCGATTTCAATCTTCTGGTTCAGTGTCAATACAGTTCGCTTGCGTTTACCTTTGCGGGAAATTGAGGTGTGGTTTGCACTCGCAGAGGCCATTATTTAACACAAAAATGTATTCCGTTAAAAAGTATGCACACATGCGTTTATAGCATATCATGTATAATTTATACTGATGGAACGAATTTCAGCTTGCACAAATGTCTGAGACAAACTAACGTCAAACTCTGTATCTTACTCTTTTTGAATTTCCAGTCGGTAATTTTTGAACCCCTCCCCCTTTCTTCTCACCATCTCTATGTCACTGCACGCCGGCTGCTCAACCTTTGATTTATAATCATCAAAGTTATGGGCTCTTCAATTTTCACAAACAATACGTCTGCTTCTAATGTTCGGTCAGACTGTCAAACGCCATATTTTTGACAAATTCATGACCAACTTTAGATCTAAAGCAGGCTATGAGAAAATTAAGCAAATTTGTAAAATCATGTAGATAAGTGTTTTTGGCACGACTAAGATTTCCCGACAAAAACATTTAGTCGGGGGAAAAAGTGAAGATATAGACTGTCTGTCGCTTTTACTTGGAATATTTGGAGACACAATGTCTGGATTGAATAAAATATGTTCGCTCCTATTTGAAGTATATTACTGTAAATACACTATTGTAAACGCAATATTGTGTAATGATAGAGCAGTAGTATACAATGGTCATTTGGGGCCCCTTTTGTGCCTTTGAAGGCACATAAATCCTTATATAAATAGTCTACCCGTACATCGAGGCACATTTTTTGGTGCCGTTTTTCCTTATATGAGAGTCTTCATTTTTTCTTATATGAGAGTCTACCCGCCCATTTTGGTTCCGGTGACCTCTCGTTGACCTCTCGTTGACCTCTCGTGGTGTTGTGAAGGCGTCGAAACGCAGATAAATCCTTATATAAATAGTCTACACGCAGATCGAGGCACAATTTTTGGTGCCGTTTTTCCTTATATGAGAGTCTACCGTTTTATCCTTATATGAGAGTCTACCCGCCCATTTTTGTTCCGGTCGTGGTGCTCGTGGTGGTGACCTCCCGGTGACCTCCCGTTGACCTCTCGGGGCGGTGGTGGTGAAGGGGTGGTGAAGGGGTGGTGAAGGGGTGGTGGTGGTATCTTAAATCTATTATATTCTTTGTAGTTTAAATGGTTCCGTAACTTTCATAAATCTATTCTTTCTTTATACTCTCAGGCAATAAAAAACAGTGACAAGTTTATTTATTTATTTATTGTTTTTAAAAACTTCCTTTAGAATTAAAGGTAACAACTTAGACCGTTACACACACTACACGCCAAACGCGAAACACTGTGTTTAACGTTAAGCGAGAGATCAAAGAGTTCCCTGTAGGCGCGCCGCAAGCGGCCGCAAGATCAAAGAGTTCACGGTAGACGCGAGGGACCGCAAGATCAAAGAAGCCGCCACCGGTGAGTACTTACTTCCCGCTGTGAAAACTCCGTCGCCGGTAAGTGTTCATCAGGAGAATCATTTAACAGGGGAATTTTACGATACCGATGTTTTAATGTGAGACGCTTGGGGGAAATTAACAGTGACAAGTTTATTTATTGTTTTATTCTGAAGATTGTATTGTATAGTGCTCGTTTTGCCTCCAGAGTTATTTCCTTGTTGGACAATAGTGGTGATAACTGTCCGATGATTTGACAAGCTTTGTTGCATCTTGATTCTATCTCGGTTGTTTGGGAATTTTCGTTTGTTATTAGACTTCCTAGATATTTGAATTCCTCTACTTGTTTTAGTTGTCTGCCTTCTATAGTTATGTTGATGTTCTGTTTATTTTTGGCGACATTCATGACTTCTGTTTTGTTGATGTTGATTTTCATGTTGTATTTTGTTCCTAAGATGTTGAGTTTATTTACAAGTGTTATACATGATAGTGTTAAATGGATAAATATCGACGGTGCCACGATGGATGAATGTAAGTTGGCGACTGTGTCGGGATGGCTGTTTGTATATTGGCCAGTGTGCCACGAGGGATCATGTAGGTTGTCTAGTTGGCCATGATGGATCATGTAGGTTGTCTAGTTGGCCATGATGGATCATGTAGGTTGTCTAGTTGGCCATGATGGATCATGTAGGTTGTCTAGTTGGCCATGATGGATCATGTAGGTTGTCTAGTTGGCCATGATGGATCATGTAGGTTGTCTAGTTGGCCATGATGGATCATGTAGGTTGTCTAGTTGGCCATGATGGATCATGTAGGTTGTCTAGTTGGCCATGATGGATCATGTAGGTTGTCTAGTTGGCCATGATGGATCATATAGGTTGTCTAGTTGGCCATGATGGATCATGTAGGTTGTCTAGTTGGCCATGATGGATCATGTAGGTTGTCTAGTTGGCCATGATGGATCATGTAGGTTGTCTAGTTGGCCATGATGGATCATGTAGGTTGTCTAGTTGGCCATGATGGATCATATAGGTTGTCTAGTTGGCCATGATGGATCATGTAGGTTGTCTAGTTGGCCATGATGGATCATGTAGGTTGTCGACTGTTCCATGATGGCTGTTTGTATGTTGTCGACTGTGTCGAGATGGATGAATGTATGTTGTCTAGTGTGCCATGATGGTTGTATGTAATTGTCGAGTATGCTCCAACAAATCACCGCGCCATTTAAACTTCTTTGAACATAATGGACACAGATGTTCACCAGAAGAAACCTCATTATCAGAAACCATCTGGAGAAAATCCAATAACCCTTTCGTCAACCATATTTAACATACCTAGTTAAACTTCATCAAACATCAAGCTCAACAATACTTAGCATACCTACTTTAAACACCTCGATAAAATTGAATAACCTTTTATCGAAAAGCCTTAACGTACTTTAAGAGAAAATATTCCAACTTACAGTGTAAAATAGAATCTCAATCCGTTAGAATGAATAGTAACTTTCCTTGAAGCAACCAAACTTATAACACGAAAGCCCTGTGGCTGTTTGTAGGTTGTCGACTGTGTCGCGATGGATGAATGTAAGTTGGCGACTGTGTCGGGATGGATGAATGTAAGTTGTCGACTGTTCCATGGTGGATCATGTAGTTTGTCGACTGTGTCGGGATGGCTGTATGTAGGTTGTCGACTGTTCCATGACGGATCATGTAGGTTGTCGACTGTTCCATGATGGATCATGTAGGTTGTCGACTGTTCCATGATGGCTGTTTGTATGTTGTCGACTGTGTCGAGATGGATGAATGTAGGTTGTCGACTGTGTCGGGATGGCTGTTTGTAGGTTGTCGACTGTGTCGGGATGGATGAATGTAAGTTGTCGACTGTTCCACAGTCATGTCGATGTAGTAGACACGTATGTCATGTCAATGTAACAGTCATGTCAATGTAACAGTCATGTCAATGTAACAGTCATGTCAATGTAACAGTCACGTATGTCATGTCGTTTTAGCAGAGACGTATGGTATGTCGGGATGGATGAATGTAGGTTTTCTAGTGTCGCATGATGGATGCATGTAATTGTCGAGTGTGCTCCAACAAACCGCCGTGTCATTTAAACTTCTTTGAACACAATGGACACGGATGTTCACCAGAAGAAACCTCATTATGAGAAACCGTCTGGAGAAAATCCAATAAACCTTTCGTCAACCATACTTAACATACCTAGTTTAACTTCATCAAACATCATTCTCAACAATACTTAGCATTCTTACTTTAAACACAAACAAGGTTTAAACAATGAAAATCATAAACTAGCCAAAATTGTTTTAAATAAAATATTTTATTAAAATAAAATGAAATTATTCGATGATTATGATGTATTCGTCCTCCTCCACCTCGTTTTGAGGCGAAGGTGGTGGTGATGCATACCCTGCATCGACTTCACCAGCTGGTTGAGGTATATTAGCTACTAGTTGGAGTCTGAGTATTTGAAATATATGATTAAATATTAAGTTTGTTAATTCGGCATGTGATATATCAAAGTATAACACACTGAATAATTGGTGTTGCAGTCGGGTGCCGATATCTAAATGGCAGGTGTGATTGACCATGTTTGGTGATAAAGCCTGACAACCAGCACAGTGACGATGCGGGTTGTCCTGGAGTAGACCTGAGATTTTGTTAATCAATGCATGTTCCATCTTTGAAATCTGAAATTTTCACAAAAAGAGATGGTGTTACTCAGTGCCTCTATTAATGGGGATGTTGAGTTACTAAGAATAAATAGATTTTGACCTATGATGCATTAACAGAATACTCATTGACACTCTATGTACTCTCACATCAACAAAGTTATGACTGACATCTGTATTATAACCATTCAGAGAAGAGCATTAGCATGGGAGGCGGAGCAAAGAAATGACTGACATCTGTATTATAACCATTCAGAGAAGAGCATTAGCATGGGAGGCGGAGCAAAGAAATGACTGACATCTGTATTATAACCATTCAGAAAAGAGCATTACTATGAACGGCAGAGTGATTAACCAATTATAGAAGAGCGTAACTTTGAAAGCGGTTCCAGTTCCATCTTAAGGTAAATGATTTGGTCGGGTTCTCATCGAGAATTGTGGGCGTTTCTGGTCCATAGAATGTGTTTGGATAAACTTATGTAGGAGTTTATGTTCCTGGGGATTGATATTATTCACACATATGATAAGGTGTATAAGAAACATTCAAAGTTTTATAACGCGATGGCTAACCTAGTATACACATGATCGGAGAGAAATGAGCTGATATTTACTGGAATAATTCAGAGAGTCGGTGGTCGTGATATCTACGCCACGTTTGTAACCATCGTTATCGAAATACTTTCAGATCGAATTCGCAATTTCGGTCGTCTTGTTGTTCTATATACCCTCGCCTATCGATTAGTGATTGTAATAAGAATGGTTTGCTCCAGCTTTGAAATCTGAAATTTTCACAAAAAGAGATGGTGTTACTCAGTTCCCCTATAATGGGGATGTTGAGTTACTAAAAATAGATTTTGATCTCTGATGCAATACCTGATTAGTTACTAAAAATAGAATGTGACCTATGATCCAATAACAGAATACTCATTCACCCAATACTCTCACATCAACATGGAAAAGTGAATTTCTCAGTCATAGAAAAGTATGTTGTCACGATAGGTGTGTCAATATCAAGGAACAAAAATCATTAAAGAGATCATAATTAAGTTGTGAAAGTTTGGTGGTTGAGAGATAAATCTGAAGATAAGCACATCAAACTATAAGAACAAGGAAACAATCGTATATTACACAATCTTAGAGCCAGTGTTATGTTAACACGTATTTAGTTAAAATAGAAGGTTATAAATGAGTAGAGGTAAACTTATACTTATGGCTCATCTACTTTTTCGAATAAACTCAAGTTCAGAAGACAGTGATGACGATATTGATTTGTCAATTGGCACGCAAACCACGATAATATGGCCTAGTGGTAATTTTAATAATGGTTTAACTTTAGACTCAATTTTCAAAAAGACAAATATACGTGAAAGGATTTTAAACTCTAGTGAAACCTCTGACACCTACATCACCGGCTCTCAAAATCAGGGAGCTGGAAGACTGGAGATTCCAACTGAAATAATTAACAACCACTCCTCGACTGATAATAGAGATATACAAATCTTTGAACATGATATTTATTTTGAACAAATTAACGCAACGTGGAATGAACAATACGCTTGCAGCCAGCAAGGTGATACACTAAACGATAGAGCTACCAAGGTAAGTAATTGCTTTGGAGTCGAGTTTTGATTTTGATATTCTCTGTTTCTCCTTCGTTATCTTTATCACTGGGTTATTATTCAGCTTGTAGCTGTATTCTATTATTGCCAACGCTATTAATTCTAATGTTTCCAACATTATCTTTGTTGATGATGATAAATAGTAAATTTCCACATGTAATGACAATTTTGAAACTAGTTGCTAATAATGATAGACGTTATAGTAAAGGAAACCGAAAACATAAAGGACTCATCCTTAATACCATAAAGAAGTAACTGTAACATCAAAGAAAAAAGACAAGTAGAATAATATTTAAAATGGTAGCCTCTCTCTCTCTCTCTCTCTCTCTCTCTCTCTCTCTCTCTCTCTCTCTCTCTCTCTCTGGGGAGTATATGGAATATTAGCCGCTGTCTTAAGAGTACTCGAGATACTTTTATAGTAGACTTTTCAAACATAGGCAGTGAGGGGTGAAAAGACAGAGGGAAACAAAGAGAAATGACATCAGCTACAGAGTTGTGCAGAGATATTTTATTATAAAGTGTTTTTCATTTAGAAGTTTTTGCTGGCTTTTAAACCTAAATTGTCTCGTTTCTTCTAGGTTCATTTTTGTGAAGAAACGATTGTTTTAACAATCCACGATGATGAAAATGACGAACCCAATTATTCTTGGCAGCAGTTTTCTATAGACAAGGAGCGCTTCATAAACCGTATACAAGAATGTGGCAAAATTATTTCCCCCATCCTAGCTATTGATCACAGAGCCAAGATTCTAAAAAGTATTTCAGAAGTAATAGAAACTAAAGTTTAGTTGATATTTTACTTGTCAAGCCCAATCCTGTGTTCACAAGAACACTTCCCTCTAATGAACATAACATGCTATACTCGAGTTTGTCTCCAACTTGTCAGTGTAGGCCCCGCCCTCTGGATCATCATTTGTTTTGATGACTCCATGGATACATCGGCCTCGTGGGACAAACTTCCCATGATTCATCAAAGATGGCCGCTCTCTGAACATGTCTCATCACGTCCAATGACGTATTGCATCAGTTACTATAAATAGAACGTATTCCATTGGTTACTATAAATAGACTGGCCACGCCCCCCTTGTTACAGGGTATAAAGGGCAGCCGTTCTCAGTGCTGCTACATACAGAAAGTCAGAGCCCTGCTACCAAGTCGTGTGCTTTTTAGAATGGAGTCCGTTAGAATGGATATATGTGATTCCGCTGTTAATGTTGACTGTGATGGTGCTTTTTTCTATGCCGCTCGTAATGGCGAGTATGTAAAACCTCTACAGAAGAATGGTTTGAAGGCTGTCTCAGTTTCGAGATATCGAGCAAAGACTTTAATTCATCTTAGAAAATACGATGGTAAAACGGGGTTGAAATTCCCAACACGTTACGGTATAACACTAACACAGCCTGAATTTGAGACTTTAGTGGATCTGAAGTCTACGATTCTCTCAGAGTGTGACAGACTACAAGTAGCCACAGGTGATGCGTCTACGATTCTCTCATCTGAGTGTGACAGTATACAAGCATCCACTGATGGAGCTTCTACATTTCGCTCAGACTATGACAGAGAACAAACAGCCAATGAGTGTGACAGTATACAAGCAACCACTGATGGAGCTTCTACATTTCGCTCAGACTATGACAGAGAACAAACAGCCAATGAGGGTGAGTGGTCGATCGCTGCTCCTTCCTTTTATGACGACTTCCAGTATCAACAGAGTGATCTTTCGACTGTTCTCACAGACACAGCTCACAAACGAATTGATCCCCGTTCGATCACTAATATAACTGATGGATCTTATGCTATTAAGAACAATAAACAAAATTGTGTTAAATGTTGCGATCCTTGTGTATTTAAAAAACCACGTGGGAGACCACGTAAACTTGTAATTTAAGCATTAAACACATGACTATGTTGTTATATGTGTACTTTTTTAGATGCTTTGTATCCATATTTGCACTATTTAAAGCATCATTGTTCAATTATAAACATTTGAATGTGTAACATGTGTTGTCCACGTTGATGTATTGAAATAAATTTATGTTTCATTGTGAAAATAAACATTATAAAAAGAGCATATTTGTTTGTTTTTATTTGAGTTGTTTTAATTTATTTAATTTTAAATTATTTTGTTAAATTAAAATAAATGACAGTATAGAATCTATGAAATAAGGTTCTACTTACGATTTGTAAAGTAAATTTACTTGCACAGCCAAGCACACTCTTGCTTGAGTTACAGCCAAGACACTCGTTGAAACTGCTTCAGAGAGTGAGAATAAAAGCCTGGCTGCTTGAATCTACTTATATACAGTTCTAAACTCTTTGTTCAATCAAGAACTCTCTAGTTCAAACATATTAATTTCCCCCAAACATCTCACATTAAAACAACCACCAAGTAAAATTCCCCTGATAAGTGGTATTCTAATCTTCAGATGATAAAAAGTCATGATGACCCGGGAGGTCAGTCTGGCGGTCAAGTGGTCATCCGTGGTATTTGAAATATCTTCACAACCTTCCCGTTGGTCATATCTTCTCTTTGATATCTTTAGATCAAAGCCATATCTTGCCTATGTTTGAAAAGTAAGCACATCAAACTTTCACAACTTAATTATGATCTCTTTAATGATTTTTGTTCCTTGATATTGACACACCTATCGTGACAACATACTTTTCTATGACTGAGAAATTCACTTTTCCATGTTGATGTGAGAGTATTGGGTGAATGAGTATTCTGTTATTGGATCATAGGTCACATTCTATTTTTAGTAACTAATCAGGTATTGCATCAGAGATCAAAATCTATTTTTAGTAACTCAACATCCCCATTATAGGGGAACTGAGTAACACCATCTCTTTTTATGAAAATTTCAGATTTCAAAGCTGGAGCAAACCATTCTTATTACAATCACTAATCGATAGGCGAGGGTATATAGAACAACAAGACGACCGAAATTGCGAATTCGATCTGAAAGTATTTCGATAACGATGGTTACAAACGTGGCGTAGATATCACGACCACCGACTCTCTGAATTATTCCAGTAAATATCAGCTCATTTCTCTCCGATCATGTGTATACTAGGTTAGCCATCGCGTTATAAAACTTTGAATGTTTCTTATACACCTTATCATATGTGTGAATAATATCAATCCCCAGGAACATAAACTCCTACATAAGTTTATCCAAACACATTCTATGGACCAGAAACGCCCACAATTCTCGATGAGAACCCGACCAAATCATTTACCTTAAGATGGAACTGGAACCGCTTTCAAAGTTACGCTCTTCTATAATTGGTTAATCACTCTGCCGTTCATAGTAATGCTCTTTTCTGAATGGTTATAATACAGATGTCAGTCATTTCTTTGCTCCGCCTCCCATGCTAATGCTCTTCTCTGAATGGTTATAATACAGATGTCAGTCATTTCTTTGCTCCGCCTCCCATGCTAATGCTCTTCTCTGAATGGTTATAATACAGATGTCAGTCATAACTTTGTTGATGTGAGAGTACATAGAGTGTCAATGAGTATTCTGTTAATGCATCATAGGTCAAAATCTATTTATTCTTAGTAACTCAACATCCCCATTAATAGAGGCACTGAGTAACACCATCTCTTTTTGTGAAAATTTCAGATTTCAAAGATGGAACATGCATTGATTAACAAAATCTCAGGTCTACTCCAGGACAACCCGCATCGTCACTGTGCTGGTTGTCAGGCTTTATCACCAAACATGGTCAATCACACCTGCCATTTAGATATCGGCACCCGACTGCAACACCAATTATTCAGTGTGTTATACTTTGATATATCACATGCCGAATTAACAAACTTAATATTTAATCATATATTTCAAATACTCAGACTCCAACTAGTAGCTAATATACCTCAACCAGCTGGTGAAGTCGATGCAGGGTATGCATCACCACCACCTTCGCCTCAAAACGAGGTGGAGGAGGACGAATACATCATAATCATCGAATAATTTCATTTTATTTTAATAAAATATTTTATTTAAAACAATTTTGGCTAGTTTATGATTTTCATTGTTTAAACCTTGTTTGTGTTTAAAGTAAGAATGCTAAGTATTGTTGAGAATGATGTTTGATGAAGTTAAACTAGGTATGTTAAGTATGGTTGACGAAAGGTTTATTGGATTTTCTCCAGACGGTTTCTCATAATGAGGTTTCTTCTGGTGAACATCCGTGTCCATTGTGTTCAAAGAAGTTTAAATGACACGGCGGTTTGTTGGAGCACACTCGACAATTACATGCATCCATCATGCGACACTAGAAAACCTACATTCATCCATCCCGACATACCATACGTCTCTGCTAAAACGACATGACATACGTGACTGTTACATTGACATGACTGTTACATTGACATGACTGTTACATTGACATGACTGTTACATTGACATGACATACGTGTCTACTACATCGACATGACTGTGGAACAGTCGACAACTTACATTCATCCATCCCGACACAGTCGACAACCTACAAACAGCCATCCCGACACAGTCGACAACCTACATTCATCCATCTCGACACAGTCGACAACATACAAACAGCCATCATGGAACAGTCGACAACCTACATGATCCATCATGGAACAGTCGACAACCTACATGATCCGTCATGGAACAGTCGACAACCTACATACAGCCATCCCGACACAGTCGACAAACTACATGATCCACCATGGAACAGTCGACAACTTACATTCATCCATCCCGACACAGTCGCCAACTTACATTCATCCATCGCGACACAGTCGACAACCTACAAACAGCCACAGGGCTTTCGTGTTATAAGTTTGGTTGCTTCAAGGAAAGTTACTATTCATTCTAACGGATTGAGATTCTATTTTACACTGTAAGTTGGAATATTTTCTCTTAAAGTACGTTAAGGCTTTTCGATAAAAGGTTATTCAATTTTATCGAGGTGTTTAAAGTAGGTATGCTAAGTATTGTTGAGCTTGATGTTTGATGAAGTTTAACTAGGTATGTTAAATATGGTTGACGAAAGGGTTATTGGATTTTCTCCAGATGGTTTCTGATAATGAGGTTTCTTCTGGTGAACATCTGTGTCCATTATGTTCAAAGAAGTTTAAATGGCGCGGTGATTTGTTGGAGCATACTCGACAATTACATACAACCATCATGGCACACTAGACAACATACATTCATCCATCTCGACACAGTCGACAACATACAAACAGCCATCATGGAACAGTCGACAACCTACATGATCCATCATGGCCAACTAGACAACCTACATGATCCATCATGGCCAACTAGACAACCTATATGATCCATCATGGCCAACTAGACAACCTACATGATCCATCATGGCCAACTAGACAACCTACATGATCCATCATGGCCAACTAGACAACCTACATGATCCATCATGGCCAACTAGGCAACCTACATGATCCATCATGGCCAACTAGACAACCTATATGATCCATCATGGCCAACTAGACAACCTACATGATCCATCATGGCCAACTAGACAACCTACATGATCCATCATGGCCAACTAGACAACCTACATGATCCATCATGGCCAACTAGACAACCTACATGATCCATCATGGCCAACTAGACAACCTACATGATCCATCATGGCCAACTAGACAACCTACATGATCCATCATGGCCAACTAGACAACCTACATGATCCATCATGGCCAACTAGACAACCTACATGATCCATCATGGCCAACTAGACAACCTACATGATCCCTCGTGGCACACTGGCCAATATACAAACAGCCATCCCGACACAGTCGCCAACTTACATTCATCCATCGTGGCACCGTCGATATTTATCCATTTAACACTATCATGTATAACACTTGTAAATAAACTCAACATCTTAGGAACAAAATACAACATGAAAATCAACATCAACAAAACAGAAGTCATGAATGTCGCCAAAAATAAACAGAACATCAACATAACTATAGAAGGCAGACAACTAAAACAAGTAGAGGAATTCAAATATCTAGGAAGTCTAATAACAAACGAAAATTCCCAAACAACCGAGATAGAATCAAGATGCAACAAAGCTTGTCAAATCATCGGACAGTTATCACCACTATTGTCCAACAAGGAAATAACTCTGGAGGCAAAACGAGCACTATACAATACAATCTTCAGAATAAAACAATAAATAAACTTGTCACTGTTAATTTCCCCCAAGCGTCTCACATTAAAACATCGGTATCGTAAAATTCCCCTGTTAAATGATTCTCCTGATGAACACTTACCGGCGACGGAGTTTTCACAGCGGGAAGTAAGTACTCACCGGTGGCGGCTTCTTTGATCTTGCGGTCCCTCGCGTCTACCGTGAACTCTTTGATCTTGCGGCCGCTTGCGGCGCGCCTACAGGGAACTCTTTGATCTCTCGCTTAACGTTAAACACAGTGTTTCGCGTTTGGCGTGTAGTGTGTGTAACGGTCTAAGTTGTTACCTTTAATTCTAAAGGAAGTTTTTAAAAACAATAAATAAATAAATAAACTTGTCACTGTTTTTTATTGCCTGAGAGTATAAAGAAAGAATAGATTTATGAAAGTTACGGAACCATTTAAACTACAAAGAATATAATAGATTTAAGATACCACCACCACCCCTTCACCACCCCTTCACCACCCCTTCACCACCACCGCCCCGAGAGGTCAACGGGAGGTCACCGGGAGGTCACCACCACGAGCACCACGACCGGAACAAAAATGGACTCTCATATAAGGATAAAACGGTAGACTCTCATATAAGGAAAAACGGCACCAAAAATTGTGCCTCGATCTGCGTGTAGACTATTTATATAAGGATTTATCTGCGTTTCGACGCCTTCACAACACCACGAGAGGTCAACGAGAGGTCAACGAGAGGTCACCGGAACCAAAATGGGCGGGTAGACTCTCATATAAGAAAAAATGAAGACTCTCATATAAGGAAAAACGGCACCAAAAAATGTGCCTCGATGTACGGGTAGACTATTTATATAAGGATTTATGTGCCTTCAAAGGCACAAAAGGGGCCCCAAATGACCATTGTATACTACTTAGAGCCTGTAGAAGTAAGCGCAGCGCACAAACCGTGTTGTAGCGTTTTCGATTTCCGGATAAAGGCATTTAATTTAACTGAACAAAACATGATTCAAGCTTTCTCCCTATAATAATTAAAAAAAAAAAAAGTCCGTTAAATTGAGAATTCCGGATTATTGAGTACCGCATAATCGAGACTTTACTGTAATACTGTATCAGCAGAGAATAATAATACTGTAGCAGAAGAGATTAGTAGTACTGTAGCAGAAGAGAATAGTAATACTGTTACAGAAAGGATAGTAATACTGTGGCAGAAGAGAATAGTAATACTGTAGCAGAAGAGATTAATTGTACTGTAGCAGAAGGGAATAGTGATACTGTAGCAGAAGAGAATAGTGATACTGTAGCAGAAGAGAATAGTGATACTGTAGCAGAAGAGAATAGTGATACTGTAGCAGAAGAGAATAGTGATACTGTAGCAGAAGAGAATAGTGATACTGTAGCAGAAGAGAATAGTGATACTGTAGCAGAAGAGAATAGTAATACTGTAGCAGAAGAGAGTAGTAGTACTGTAGCAGAAGAGAATAGTATTTCCGCTGTGAGGTAAACTCAAGTGTTTGTCAGCAGTCACATGTTGCTGTGAAGTAAACTCAAGTGTTTGTCAGCAGTCACATGTTGCTGTGAAGTAAACTCAAGTGTTTGTAAACAGTCACATGTTGCTGTGAGGTAGACTCAAGTGTTTGTCAACAGTCGCATGTTGCTGTGAGGTAAACTTAAATGTTTGTCAACAGTCGCATGTTGCTGTGAGGTAAACTCAAATGTTTGTCAACAGTCGCATGTTGCTGTGAGGTAAACTCAAGTGTTTGTCAGCAGTCACATGTTGCTGTGAGGTAAACTCAAATGTTTGTCAACAGTCGCATGTTGCTGTGAGGTAAACTCAAATGTTTGTCAACAGTCGCATGTTGCTGTGAGGTAAACTCAAATGTTTGTCAACAGTCGCATGTTGCTGTGAGGTAAACTCAAATGTTTGTCAACAGTCGCATGTTGCTGTGAGGTAAACTCAAGTGTTTGTCAACAGTCGCATGTTGCTGTGAGGTAAACTCAAATGTTTGTCAACAGTCGCATGTTGCTGTGAGGTAAACTCAAATGTTTGTCAACAGTCGCATGTTGCTGTGAGGTAAACTCAAATGTTTGTCAACAGTCGCATGTTGCTGTGAGGTAAACTCAAATGTTTGTCAACAGTCGCATGTTGCTGTGAGGTAAACTCAAATGTTTGTCAACAGTCGCATGTTGCTGTGAGGTAAACTCAAATGTTTGTCAACAGTCGCATGTTGCTGTGAGGTAAACTCAAGTGTTTGTCAGCAGTCACATGTTGCTGTGAGGTAAACTCAAATGTTTGTCAACAGTCGCATGTTGCTGTGAGGTAAACTCAAATGTTTGTCAACAGTCGCATGTTGCTGTGAGGTAAACTCAAATGTTTGTCAACAGTCGCATGTTGCTGTGAGGTAAACTCAAATGTTTGTCAACAGTCGCATGTTGCTGTGAGGTAAACTCAAATGTTTGTCAACAGTCACATGTTGTTGTGAGGTAAACTCAAATGTTTGTCAGCAGGGGCGTATAAAGACGAGGTTATAGGAATTAGCCGTCGTACAAGAAAAATTGTAATAATCTTAGGGGGCTTCTTTTTTTAAATTTAATTTTGTTATGTTTTTTGCCGGTAATTGTCGCAGGCTTAAATCAATGATGCGTTTTCTATCAAGGGCACTTTCTATGGATTGGTATTAGTTTATCCAGTTTAGTCGATGCCTGACCAAGCTCCGGACCATAGGGAAGTGATTTTTTTGGAGACCATTCTAGCATGTTATCGCGATGTAGTTAAATTTATGTGTGTAACCTTATATATATTTTTTAGTTGTAGTTTGTTGTTCCAGCTGAAGGCCTCTTTGGTCGAAACGTCGTTCTACTTTTGTTTGTTCCTCACCCACGTAAAACTGTTACCATACCACTTTTCCATTAAAAAAAATGTTATTATTATTTTCAGCAACTTCCCATTTATATATATTTTGCTGCATCTTTATGCCTTTACCTCTTTACTATTATCATACCGCGGCTACTCAATGTTTGTATATTATTCTACATGTTTACACTAGAAATTCATTTCTAGACCATTAGCATTTATTTTATTTTTCCGACTATATATCCCACTGCTATCGTGCTTATCTTACAGCTATTTCATATTGTAAAGGTCAAGGTAAAGTACGGGACTTAAATCAGCGCCTTCGCACGCGAGTTTCCACCAACATGTGCTCGACCGCTTATCCAGGAGTGCTCGGAGACATCTGGATAGTCTCTATTCAAGTATCGAAACTCATTATGCGTGGCGGCATTCCTCAACCTTCCCAGTGTACTACTCTGGTACCCATTTCTGCCAGCGGCTGGGTCTACCGCGGGGTATTTTTTTTACCAAACACGAGTACAACTCAAACTTCTTCCAGCGAGAATCGAATAAAGGTTGTCCTAATTTGCATGGCCCGGTCGGATGGTTTTCCCCACTAGGCTACCGAGGTCACTATCACATATTGTGTTTATAATTAATTCTTTATGTACAGGAGCTTTTTATCATTGCAACGGAAGAGACTTCAAAGACAACATGTTTTCATGATTTTAGGAAACAATCAACATATTTATATTTATCTAAAACATAACATATTATATGAATTTTCAGATAATTAAACAAGGAATTATATTTCACCAATACCAAATGATACAAGACATGTAAAAAGAATATAGTTTGATGACCGTTCACAATAATTAAATTGAGAGTGACGCACTGTGCGGCGAAACGCACGTGGCCGAAATCGGCGTGGCGGACATAGCGGGAAAACGTACGGAAGGAGTTAATACTATTAGCACTATTATTATTAGTCTTAATTTTACTACTAGCGCTGTTGTCATTATTATCATTATTTCACGACAGGTATTTCTATCATAACTCATATTACCACCGGGAATCCACATCGTGTTCTTCTTTGACTCACACAATCTTATTCGCAAAAATACCTTCCGTCAAAAAGTTCTGTAACACTCTCCGCCTGTCTGCTTTATCTGCCCTCCAGAATCTACCAGGATATCGCTGGTGTCTCTAAAGTACTCACCTTCATTACTTATAAACAGACTAGATTTGCGTGTCACGTTAATTTTCTCCACAACTGCCTACGGCTTAAAATTCTTTCACTCGGCTTTCGGTCCAAATTCACCCCCTTTGTTCACAGCCCGAACGCCAATGAGAATAAATAATTCGATAACACAGAAAAGCGATGCTGTTTCATACGGATCATGGCAGTTATAGCAAAGCCAATCATTTCAGAGGAGAAGTTATGTTTATAGCACTCGAAAAAAAAATCAGAAATAATCAACAATAGGGAAGAGAAACAAAGAACGATAGATGGTCCGAAGCAGGATTGAATCCGTACTCCTTGGCTCAGCACCTTTCTACGAGAACCAAACGTTAGAGCACATAGCGAACTAAGCTATAGAAAAAAATAGCTATCATTAGTGATATCTTTCACGCAGGTGTACTCATGACTATAGCATAAGGTTACGACCACAACTCGGGAATAAATTGTGTATCTGTATTTTACTATTAAGACAAGTATCTCCCGGATATGGTAGGGCTGAATTCTTCATTAAAAAAAATAAGTACTTGGCGCCATTCTGTTTCGTCATATTTGGTGTATATATGCGTTTGGTGGTGGTTTCTATCTATTTTCATAGTTATTATTCTGTTATTCACAGCCGTTGGGAGTACTACTCGCTGACAAAAGTTGATGTGAAAACAATACTAATCGTCAATGTATGTCTTCATCACACTTAACCCCACCCCATTAAACTGTGCAACCTAAGCCCTTTTCACAAACCTGGCCTTGTCCACTTGTCTAGTCCAACTAATCCTCCAATGTCAATAATGTATGCTGACAGTTCCTTCCCTTTCAGAGCAGTTCATTACTTGGGTCTACTTGAGTAGGATTCAACAACGTCCAACACTCCTAGTGTTAAAGGGATATAACTCAGCTTTTTCTGTCGTTTGTGTCTTCGCTGGCATTGTGTCCTCCTACCCTCACCCCTTTTTGCTTTGACCTCTTTCCGAACGTTTTCATTGCTCTTCTTAGCTGGCCATGGTATTCTTAACAATCTTCTGTAAAACCACATTTCTACAGACTCCAGTGATTATCTTGTCTGTTGTCCTATTGTCCATGATTCACATCCATATGTTAAGACAGGCTCTACATAACATTTAAGAACTCTTTTTCTTGTTTGTTTTGTCAAAAATTGATTGCATAGTACCTTCCTCATTTTCTGTAAAACTGCTTTTGCCTGAGCCATTCTCCATCTCACCTCTTTTTGCACATCTTCTGTCTGATGTTAACAAAGTTCCCAAATATTTAAATTCATTTACCTGTTTTAATATTGTTCCACTTGTCTTTATTTTGCACTGAGGTGATAGCTTTTTTTTTGTTGTTACCATTACTTCTGTCATTTTGCTATTAAGGCTGAGTCCTTTATTTTTGCTTTTGTAAACAGTAATGGCAATTGGCTCCGGGAGCTTGCGACTTCCACAGCTACGATTGTGTGACTGTGCCGTTCGAATCGACGTCCGCGACTGCAACTCCATTCATACCATTTTCTACGACTACGCTACAAGCGTATTCACGTCTACCGTTTCAATGCACCTTCATCGCCACACAACTTATTCCTTTTTTTAATGAGAAGATGAAGGGATCGATGAAAGAGTATCTTGCTCTGCAAATGTTATTACAATTTGGAAGATTTGAAGAAATCATGGGTTCTACTTTCTCGCCTGAATCCGCCTGCAAGACAAGATTGCTGAAGATGGTTCAGGAGTAATTGGTAGCATTAGCATTTTACGACCCAAAATCTCCGCAACGCATTGCTGGTAGATATCATTCCACACGCTGAACCAACATTATAAGATGACCACTGAAAGATTTAGGGTTTGAGTAAATTCACGAAATTCTTTTTGAATTTTCATTCTTTAAGTTATAGAGAATTAATTGTGGATTCGCATGTCTTGCTATGATGTCCAGCAACAAGTAAAACTCTGGAGTTTTTCTATTAAAGTGAAAGATCAATTATTGAAACTCAGAGAAAATATCGGCAACATTTTAATGTCAGAGTATTCTCCTAGAGAAAACATTATTAGGAGCCTAGTCGACCGGTTTGAAAACAATTGGCGAATCATTTCAGGGGAAGAAGTATGTTTACAACTCGGAAAAAAATTACGAATAATTACCAACAGAAAAAAAGAACAATAGATGGTCGGAAGAAGAATCGAGCCCATATTTCTCGGCACAACGCTTTGCCACGAGGACAAACGCTTGAGCAAACGGCCAACTCAACTACCTAAGGACATGGCTATGATTTGGCCATGTTTTTCACCCATGTTCTCGTGTTTATGGCATATGGTTGCGAACAGCAACTCGGGAATAAATTGTCTATCTATATTTTCCTAAGACAAGTATCTCCGGAGTGGGTGGGGCTGGATACTTGCAATGCAGGCAAACAGTTATGTGACGAAACTTCACGAATAGGAGCTTCCAGTGGTTTATACTGGAGGCAAAAATATAAATGAATATTATTATGGAGAGAAACTTTAGAGGCGATATATCTGCGAATCATTTCAAGGGAAGAGATATATATTTACAATACTCGGAAAAAAATAATCAAAAACAGAATAAAAAGAAGAATAGAGGATAGAAAGTGAAAGTTTGGGCATAAAAAGGGAGCGCGGAGGAGATAGCGGGTGATATCGCTTGTTCCTAGCAACCAGTACCCACAGATGAAAACTGGATACCAAATTTGGACTCAATGTGATCGGCTGCTCTACGGGTTGTAATATTTACAAGAAACATTAACCACAAGATTAAAAACAACAGTAAATAGCGCATAAGACTTCTATAATTCTTTTAATTTTAAATAAAACAATAACACAACATTAAAAGTAAATGTATTTTTAACTTTTCTAGTGTCACTGTTTACTACATTTGCTACTTGTGTTCAGCCTAAAGAAGAATGTTTAAAATAGCCGTTGGATGTTTCTCATTTCTACGTCTTTCTAATCAGATTCTTTTGGGTAACTCCTATATTTGGTGCCCCAGTTCCAAAGGGAATCTGTAAAGATTGACAAATGTAATTAACGCAATTATATTAGGTCATTCATTGATATTGCACAGAATTTACAGTAAACATGCCAAACACAAACAAGTAATACTGCGGAAAAATATTATTGTAGACATAGTTTTGCTCATATGGAACTGATATTGTGACAAGTATTTATCTTTAAAAGATTTACAAATGTTAAAAATAGCGAAATATGTCAATAACATATAACATTTGGAAAAATTTGAAGCGAAAGGATCAGTTCATAGTTTATACCGTCAGCAACTGATTCACCCAGAAACTCAATCTTCTGTAGCTTTTACTGACTGATTGAGATAGATCACACAATGATTACTTTCCTTAACGCCAAGGCACCTATTGCTGCTCTTCAAAAATGTCATTGACTTCAATAGAGAAATCAAGGTAACAGAAAGTACCGTAAACATGTAGTCTGCCAGCACAGAATTAGTGTCAATTCAGGAAGCATTGAGAGTTAAACAACTGTCGGCTTCATCAAATTCATCACTTTTAAGATTCTAAACGAGGAGATAGGAGTTAATCGTTCATTGATTTTACAATTGACAGCACAATTTTTAGGAAAAATCCATCGGTGCCCAGACTTATCATAAAATGATGAATTAGTATGCACAGATGGCCCAAGTAGCTCGCCAATTGTGCACACGTCCCAGATCGGATTTATTCTAGGCTACATTCCCATAATCTACCCTAGTTTGCACATTATGTGACGCCTATTGAAATAATGAGTGAGCACTTTCTCTGCAGCTCACCTCAGGTGTGGAAAGCACACGTTTAAGAACACACAAATGTTGTTTACAGTACGGTGTGGACTATACCATGGCTATCAAAAAGGCCTAGAAGGACTATTGAGGTTGGTCAGAAAAAGGTGAGGACAAAACGAAAGCTAATTTCCAAACATCAGAATGAAACAATAATAATCGTCATCACCAGGTCACATAATGAAAGGGGAATAACTGAAGTTTAAGTCGGTCGCCATCACGAACAGGAGAGCACTCAATGTTCTAGATTAGGACTGGGTCAGAAATTTGCCAGAATTTTGCAACTGAGTAAAGATAGTAAATTCTATTACAAATTTTGCGTAGATCATAGTTTATCTATGATATGTTTTAACATATTTTGAAATTTTCAGCTCAAATGGAGCAGAAGGCTGTTGCATGGAATTCATGACCCCACCAAGCCTCCTAGATTGTCAACAATCTGAAGGGGCAATTGCTTCAAGGGGATCCTACTATGATCAGAGTTCCCCTTGTTGAGAAGCTCTGTATAGGGAGGTATATATTATAACAACTGAAACATTTGGGGAGCGAAAAAGAGGGAACTAGAAAAAACAGGAACACGACAGTTTAAGTGAGTGGTTTGATAGGAAATAAGAAACAGCAGTGGTGAACAAATGCAGAGATAGAATAATGTGGAGAAACATGATCAAATTCGTCACCAGATATGGTGTGTTAATCATAATAGATTGTACTACAGTATAAAGGCTTTATGAAATATAATGTTACTGTTTATTGCTTGGCATGTGGCTAATTATCCTCAATCAAGTTTTACTTCTACAAGTTCCACAAGCTCAAAAGTAAACACTATTTCTAAATTTGTATTATTTTTTTCAAATAAATTGCTTGGGTTTTTTCGAAATATTATTATCTAATAAATGTGTGGTTCTAGATCTTTTCAGTCTTGACCTCCGGTCAATATGGTGGATAGGCGGCAGGAACCTTTGAGGCGTTATTTGAAAAGTATTCATTGTTGCAGTTTCCTCACATTCCGATTTGCCCGATTTGTTTCCGAAGCTACTGACTTAAGTGCTCTTTGTACACCGTGAGACGTGTTTTTCATCAGATCGTGTTTCGACATTCCGATTGCTTACGATGAGTGATGATCTCGTATGAGGAAGGACAGTTCAGTGCGTTCACTTTCGGTGCGGCGACGCATTACGTCTTTTGGCACGTGCTGTAGCTGCTATGATGGTGTCTGCAGCTGCTATTCTTTGTTTTGATCCTTCAATGAGATTAGGTGTTAATTCGGATGATTCCACTGACACGGGTGCCTGAGTAATTATGGATTTTTATTAGTTTCCATTGATACCTGGACCTTCAACTAACTACAACTACTTTCAAATCGCTAAGATTGGCCTATGAGTTATGTATCTTTATAAGTATGTCTGTGGTAGTCTAGAGGTGTGTACGTTTAGATCTTGTTAATTTCTAAGATTGGCCTATGGGATTTATGTATCTATAATGAGTATGTCTCTGGTAGTCTAGAGATGTGTGCGTCTGGATCTTGTTAATTTCTAAGATTGGCCTATGGCGTTTCTGTATCTTTATAATGAGTAAGTCTGTGCTAGTCTAGTTGTATGATGTCAGCTTCTAGACAGTAAGTACCAGGGTTCAAAGCCCAGCACTTTTTCTACATTAGATTTTAGGATTGTATAGCCTGATGTACATTTTATAATTGGTTTGTTATCCCTTTGATCATGAAATAATTATATTATATATTCCTGCCATCTATCTATTATATCTTTATTAAATGTTAGTAGTTTTCCTTTTTTATTTGCAATCTGGCTTTTTTATTTTTATTAGTAATTCTCTTTATTTCTGTGTGCAATCCTCTTAAGTTTAGTTTGCTTTCCATAGTTTCTATTTCTATACAATTTTGGCTGAGCCAGTCTTATTTTGCCATCTTGCACATTTTGCGTATTTCATTATCTATTTTATTGTATTGGACAGTGTTATTCGCTTGTCTCATTTCTTCCATTTTTTGTAACATGGTATTAGTTATCCATTTTTGTTTTTTGTTTTTTTTTTCTTTTTTGGGTAAGGTGTCACAAGTTTCTTGCATGCTTTTCTTGATGTATTACCATTTTGTTGTGACTTTCTCATCAGGATTTTCTCTTCTATGTTGCTCAATTCCTTCTTCTAGCAGCTTCTGATATATGTTCTTTACCTGTATTGTATAAGTATCTTTAATATCTTTTTTTTTATTTAAAGGTGTTATATCTAGTGGTATTGTTGATGAATTCGACTTTTGCTTGTTTCTCTTTAGTTTTATTTTCATTTTAATCATTACATGATTGTGATCTGAATTAATATCTGCTCCTGGATCAGTTTTGACTATCTTGACACTTTTACGGAACCTATCTTTTATCATTATGTAATCTATTTGATTCCTCTTCTTATCTCTAGGGCTTTTCCATGTGTATAGTTTCTTTTTCTCTTGCTCAAAGTAGGTGTTACATATTATCAGCCTGTTTTCTTCACAAAATCGTATTAATCTTTCTCCTCTGTTATTTCTTTTTCCTAAACCGTGATTTCCTATAATGATCGTATGTCTACCTTTTCCTACTTTAACATTCATATCACCAATTACAATCAAGATGTCCGAAGATTTCACTTGCGTCATAACTTATTTAGATCTTCATAGTATGCCTCTATTTGTTCATCTGTGTAGTCTTGAGTAAGTGCATATGTCTGTATTATTGCTATGTCAATTGGTTTTGCTTTCATCTTAAATAGTATAATCCTATCATTGTATGTTCAGTGGATACTTCAATATTTGTGTAGCTCTCTTTACATTAGTATTCCTACCACTCTTCGGTGTTCTGTTGTGTTTCCTGAGTATATATATACATGCATATTTTTCGTCCTCTATGTAACAACATTCTGTCCATCTTGTCTCTGATATGCCTAAAATATCTATGTGTAATCGTTCTGCTTCTTGAATAAGATTTTCTAATTTTCCTTCTTGGTATAGAGTCATAAAATTCCATGTATTTCTTTTACGATCTTTCCTCCGACATAATTTCAAATTCCTATATGATGATCCTAACAACAACAACAACATTTATTAGTTTTAATAGATAAATTAAACAATTATAAGATACAATTTCTATATTATGAAAGGCAAGGAACAATTTAAGCCAGTATTACCTTGGCTATGACCATCTTCCTGGGAGCTACCACCAAGTGTCACTGGAATCGCCGCTGGAATCGCCACTGGAATCGCCGCTGGAATCGCCACTTGAATCGCCACTAGAATCGTCACTGGAATCGCCACTAGAATCGCCGCTGGAATCGCCACTGGATTGACGTTTGGAAAGGCCACTGGAATCGCCACTAGAATCGTCACTGGAATCGCCACTAGAATCGTCACTGGAATCGCCACTAGAATCGCCACTAGAATCGTCACTGGAATCGCCGCTGGAATCGTCACTGGAATCGCCACTTGAATCGCCACTAGAATCGTCACTGGAATCGCCACTAGAATCGCCGCTGGAATCGCCACTGGATTGACGTTTGGAAAGGCCACTGGAGTCGCCACTAGAATCGTCACTGGAATCGCCACTAGAATCGTTACTGGAATCGCCACTAGAATCGTCACTGGAATCGCCACTAGAATCGCCGCTGGAATCGCCACTGGAGTCACGTTTGGAAAGGCCACTGGAATCGCCACTTGAATCGCCACTGGAATCGCCACTGGAATCGCCACTTGAATCGCCACTGGATTGAGCACTTGTCCATGTCACGGCGATTAATACCAGGAGAGGAAGTACAACGAGAGCCCTCATCTTGATTGTCTCTGAGAATTAAAAGACATTGCAGAGTCAAAAATCTCATCAAACATTAGTAATTTTTTAATAGAGCAAATTTACCATTACTTTGCATAAAATGTTGATCGTTTGTCCATAATTGGTAATTAACTTTGCGACCTCACATAAAACTAATCTTTGATTTCACGATGTTGCTTAAGAAAATGTAGATGTAATCTTCTTCTTCTTTCCTTCCTCATTTGCCTTTCAGCATCCAGGAGAGATATAATTTGTGGTCTTTTGCTCTTCTGTTCTCGACACTGCTGCTGTTATGTTTCCAAGTGTTTCTAATATTCCGTCAATCCATCTTTTTTTGTGGTCGGTCTTTGGGCCTGGTGCTCTCGCAATCTTTATTGAGGTCTGGCTGTGTTATGTTTTGATCTTTTTGCCTTATCACGTGACCAAAGAATTTGATCTGGTGTTTATTTTTATATTCTAAGGCGGGGGTTATTCCTAGCTGTTTCTCAGTTTTTCATTATTGATCTTATTTTTTAAGGTCTTTACTGCAGACGTATTGATGTAGTTAAATTGTTATATATGACCTTCTTTTGTATTAACTTTTCTTTCATTTCCATTTATTATTATATTTTTGCAAATCACTGTTGTTATCTTATGTTATTATGTTACACTGTGATGGACTGAGAAAAAGGCTAGGAATGATTTCTGCCATAGAATACATAAAGAAAGAACAGATAGAATGGTTTGACCACCTGATTAGTCAGAAAGTCAAAGAGACAACAAAACGTGCCTTTATAAAATGAACATAGATAATGGAACTGTTTTGATATCTTAAGTGTAAAGGATGAGAACAAATAGATATGAGCTAGGAACATAGATAATGGAACTGTTTTGATACCTTAAGTGTATAGGATGAGAACAAATAGATATGAGCTAGGAACATAGATAATGGAACTGTTATGATAACATAAGTGTGGAGGATGAGAACAAATAGATATGAGCAAGGAACATAGATAATGGAACTGTTTTGATATCTTAAGTGTAAAGGATGAGAACAAATAGATATGAGCTAGGAACATAGATAATGGAACTGTTTTGATACCTTAATTGTATAGGATGAGAACAAATAGATATGAGCAAGGAACATAGATAATGGAACTGTTTTGATACCTTAAGTGTATAGGATGAGAACAAATAGATATGAGCTAGGAACATAGATAATGGAACTGTTATGATAACATAAGTGTGGAGGATGAGAACAAATAGATATGAGCAAGGAACATAGATAATGGAACTGTTTTGATATCTTAAGTGTAAAGGAACAGAACAAATAGATAAAACCCTATTATGATATGAACCTTATCGTAACCCTAATCTATAGCCATGAGTGAAAGATATTGTCAATGAAAACAATTTTTAAGATAGTTCAGTGATCATTTGCTCTATTGTTTGTTTCTTGTGGCAAGGCGCTGTGTCGAGAAGTACGGGTTCGATCCTGCTTCGGCCTGTCTATTGTTCTTTGTTTTTTTTTTGTCTGCCGAGTTTTTTTAGATGCAATCATAACAGTTTTTCTTACCTGATGTCTTTCAACTGCTGTCAACTGTCACCTAAAACATACTGCCTAACTCGTCAACGTCACATAGAACTGTGTTGTTTAAATCATCATACGTCACATAGAACACGTTAGCCCGTAAACACCAGTGGTACGAATGGGAACTGATGAGGTGACTAGGGACAGGGTGATGACGTACCTCGGAGTTAAGTTTGATCGCAGCCTGTGTTTTCGGGACCACGTCGACCATGTGATAACAAAATCCCGCAAAGGATTATCAGCCTTGAAGGTCATGGCAGCTACTAACATCGAGCAGAGGCTACTTATCTTTCTCTTCCAGGGACTAGTCGAGTATGCCCTAACAATTCTTACTGTCAGTACGACACAAATTAAAAGGCTGTAGAAAATACAAAATTAAGCTATGCTCGTTATCTTGGGGTGTACCATGGACACTCCCTGTGTAGCAATGAAGTATCTTCTTCATTATCCAACCATGCATGATAGGATCACGATCTGGAGGGCACGAGTATACCTGAAGATAGGAGCAGATAAAGAGCACCCATTGCACCAAGAGCTCAACACAGGGAAAGGTGTCAAGCTAAAAGGAGACAAAACATGAGTTGGTCGAGCAGAAGATGTCATCAAACAGGTCTGTGGGCTTACCAATATCAACGCTGACGACGAGTGGATAGCAGTGCCTGCGTCATTCAAGGGGACTTTCTCGTGTATTGTCATATTCGACAGGAAATATAGGGAACAGAACTCAATCGTAGTCAATGCGGAGGTCAACGGCCTCATCTGGGTTAACATTGATGAGAAAGATGCAGTCATCTATACAGACGGATCTGTAATACGACACCAAAGGAGTGCATGGGCATTTACAGCACGCTCGGCAGGAAGAATAGTCTAGAAACACAGTGGAGCATACGTTATGACCACGAGTAGCAAGACAACAGACTACACCCACGCCTGCAAACTGAGTGATTCGATGAGCATGATAAAAGTGGAGGCGGGTCTGTACGAATGTAATGGGTAGAGCCATTACAGAAGTTAAAAATACGTAAGGACACATTTGTCTACGTCCCTGGATATGCGGGAGTACAGGGAAATGAAAGAGCGGACAGGTTAGCTAGCTGTGCAGTCGTTGAAGACGGTCAACCAATGGATCGGGCGAACATCAACAATGCCCTCCGAGATGTTGGAAGGGCACGGTGGACTTAAACAACCATGAGTCCACGACACTGCTTCGGATGAAAGAGATGGGAGTTGAGATGGACACAGCCAGAAACGAGAAACTTAGTGGATGTATAAGAAGACTTATCAACCTACACAGAACTGGAGTCGTCAGTCGCTGGACACTGCGGGGATTGTTGAGAAGTGAATCTGAGCTCCTGAGGTCTAGTTTGGAGTGCCATGATGAAGACACGCAAATATCTCAAGAACTCATTAACGTCACATAGAATTTGCCATGTGACTCGTCATACGTCACATGAAACTTGATGTGAAGCTCGTCGTAGGTTCCTAGTCTTGAAGAATGTATCAATCTCTGTTAAACAATCGACGCCTAGGCATTGCTGTAAGGCTCACCTGTACCAGTTAGGGGTCAAGAGAAGGACAGGCAAATAAATGCATAAAAATGCGAAGCTGCAGTAAAGTTGAATGTGAAAGAGAAATGAACAAAAACTGAAATAAAATGTTATGGTTAAAGCTTTACGTAATTGATGGACGACACACATGTTAACGACGTTTCGGCTCATTAGGCCTTCAGCAGGAACACTTGTACCAACAACATGAGGCCTTACAACTGTATATCTAACATCAGATTCATTTCACTTACCTGTAGGTCCACAAACGTCAGCTGAGCGTCAGAGTTTGGTATGTTCATAACAGTCACTCAACTCTCGTTTTATTCTAGTGCTTAATCACGAGATTTATGCTCAATTAGGCTCACTTTAATTGTTGGATTACGGTAAGTGGTCAACACGAAACACGTGCTCTTCTAATTGTTTTCAGTGTTTCGGGTTTTCATAGTTCATATGTTAATAACAATCAACAAATATAAACTTTGTTGTTATAATTTAGTTAAATTTTCAATTAAATTTCGCTTTGTGTTATTAGACTTGTAGAAGCAGATTGTATTGTTGCTCTGATGTACAGGGTATCTCAAAAGTTGGCAGACATTCGAAAATGTAGCATCTTCATGCAAATGTAAAAAAAAAAAAAAGACTATCTTTGCTCAAATTCCAAATAGTAGGGTCTACTGAAGAGAATTATTGGACTCGAGGATAAAGGTCACTTGTCCAGTGCAGTCGCCGTTAGGTGTTCGGGTTTTTGTTTTACTTCTGAAAGAGAAATCTTGTGACTATATCAGGATTCAAACCCGCATCCTCCTAATTTGGAACCCGGCAAGTTGTTGTTTCAGCCACCGTCTTTTCCGAGCGTAATTGAATTAATAAAACGTGTCCAAAATCATTGATTTGTTAATATGTCAAGAAAATACTAGCCTTCTCGTGTCCATATAAAATGGTATAACTAATGGATGAGGCATATAAAACATTAATTGTGTCTCTCCTTCGTTATCTTTGCTACATAGAAATAAATTACGTTTTACGCAATCTCTGGAGTGTACATG
Organism: Megaustenia siamemsis; assembly: GCA_032433765.1. Classification (NCBI taxonomy): domain Eukaryota; kingdom Metazoa; phylum Mollusca; class Gastropoda; order Stylommatophora; family Ariophantidae; genus Megaustenia; species Megaustenia siamemsis. Next base: position 62,810,980 of record JAVIAB010000024.1, read on the forward strand.
TTGGCTCCCATATGCCTTACCTCGGGAATCCACTTAAAATAATACAGAGGTGTGTGCTACCGCTTTAACAGCAAACAAAAAATAACACTCGTATGCTGTCACATAGACGTCCTTATTATTTTTCTTGCTTATTTCATCTTCTGCGGCCTAATGCTTATATTATCTTAATTGACAACTGATATTTCTTATTTCCACCTCGTGTACATACGTAACGATTCCACTGCATCATCATCATACTTTATCACTAAGTCGATTTCTTCTACATTTGTGCTCATTTTATTTGATCATAATATACTGAGATTATTCAAAATATGTTCATAATCTTACGAGAGGTGTTGGAATTGATGAACGTTCTGTTAGAATGTTGTTTCTCATGTTAATTTATTAGCAGCTTCTATCATCTACTAGTCCTGCCTACCCTAATAAATGTAAAACGTCAACCCGGCTCATTGCTAGTCCACTTTACACACAAGTCATGCCAGCAAGCCTTTGACTGCACGTGCATCTCTTCCTACGCAGGAGTGTCCAGGCATAAAAATATGAAGAGGATTTTTATGTCGTTACCTCTTCATCATTCGGCTTCGATCCTGATCGACGGTTTCCAGGTTCACCCTACCTTAAGTGGGTACTGGATTTTTTTCCCAGGGAAAGTAAAGCAACACTGGTGTGATACTGACCACATTACCTAAAAAAATCATGTGCCGAAGATATGTAAAAATTATGATAATTAAAACGATATTCCCTTTACGCCACTTGACGTGACGGGGCACTTTACTTTTTTACCTCTTCATCATAAGGTCGCATGTCCCTTGCAGAACGTTACATTCACCACAGTCGGCATGAAATAATCTGTAACAAACCCATATGAATTCTCAAGATAATCAAAGCTTTGCATTACTGTCTGCATCAACAGGCTCCCTTGTTGGTCTGTGGCTGTGCACCAACACATCGACAACGCTAGGGCCCACCTCCCCTAGAGTGTCAAGAAGCTAAAGAACCGAAACACTTGCTCGACGGGGTCATCTTCTGATGATCAGATTGCCTCCTGCTGCGAAGTTCTGTACAAAGAGTTTCCTACTACTGCTGTTCACAAACAAATCATCTGCTTGCGAATGCATCTCTCAGTGCAGTTGTTGGACGGCGCTGAAGAAATTGGTGAATTGTGTGGTAGACCGGGGTTCGTTGCTGATGCTCTGTACGTCACGAGTCAATTTTAAACTTCATAATTCGTAGGGAAAAGGTAGTAGAAATCCAGATAAGAAATTAAGTTAATTAAAGGTTCCAAAGACGCTTTGATAAGGGTAGGAAGAATATGGTATTAGTGATCATCATTTTCTATGACCACGGAAAATGTAAGAATAAACTAAAAACGAGTTCTAGAAGCTGAAACATCAAGAAATCAAAAGACGCCATATTATTTACGTATAAGACTGTAATATCATCAGCACGTGCTTCGATAATTAACTGTAAATCATCGTATGTATCTTGGACAAAAAAACAAGAGTTTGTCTAGAGTTAGTGTCTCTTAAATGCCCACTTTCATCTTCATTCACTCATTCTTCGTGTGCTGATCATACAGTTTGTCATCCCTATTATTTTTTGTTGTTTAATGTTTGCGTTTCTAACATTCCAAAAAAGTCATTTTTGTCTCGTGTTATTTAGATTGACTTCCTTACGGATTTCAGTGCAGCTAAATTTGCAAAATAAGGCACTATTCTCCATCTTGAGCTATACCTACAATTTAGAAGGTAGAAATATACAATCAAGAGCTACATCTACATCTATAAGGCACACATTCTCCATCATGAGTTATACCTACAATTTAGAAGGTACAAATATACCATCATGAGCTATACCTACAATTTAGAAGGTACATATATACCATCATGAGCTATACCTACAATTTAGAAGGTACAAATATACCATCATGAGCTATACCTACAATTTAGAAGGTACAAATATACAATCAAGAGCTACATCTACATCTATAAGGCACACATTCTCCATCATGAGTTGTACCTACAATTTAGAAGGTACAAATATACCATCATGAGCTATACCTACAATTTAGAAGGTACATATATATACCATCATGAGCTATACCTACAATTTAGAAGGTACAAATAAACCATCATGAGCTATACCTACAATTTAGAAGGTACAAATATACAATCAAGAGCTACATCTGCATCTATAAGGCAAACATTCTCCATCATGAGTTATACCTACAATTTAGAAGGTACAAATATACCATCATGAGCTATACCTACAATTTAGAAGGTACATATATATACCATCATGAGCTATACCTACAATTTAGAAGGTGCAAATATACCATCAAGAGCTACATTAACATCAATGGTACACATACTTCCTCTAGGGCTACATCTGCATCTATAAAGCACACATTCCCCATCATGAGCTATACCTACAATTTAGAAGGTGCAAATATACCATCATGAGCTACATCTATATCTATAAGGCACACACACCCAGTCAGTAGCAATCTAGGACATCTAGGATCTAATCTACATCGAGGAGGCACAGAATCTATCAAGAGCTACATCAACATACTTCCTCTAGAGCTACATCTATATCTATGGTACACATACTTCCTCAAGAGCTACATCTATATCTATGGTATACATACTCCCTCTAGAGCTACATCTATATCTATGGTATACATACTCCCTCTAGAGCTACATCTATATCTATGGTATACATACTTCCTCAAGAGCTACATCTATATCTATGGTGTACATACTTCCTCAAGAGCTACATCTATATGTATGGTATACATTCTTCCTCAAGAGCAACATCTATATCTATGGTATACATACTTCCTCAAGAGCTACATCTATATCTATGGTATACATACTTCCTCAAGAGCTATATCTATGGTATACATACTTCCTCAAGAGCTACATCAACATACTTCCTCAAGAGCTACATCTATATCTATGGTTTACATTCTCCCTCAAGAGCTATATCTATATATATATGGTATACATACTCCCTCAAGAGCTATATCTATGTTATACATACTTCCTCAAGAGCTACATCAACATACTTCCTCAAGAGCTATATCTATATATATGGTATACATACTTCCTCAAGAGCTATATCTATGGTATACATACTTCCTCAAGAGCTACATCAACATACTTCCTCAAGAGCTACATCTATATCTATGGTATACATTCTCCCTCAAGAGCTATATCTATGTCTATGGTATACATACTTCCTCAAGAGCTATATCTATATATATGGTATACATACTCCCTCAAGAGCTATATCTATATCTATGGTATACATACTCCCTCAAGAGCTATATCTATATCTATGGTATACATACTTCCTCAAGAGCTATATCTATGGTATATATACTCCCTCAAGAGCTACATCAACATACTTCCTCAAGAGCTGCATCTATATCTTTGGTATACTTACTTCCTCAAGAGCTATATCTATATCTATGGTATACATACTTCCTCAAGAGCTACATCTATATCTATGGTATACATACTCCCTCAAGAGCTATATCTATGGTATACATACTCCCTCAAGAGCTACATCTATATCTATGGTATACATACTCCATCAAGAGCTATATCTATGGTATACATACTTCCTCAAGAGCTACATCTATATCTATGGTATACATACTCCTTTAAGAGCTACATCAACATGATGAGCAAGAGCTATATCTACATCTACGGGGTAAAATACTCCAACATATCTGCTTCTCCGCAAACCTGCATAGTTAGTCATCATCATCATGTGCCATATCGATTGGCGTGGCGATCATGTCCTTTCACAATCTTCTATCTACAGTGCATCGTATCAGTTATATTTTTGACTGTTTTCCATGCCATAACACCAAGCTATCCAATATTTTCTCTCTATGTCGTCCGCGATCTCTCTTTCCATTTATTTTGCCAGTTGTAACCAAGTATTCCAACTTTCCTCTTCTCATGATATGCCCGAAAAATGTTGATTGTTACTTTCTGATGTTTTTTATAAGCTCCCTTTTTGTGTTGGCCTCTTTGAGAACTTCCTCATTGGTCTTTTTAGCTTTCCAGGGAACTGTCAACATTCTTCTGAGAAATCCCATCTCTGTGGCCTCTAATTGTCTTTTCATTTGTTTATCTACTGTCCATGATTCGCTTCCATAGATCAGAATTGGTTCTATATAACACAATGAACTCTTTTTCTCATTTCTATTGACATAGATTTGTTGCATAAGATATTTTTCATTTTCTGAAATGCTATTTTGGTCTGAGCTATTCTGCTTTTTATTTCTGTGATGCATCTCCCATCTGATGTTGTTATCGTGCCCAAGTATTTCAAACGTTGCACTTGTTTCAGATTTATCTTGTTTATTTTTATGCTGCATGATGGTGATGATTGTTTCTTCGATATAACCATTACTTCTGTTTTCTTACTATTCAGACTGATACCTTTATTGTTGCTTTCTTTTTCTATTATGTCTTTCATTTCTTGTAGTTCATTCTCTGTTTCTGCTATTAAGACTGTCATCCGCATATCGCAATTTATTTATGCTGTGACCGTTGACTTCAATTCCTTCATAGTCAGTAGACCACCCACAAGCAATGGGAAAGACCTTCGTACTGATTTAACATGAAGTTATCAGTCAATTGCAGATGTGCACTTGAAACACACCAGAAAAATCTACATACACTTCATATTTCTTTAATATTACCAGACATACAGGTACAAAACACACAAAGAGACACGTTAGACAAAGGATAGACACAGTCAAAGCAATAACGATATCATCGTATATAATAATGCTTTTATTTGACTTGTATTTGCTAAAATATGGACTTAACACAGGAAGTTAGGCGTTTGCTCAAGTGAGACACTAACTCAGCATGGTTACTTACTATCTATGAAATGTGTATGGCTTCATCGTTGATGTGTTAATATTACAATTTTAACGTATAAATGTTACAATTCAAGATTGGATATATTTTCATGATAAGTACGTGAGAGTATTAACTATAAAGGGGAGTGAACTCAACATATGTACTTCGGAAAAAAAAACCAGTCCCATTAATCATTATACGATGAGTCGATTTAGCGTTCATAGTGATGAATGATGAAGACAACATAGTAGTTACTATCTCTGACGTAAATTTGATACTACAACTCTGCGCTGGTTGTCGAACACTTATTTGGAGAAGTTTGTGTGAAATCATTGTGAATCTCCTGCAAGACGTTATGGCGTCCTGCCTCAACTTCAAAGTACAGGACAACAAACTTTCCATGGCATTAATTTGTACTTCAGGTGGTGTTTTATGGAAACAGCTACAAGTAACTAATGATAAGATCATCTCTGAAGTTAAATGAGCAATGTTGGATCGTTTTCATTACGAATTATAACTGATAACATCAACTCGGTTCAGTGCATTTGTTCTTCAATTTGCAGCGCGTTAACCCAGAATGAATATTAATTGGATGAATGAAGAAGCGTAGTGATATCACTTATATTTATAGACAATTCATAATTAATTAGTATTTGTTATTTTCTTCTGTATTAATTAACACATGGATTCGCCATTATTTTTCAATTTTACATATTAACTGAAAACAAAATTTATTTATTGAAGCAATACATTTTATAACAGATTTAATGATCTATCAATGATATATTTTTATTTACTAAATCTACGGGATATGCAGTAACTCTCAGCCAGAAGTTTCCTTTCTCAATAATTCTTCTAATTACCTTTCTTTCAATTACCGGAGATTATTGTGATTCCATATTAGTATATTCATATGATATATTTGAGAAAAAAAATCATTTCGAAGTAATATTTTTTTTATATATAATAATGAACACTCACGATGGCAACACGCAAAAGATAAGATCGTGAAAGGCAAATAAGTCATGATTACGCTTGAGAGTTCATGTAGAAATGGCGATCTTGAAACAGACCACTCGGTTAATGTTCACGTTAAAAAGTATCGAAGTTGCTGTTACCATTTCTAGATCACTGTTCTGAAGACGGAACTTAATATTGGTTCTGTTTTGTTGTTGCTGGAGTTGTTATGGTGTAGGAACATACTATCATCATCAAGTACCATGCATGCTGGAGTAGGTGACCATGTCTTTTCACAACTCTCGATCTCGACAGTTATTTATCATTTCTGTTGTTGACCTTCTGCCAAGCCATTCCCTTAAGCTGTCTGGTATATTTTATTTTTGCTTCCCTCTATCTCTTCGTCCCTCAATTTTCCCAGTTGTCATAATATATCCCAGCTGTTCGTTACTCATTAAATGGACAAAATATGATGATTGTTTATTCCTAACATTGGAACCTTTCTTAACATTACCCTTCTCTTTGCTTTGGCCTCTTTCATAACGTTTTCATTACTCTTCATAGCTGCCCATAGTATTCTCACATATATTGTACATCTACCATCTCACCTCTTTTGTATATATATACCATCTCAACTGTGCTGTACACCTACCATCACACCTCTGTTGTATATCTACCACCTCACATGTGTTGTATATCTGCCATCTCACTTCTCTTGTATATTTACAATCTCAACCCTGTTGCACATCTACCATCTCACCTCTGTTGTACCTCTACCATCTCACTTGTGTTGTACATCTACAATTTCAACTCTATTGCACATCTACTATCTCACTTCTGTTGTACATCTACCATCTGGGGAAAATGTTAACCTCAGATGGTGGATTTATAACAGATGGTAGATGTAGGGACATCATCATCATCATTAAGTACCGTCTCTGCATCGACAGTTGGCTTACCATTTACCCATGTCTCTTGCTTTGATAGTGCAGATTGTCATAAGCTGACTTGTCTATCTTTTGATGTTACCCTTCATGATAATCTTTGTCTGTCTCTGCCTCTCTTATCTTGTATTTTCCCTTTCAAGATTACTTTTCATATAGGCTGCTATGTCTTAATATGCACCAAAAGCTCATTTTATCTTTGAATTTTGTTTTGTAGTTCTCTATTCCTTTTTAGTTTGTTAAGACTTCATCATTATTTTCTTTTCTTTCAATCCACGTCTTCCTATTCTTCTATAAATCGACATTTCAAAGGCTTCTATTTTCTGTTCTGTTTTCTTGTCTAATGTCCATGTTTCTGCACCATATAGGAATGTTGAAAAGATATAACATTTTACTATTTTTAGTTTTAGCCCTTATGTTATTTGTTTTTATGTTCGTATATTTTTCATGGCATTAAAATTACTTTTTTGTCATTCCTATTCTTTACTTTATTTTAGTTTTACATTTTCCTTCACTGTTATAGTATGTCCAAGGTAGGTGTAGCTCTGAACTGTCTCGAGGTCTATTTCTTCAACTTTGATATTTATTTGTAGGTCTTGAGAATTTTCCTTCCTTATGATTATAGTTTTGGTATTAGATATTCATATCCATATGTTGCTGGTCATGTTTATTTCATGAAGTAATTATTGTAGATCTTTAGAGTCTTTTGTTAGTAATACAGTATCATTAGCATATCTTAGGTTATTGATTATCTTTCCACTAATGTTTGGTCAGACAACTCTGTGATGTTTTCAAAGATTTGCTTAGTTAGTGCATAGATTGAACAAACTTGGTGATAAGATGAATCCCTTTCTTACTTCTCTTTTTATATCATTAGGTGTAGATTTATTTTTATTGTATTGTATTGTTCAAACGATGAAGTTTTAAAAAAAACTAAAAATGAAAAGAGAACTACTAATCACAATTAGAACAAGACAAATGACATTTTGGGGCATGTTAAAACAAAAGACACAACATCCTAATAAAATTAATATTGGAAGGGAAAATACAAGGTAAAAGAGGCAGAGGCAGGCCAAGACTAACATGGATGAGTAACATCAAAAGATGGACAAGTCAACCTATGACAATCTGCACCATCAAAGCAAGAGACAGAATGGAATGGCGCTCACTGGTAGCCAGCCTTCGATGCGGAGACGGCACTCAATTGTGATGTTGATTGTATTGTTGCTGCTTTCTCCCAGTATAAATTACATATTGCTTGTTTGTCTGTGTCACCTAGATGTATATCGTTAGGCTGTCTATAAGTTTTTCAAAGATAATACTCAAAAACTGCAAGTGGATATTAAAGTTGTAGGAATAGACCTGGAAACAGTTCAGAGCTACAACCAACTACATTGGACATACTATAACCAGTGATTAAAACTGTAAAACTGAATTAAACAAAACAATAGGAATGACATAAGGTACTTGTAATGACATGGAAAAAATACTAATATCAAAACAATTAAGAACAGAGCTAAAATTAAGAGAAGTAGAATGTTATATCTTCTCAACATTCCTGTATGGTGCAGAAACATTGACATTAGACAAGAAAACAGAACAGAAAATAGAAACCTTTGAAATGTTGATTTATAGAAGAATAGGAAGAAGTGGATTTAAAGTAAAGAAGACAAATGATGAAGTCTTAAAACAACTCAAAATGAATAGAGAACTACTAAACAAAATTCAAAGAAGTCAAAATGATATTTTTGGTGCATGTTAAAAGACACATCATCATTATCATGTGCCATACCGGTTGGCGTAGGTGATCATGCCCCTCGACAATCTTTTATCTACAGTGCATCGTATAAGTTCTGTTGTTGACTCTTTTCCATGACATGACACCAAGCTATCCAGTATTTTCTCTATTTGTCGCCCGCGATCTCTCTTTCCTTTTATTTTTGCCAGTTGTAACCAAGTATTCCAACTTTCCTCTTCTCATGATGTGCCCGAAAAATGTTGATTGTTTCTTTCTGATGTTTTTTAAGATCTCCCTTTTTTGTGTTGGCCTCTTTGAGAACTTCCTCATTGGTCTTTTAGCTGTCCAGGGAAATGTCAACATTCTTCTGAGAAATCCCATCTCTGTGGCCTTTAACTGTCTTTTCATTTGTTTGTCTACTGTCCATGATTCTCTTCCATAGGTCAGAATTGGTTCTGTATAGCACCGATGAAGTCTCTTTCTGATTTCATCAAAAGACACAACAGTCTACTAAAAGTAATCCTAAAGTCTATGAAGCAGACATATATTAGTTTGTTTACTTCTGTGCACTTTTCGAGGAAAGCAACCAAGAGGGCCAGGGAAACGTTCTTCAAAGATCCGTTCAAGTTTGCAAAGGAGCTATTTGAACCACCAAGATCTGGAACATTAAAGATCAGCAAGGAGGAGCTAGAGAAACATCTAAGAGAGACCTATTCGGACAGCCAGAGAGACGAACCGCTGAAGTCAATGACAGGAATCATGTGGCCGAGCGAACCGGGCACCCCATTCAATGATAGGCCGCCGACGTTAAAAGAAGTTATAGATGTTGTTCACAGAGCCCGCAACAACTCGGCCCCAGGTCCAAATGGCGTTCCATATCTGGTTTACAAAAGATGCCCAGAGGTACTGAAGCGACTGCACCGGCTGCTCAGGAGTGCATGGAAGAGGCAGATTGTAAGCCAGGAGAAGGCCAATGGCGTGTACATTCCAAAGGAACTGAACTCAAATGAGATTGCGCAGTTCAGACCAATCTCCCTACTGAATGTGGAAGGGAAAGTATTCTTCTCTGTAATGGCAAAGAGACTCACCTCGTACCTCGTGGAGAACGGGTACATAGATACTGCCATACAGAAGGGAGGAGTCCCTGGTGTCCCCGGATGCTTGGAGCACGCGACAATGATATGGGACGCGATACAGAGAGCAAAAACCGAGAAGCTAGATCTAGACGTCATATGGCTAGATCTTGCAAACGCATATGGATCAGTCCCACATCAGATGATTTGGCAGGCTCTCCGAATGTACCATGTACCCCAGAGTGTGACCGCCATGCTCAGACTGTATTTTACCGGCTTCACTGTGCGTTTCTCCACACAGGAATACACGACCGACTGGATAGAATTGCAAGTCGGCATTGCGATGGGATGTACCATTTCGCCCATACTCTTCGTGATGGCGATGCAGATAATATTGAGAGCAGCAGAAGGAGTTGGAAAACGACCAGACTTGGGAGGTGGATACCACATGCCACCACTTAGAGCATTTATGGATGACACCACCGTCCTAGCATCAGAAGAGAGCCACGCCCGCAGGATGCTTGAACGCCTGGACGAACTCATCGTGTGGTGCCGGATGAGCTTCAAACCAAAGAAGTCACGAAGCCTATCCATCAGACGAGGGAAGACCAAGCAAGTTACATTCAATGTGGCGAAACAGAGGATTCCAACCGTCTGCGAGGAGCCAATAAAGAGCCTTGGCAGAGTGTATGACGCCTCATTGAAAGACACGAAAGCAGTTCAGAGAGTAAGAGAGATGACAGAGCAAGGGCTACATATCATCGACCGGAGTAGACTTTTAGGAAAGTTTAAGATCTGGTGCCTCCAGTTTATGTTGATACCCAAACTGCTATGGCCTCTTCTGATATATGAGATCAGCTCAAGTACGGTGGAAGCGATGGAGAGCAAGATTAGCAAGTACACGCGGAAATGGCTGGGAGTACCACCGGGACTGACGGATGTTGCGCTGTACTGTAAGAAAGCCAAGCTGGTCCTTCCGTTCAAGTCAGTCCTAGAGGAATATAAAGCCGGCAAGGCCAGACTGGCAGTTATGCTGCAAAGCTCGTCAGACGAAACTGTCCGAACAGTGGAACCCACAGTGAAGACCGGTCGGAAGTGGCAGGCGTGTACAGTAGTACGCGAAGCACGTGAGAGTCTCCAGCTAAAGGAAGTAATGGGCTACACGCAGACCAACAGGCGTGGATTTGGTCATGGAGAAATCCAATGGTGGTCAAAGGCATCAAATAGACAACGAAGGGACATGGTAGTCAGGGAGATAAGAGATGTCGAGGAGAACAAGCGTGTACAAAAGGCAGCACAACAGGTGCAGCAAGGCCAATGGACCACATGGGAGATGGCTTTGCAGAGGACACTAACATGGAATGACATGTGGCATATGGCACCGCTGCGGCTCAGCTACATAATCAGATCTATGTATGACCTTCTACCATCAGCCTGCAACCTTATGAAGTGGGGGAAGACAGATGACAATCGATGACCTCTTTGCGGAGGAAGACAGACGATGAAACATGTTCTTTCCTCATGCAAGACAGCACTAGGCCAAGGGCGGTACACATGGCGACACAACAGAGTGCTGCATGAACTGGCTGCCACCGTGGATGGGGCGCGGATGAAGGCCAACAATAAAGTTCGACCTGCTACGACTAACACCTACTTTTTGAGAGCGGGACAGGCTGCACGCCCCAAGCAGAACCACTGGAACGACTTCACTATCCTGGACATAGCTAACGATTGGGAGATGGCGGTTGACCTCCCAGGGCGAGGGAAGTACCCAGAGTGCATTAAGAGATCTAAAATGCGTCCAGACATTGCACTCTACACGTCAAATATGACCCATGTCATTTTAATAGAACTCACAGTGCCATTTGAATCCAGGATAGAGGAACAGCATATATTCAAACTATCTAAATACAAGGATCTCGCCACCGAGCTGAGAAAGCAGGGAGTACAGAGTAGAGTGTTTTCGGTGGTGGTTAGTGCCAGAGGACTCACAACCCCATCCCTCTACGACCTCTTAAAAATGCTAGGAATTAAGGGAGGGATGCGGTCAAGAACAATGAAGACTATTGCTGAGTCAGCAGAAAGAGCGTCGTGCTGGCTGTGGCAGAATCGAGACAGACCAACAGTTAAATAATATTATGTCCAGACCAGACGGATCGGTCGACTATTTTACACCTTGACCACTTATTGCTCCCACATAAGTCAACAGAGTAGGGAGGATTGAAGTAGGGCCCGAGACGAAGCGATAAGAAGTTACATAATCGACCGGAGGTGAGCATCAGACCAGATGCGTGGGGCAACTACCATACAAACAGCAGGCCTAAACAACAAGAAGACCAGACAACTAGGCGTCAATCTTAACCAGCAGATGCCGATTTCCCACGAAAGTCAGACACTGACGGGTCTAGAAAATATCGTTGCATCAGTAGCCAAGTCGAAAGCGCAGTAACGCGCTAGGTTTAAACCAAGAGCAGGTAAGGTATCTATTCTCGAGTGTGTTGCCTATTAAATGCAACTATTTTGTGCCGAACATGAAATGTAAACCTTAAGTTAGGTAATCTATTTTCGAGTGTTTTGTGTATTAAGTGATAGTTATTGTGTGCCGAACATAAGCTTAGTTTAGGTAAGCTATTTTAGAAAGTTCTGTGTATTACGTTTAGTTAGTTTGTGCCGAACATACGGTGTAAGCCTTAGAGGCAATGCGGCAGGAGGTCGACGCCTGGAAGTCATGACCCAGGCGGGCCCACCTCCCCTAGAGTGTCAAGAAGCTAAAGGGCCGAAACACTTGCTCGACGGGGGTCTTCTTCTGATGATCAGATTGCCTCCTGCTGCGAAGCTCTGTACAAAGAGTTTCCTACTACTTCGATTAATGTCCTCATTCAGAATATGACTTCTTTTGTTCCACTGTTTTTCCTAAAACCAAATTGTGTTTTTCTGATTCCATATTGATTTGAATCTAAACTCTTCCTTCTAGCAAGATTTTTGTTACGAGACTCATTAGGATTATTGTTTTCAAATCACTGCATTCAACTGCACCATTCCTTGTAGGCAATGCAATGAAAGGCGATGTTTTTAGTTCATTTGGTATCCTAAATTATCCTAAATGATAAACGTCGTTACATATGTCTGTGATCATTCAATGTTAAAATCTTCTAATACCTTGCTGTATGTTGTATATGTTGTACGTAGGGACACAAACTTGATAAAATTGACAAGGAAAATAAGGTAGAGTTATAACCCTTATTGTTAAAGGGAATTAATCATGAAGTGTCAGTTTTAATATTAAGGTGTTTTAAAGAGGTTTTGAGCAAAAGAGCAAAACTTTAACCATTTATTTTGTCCATCTATTTTTGCAATTACCTTATTTCGGCAAGCTATATACTACTATGTTTTGAAGTGTGTGATTTGGCATGCGATATGTTTGACTTTCCCAGCCAGAGGGTTTGTGTGTATATCAGAATTGTGTCACTGCTGGAGATATCAGCATGTCCCAGGCGGACATTCATTTTCTCACTTTAACATTAACCTTCAGCTCAGTAAGCGGTTTTCCAGGAACTGATTTAAATAAGATTTATGTTTTCTTACTGTTTATTGCAAGTACAAAATAGGGTGGGACTATAGAGAATCTGTCCATATTGATTGAAGATAAACCTCAGAAGTAAGAACACAACTGTCAGAAAACAATAGATTATCTCTGTGTGATTTTTCCTTGGTTTTCTTCTTATGAAGACTCCTAAAAGTAAACAATTTTCCACATGCACGACATCTAATTCTTATGTTCGTGCCTTTAAAAGTCTCAGCCAACATTGCTGGGAGAATGAGAATGATGCTATGTAGAGTTGGAACCACTTGGTATCCCAGCTTGACTTCGTTTGTGGTGAGAAACAGGTTCAGTAGTTCACTGCTGTATTGGCCTACATTTCATTGAGTAGTTGCTGGACTAATATGCTATTTTTGACACGTTCTATAGTACCGTAGTTGCCAATACTTTCTATAGGCCTTTACTCTTAACCATGTCCAATGTCTTGGAAAGTCGATTAAATCTCAGGATAGATAACAATCCTGATTTTGCTATTTTGTTTCTGAGACCACACTGACTTTCTGATGGAAGGTATCGTTAAAGAAATACTGTGATGTGATTCAGCTGGACCTTGTTCCAGAAGTATTGTGATGTGATTCAGCTGGACCTGGTTCCAGAAGTACTGTGATGTGATTCAGCTGGACCTAGATCCAGAATTACTGTGATGTGATTCAGCTGGACCTGGTTCCAGAAGTACTGTGATGTGATTCAGCTGGACCTGGTTCCATAAGTACTGTGATGTGATTCAGCTGGACCTGGTTCCAGAAGTACTGTGATGTGATTCAGCTGGACCTGGTTCCAGAAGTACTGTGATGTGATTCAGCTGGACCTAGTTCCAGAAGTACTGTGATGTGATTCAGCTGGACCTGGTTCCAGAAGTACTGTGATGTGATTCAGCTGGACCTGGTTCCATAAGTACTGTGATGTGATTCAGCTGGACCTGGTTCCATAAGTACTGTGATGTGATCCAACATAATTATGCCCAATATCTTCTTAGCGTTTAATAATGAGATACCCCTATTGATGTTGCATGCCTGACGGCACACTTCACTGTTGTATACATGAAAAATAAATATTCCAATTTTTTAGATGTTGGAGGATTGGCAACACCCTATTTGTTTGGAAGATAAGGTGGATTTTTTTGATTACAACTGAACCGATTTCCTTATAAATTTCAAAGGGAACCCATCTGGGTCCCAGAGCTTTGATACTAGAAAATTGATAACCCGCTTTATATATTTCATCTAATTATTATTTGCTGTCTTGTGTTTCGTTAATTGGAACGTTATGCAATAATTCTCTGTTCAGATAGTTTCTTTTTTATTGCATCATTGTCCTCATCATACTTGTCCATTGCTTTAGTGGCGGTTATGCCAAGAATAATTGAAGCAGTTTTGTAAATTAGCCCCACTTGATGTTGCCCAGTTTGTTTCCACTATCTGGTCGTCTAGAGCTATCCTTACAAATTATCACCTTGTGCAGCAGCAAGCATTTCTTTGAACTTTATTTCCTTTAATTTAGAAATACCACGCCTCTTTTTTTTCTCATCTTTCCCTATGTGGGTCTATAAGGCTGGAGGTAAGTATTATGTTTGGACACAACAAGGCGATGGCCAGTCCAATACTCGGCTTCAAACATTGATTTGTCTGCCAGACATCTTACCTATTCCTATTTATAACAATAAATAATATATGAAGTTTTAGAGCTTGGAGCAGGGATGTATGCAGGAGGTGCTGTTGCCAGTAGTAGGACGAAAGATGGCTTCAGTGACAAGGAGATCGTTCTCTACATATATCCGAGGACGTAATAATCCATTATTGTTAAAACGACAAGAACTCCATAGTTTCCGACAATATCATACCATGATATGTTATCTGGACCTACCCTTGTTTTGAAAGCACCAATAATGACAAGTGTACCGCTTTAAGGATCGTTGCATTGACTGCGAACAATTCTTCATAAAAATAGGCCCTGGGCATCATTTTGGTTTGTCATATTTAGTGTATATATGCCTATGATAGTGTTTTATTTTTTTCCTATACATAAAGTGGATTTTGATATTAATTAATTTGTCATTTACAGCCGCTGAGAGTTCTAATAACTCGCTTTCAGTTGTTGATTTAAAAGCAAGGCCAATCTTCAACCCACCTAATACCGTTACATTAAAATGTGCTAACAGTGTCCTTTTCACAAACTTGGCCCTGTCCATTTGTCTGGTCTCACAAATCCTCCAACATCATTATTATAAGCTGCCAGTTCCTTCCCTAGAAGAACAGTTCATTGTTCGGGTCTACTAGTTTGGGTACCTTCCCCGTACCATGGAAGCATGCAGTACCTATATAAAGAGTAATGACCACACGCTCGTGGAGCTGGCAATAACAGAGCTGCGACCATGTGGCCTGAGCCGCCCGAATGAGTGTTTGCAACTGCAGTTCCAAGCTTACCTTCTTCTACGACTACGCCACTAGCGTATTCACGTCTACCATTTCAAAGAACATCATCTACACATGATATGTTCTTTTTTATGACAAGATGAAGGAATCGATGAACAATGTCCTTCTCTCTCAAGTGGATTAAAATTTTGAATATTTTAACAAACCATTGTCTTTACTTTCTCAGCTGTTTTCTGAATCAGGTAGCCAGATAAGCCGTCGCGGAAGATGGAATCAAGAGTAGTGAGTGGGTATACTGGACATTTAACGATCCATGAGCTCTGCAGCTCATTGGTTGTACGTAGCATTCCACTCGTTGAGCCAACTATTTTTTTGTCCTCTCATCTTTCGGACTTCCCACTTCACATGCTGGCAGGGAAGTCATATTTCATTAATTATTATTTAGTCACCTGGTTCGTCCGGCTTCATTTGATGTGCCAGAAAGAAAATGATTGGGAATAACACAAAAACAGAACAAAAAGGAAGAGGCGCTGTCGCGCCATGATAGCCCCCAGTATGAACAGGTGATAATGTTTTATAAAGGGATATCAATTTTATACTCAGTGTGATCGAGACAGCTTTATGGGCTGCAATAATACACGAAACATTAACACAACGATTAAAACAACAGAAAACAAGGCATACGAGTTCTATTATTCTTTTAATTTTAAATAAAACAATGACACAACATCAAAACTATGATATTTATAGTTCACCTTTCTAATGTTATTGTTTACTACATTTGCTACTTTTGTTCAGCCTAAAGAAGAATGTTCAAAATAACTGTTGGATGTTTCTCATTTCTAGGTCTTTGCAATCAGCTTCTGTCGCTTTTGGGTAACTACTACAATTGGTGCCCCAGTTCCAAAGGGAGCCTGTAAGGATTGATAAGTATAATTTAAACATTGAGATTCGGCACATTCATTGATATTGCACAGAAGTTAGAGTAAACATACCAATCACAAACACGTAATACCACGGAAAAAATATTATTGGAGACATAGTTTTGCTCACATGGAACTGATCTTGTGACAACTAATTATCTTTAAAAGATTTACAAATGTTAAAAATAGTGAAACATGTCAATAACATATAACATTTGGAAACATTTGAAGCGAAAGGATAAGTTCATAGTTTATACCGTCAGCAACTGATTCACCCAGAAACTCAATCTTCTGTAGCTTTTACGGTCTGATTGAGATAGAACACACAATGATTACTTTACTCAGCTCTAGAGCACCCACTGCTACTCTTCAAACATTTCCTTGAATTCAATAGGCAGTTCCGTCTCCAAGATGGCGGATCTAGTCCACGTCCTCTCGATCGCTGCAGAAAGTACACCTAAGGTCTGATTAATTTCGGATCTCCGTTGCACTTTTCTGCGTTAAAGTCAAAATGATGTTGTACTTAATACATCTGTGTCGCTAAAGCGAGGTCGTAGGCCGACAACAGTCCGTTTTTGACAAATCAAGTGTTTTGAATGAGACCTTCCACCGTCTAGACTTGATGTGCGCTCTACGTCACATTGGTGCTGTTCATGACCGTTGTTGGAATTCCTTGACGCAAGTTATTTCCATGTTACTCACTAAAGTAAACTACTTCGTCAGCCGCAGTTTTGTCTCTTTGGGGAATTTGCTTCGTGTTTTGTTCGTCGTAGGCTGCTTCACTAGAGTAATCAGAAATATAAAGGGAGCGAGATTATGTGTATGACATTGTTGTGTGCTACGTCATCGTAATGGTTCCCTAGACCGGCTGTGCGCTAATCTTACGATCTGCTGTTTGATGTGCGACGGGGATATTTTGACGACTAACTGTGTGCCTATATGTTCGGAATTGGGGTCTACAACGATGGCCTAACATCATCAGGTGCTACGACGAACATCATTTTCAAGAGGTAATTGTTTCACCATTTTTAATTTTTTGACTTAAAGGTATTTTATATGGGGATAGGCGGCGGGAACTATTTAAGGATATGCATAAAAAAGTGTTCCTTGTTGCAGCTTCCTTATATTCCAAGACGCATGTCTGTGTTAGTCACCTCTATTGACTCGGGCAGATGGTGTTCGTAAACCTGGGAGGGCCGACCATCTAAGGGCAGAATCCCCCTACAGAAAAGATCATCTGCTGCCTTGCAGGAAGATTGGGGACAATCAAAGGCTAAGGAAAGCAACCCTAAACAAATTGCAGGCTGAAATCGGATGCCGATGGGCCACTGGCGCAGAACACAGTGCAACGTTTTAACAGGTATTCATGCGGACTGGATCTATCAGGCTTTGCAACGTTTTAACAGGTATTCAAGCGGAGTGGATCTAGCAGGCTTAAACAGACAGCTGTCTTCGTGTGAGAGTCTGGAGTCCTACACTGATTGAATCCTGATCGCAGAGAGAGAGAATTCAATAGAGAAATCAAGGTAACAGAAAGTACTGTAAACGTGTATTCTGCCAGCAAAGAATTGGTGTCATATCAGGGAACAATAGTTTTACTGTTATCATCAAATTTAACATTTTTTTTTTACAAAATGGGGAAACAATAGTTAATCGTTCATTGATTTTACAATTGACAACACAGTAAATGGGGAAAATCTTGTTGTTATCCAAACAGTTTCATAAAATGATCTATAAGAACACACAAACTGTCCAAGTAGGTCGCTGATTGTGCACACGTTCCAGATCGGCATTAATCAGCGTTCCATTTCCCGAACTTCTCCAGCTTTGTGCATTATGTGTCACCGCTTGAAAGATTGTGCGAGCACTTTCTCTGCAGCTCATCCCAGGTGTGGAATAAGCACATGTTCATGATAATAATATTAATAACATGTTAGACGAGTGGTTACATTTTTAAGAAAATGTTGTCAAATGGTCATCATGGACAGTAGACAAACAAATGAAAAGACAGTTAAAGGCCACAGAGATGGGATTTCTCAGAAGATTGTTTAAAGAACACAGCACAGATAAAAAGACCAATGAGGAAGTTCTCAAAGAGGCCAACACAAAAATGGAGCCCCTAAAAAGCATCGGGTAGAAACAATCAACATTTTTCGGGCACATCATGAGAAGAGGAAGGTTGGAATACTTGGTTACAACTGGCAAAATCAAAGGAAAGAGAGATCGCGGACGACAGAGAGAGAAAATACTGGATAGTTTGGTTATAGCATGGAAAACAGTCAACAACAGAACTGATACGGTGCACAGTAGATAGATAATTGTGGAAGGACATGATGGCCTACGCCAACCGGTATGGCACTTGATGATAATGATGATGTCAAATGATTGTTTCATCTGTCAACATAGAATAGAACATGTAGGGTACAAACATGCAAAGATTCAAATCGGTTTAAGAGCAAGAAGAAGGATTACACCTAAAGTACCTATCTTTATAATGAGTGCATCTGTGTAGTTTAGAGATATGTGCGTCTAGATCTTGTTAACTTCTAAGATTGGCACCACGGGGTTTCTGTATCTTTATAATGAGTATGGCTGAGCTAGTCTAGTTGTATGATGTCAGCTTCTGGACAGGAAGTACCAGGGTTCAAAGCCCAACACTTATGGATGTGTTTTCTATTTCCTGTCAAAAATAGGAGAATTGAATCCGTGCTTTCCTCCTTGCGTTACATCCACCACCCCACCCCGCGAACTCTGGATAATAAGAACCAATACCTAGCTCTCTCGGATAGCAGCAATAAACATGATGTCTCGTGACAGTTAAAATCGATAAAAGTAGGCTATATATGTGGCCGCTGCCAGACAAAATTGTCCACAAAAACCTTGTCGTATCGTGGGCCGTCGAACAGAATTCCTACACGTGGGCCAGGATTCTCGTCAGATTTATTTTATAGTTTCCCGAGGGGGATATGGCTCTCCTATGGGTTCATTCGGTGCAGTGATGATGAAGGTAACAACAGCGATCTCTCTCACTTTAAATAGATTAATTAAACAATTCTATGATACAATTATTTTTTGACAATTATGAAAGGGAAGCAACTATTTTAATTAGCATTACCTTGTCTATGATCACCTTCCTCCGAACTAAAACCAATCGCCACTGGAACCGCTGCTAGAATCGCCACTGGAACCGCTGCTAGAATCGCCACTGGAATCGCCACTGGAACCGCTGCTAGAATCGCCACTGGAACCGCTGCTAGAATCGCCACTGGAACCGCTGCTAGAATCGCCACTTGAACCGCTGCTAGAATCGCCACTACCGCTGCTAGAATCGCCACTTGAACCGCTGCTAGAATCGCCACTACCGCTGCTAGAATCGCCACTACCGCTGCTAGAATCGCCACTACCGCTGCTAGAATCGCCACTACCGCTGCCAGAATAGCCACCAGATTGAGCACTTGTCCATGTCACGGCGATTAAAACCAGAAGAGAAAGTACAACGAGAGTCCTCATTCTGATAGTTTCTGAGAATCAAAACCAGTGAAGAGACAAATATCTCATCAAACGTTAGTATTTTTTTAAAATGTTAGAAATTCATTATTCCTTTGATTAAAATGTCGATCGTTTGTCCACAAGAGGTCGTCCACTAATTTATGTCACGTCAAGCTAATGTTTGATGTGTAATACAACAATAAGCCCCATACACTAATGTATTACCAAAACTCACTATTGTTCATTACCAACCATTTGTCAAAACGCTAAATGTCAAATTCTTTTTTCTTGAAAATTTACTGGAAATATCATGAGCAATATTATATATGTTATATATGTACAGCTATAAGTATATGCACCAACATAGGACAGACAGTCTAGAGGAAACAGTTTTACGACGAGCTTAATACGGCATTTCGTGAATGCAAACCACATGAAAACACCATAGTTCTAGGGAACCTCAACGCATCAGTAGAAAAGGAAAGAGTTGAGGAAGTAGTTGTTTATTATGGCTTAAGCGAGTGAAATGAAAGAGGCAACAAACTTATTAACTGGCCAAGAATATACAACATGATGATAAGATACACCTGGTTTAAGAAACATCCAGGAGACGTCTGTGGACATGGAAAAGCCCAGTAGAGAAAGCACGTAATCCAACTTATTACATAATGATAAATAATAGATTTAGAAATAGTCTTGTGTGTGTGAAAACTAGATCAGGGGCAGATTGCAAAGGCGATCATGTACTAGTGGTGGGAAAGATTTGAATGAAATTACAAGCAGCAAAACGAGCCTCGGTTAACATCATGTTACATTTAGATTTACTCAAATCAGACAGGAACTTACAAGACAAATATAACATCACAATTCAGAACAGGTACAATGAAACAGAAAAGATACAGAGCATTCATGAACAGTGGGAAATGCTAAAACAATCAATGCAACAAACACCAATAGAGTTCTTACCACTAGTGAGGTCAAATTCAAGAAAGAAATGGATAGCTGAGGACATTTTACAGGTAATGGATACAAGAAGAAAAAATAAGAATAACAAAGATGAGTATAAGAGACTAAATAAAGATATTGCAATATAACGCAATGAAGCAAAATAGACATGACTAAAACTGAGATGCAAATAGATTGAAACGCAACAAAAAGGAGATACGAAAGCTATTTACAAACAAATTGAAGAAATAATAGGAAGAAAAATGCAATAAAAAAACTGGACGTTTAAGATTAAAAGAAGGAGAACTATTAATTGAACAAGAAAGCATAAGAGAACGATGGACAGAATACATTAACGATCGTTATCGTGATAAAAGAACAGAAGTAATTATTAAGAATAATGAGGAAGGTCCAGAAATACTCAAAGAAAAAGTGGAAGACGCCTTGCTAAATATGAAAGCAGGAAAGTTCCTGAAACAGATAATATAACTAAAGAAGAGATTGAAGCCATAGGTGATTTTGAGATAGTGATAATCACAAAAATATTGAATGACATCTACAGCAGCAGATATTTACCAGACGACCTGCTTAAATCATTATTCATAGACCTACAAAAGAAATCTGTTGTGATTGAATGCGGTGATCATCGATCAAATAGCCTTATGAGTCACATGACTAAAATATTACTAAGAATCATCGCGCGAAGAGTGCGAAACAAAAGCAGTCCAGGATTTAGTGACGAATAGTGTCGTTTTGTTGAAGGTAAAGGAAGGAGAAATGCCATATACAACATATGGTCTTTAGTAGAAAGAGCCAAAGAATTGAAAACAGATTTATACCTTTGTATCATAGATTAATTATATCAAAGCATTCGACAAAGTGAACTGGACTACAAAGGACAAGAGGTAGGGTTCTATCCCAATCGACGGCTCCGGTTCACCCAGCCCTTAATGGGAACCGATTTTTTTTTTCTGGGAAAGTAAAGCGTCACACGCGTAATACCGACCACATTAGCCCAAAAATCATGTGCCGAAGTTCTGTAAAATTTATGGTCACTAACACCATATTCCCTCTACGCCACTTGGCGTGACGGGGATACGTTACTTTTTACTTATTCGACAAAGTAAAGAGCAAAGGAAATAATGAAAATTGTAGAAGCATAAACGTAGGCAGCAAAGATCACACAATAATAAAGAACATGTACTGTCAACAAACAGCGGCTTTAAGAACTGAAAATCATTTGGGAGTGTTCAAACAAATAAAAAAAGATGTCAGGCAATGTTGTGTGCTGTTACAAGAGATATATAATATGTATAGTAAAATTATTTTAAGATCCATAAGGGGCATAATTGGAATAACAATCGACAATCGGAATTCATAATATAATTAATCTAAGGTTTGCTGATGATACAATAGTAATTGCTAAGAGTGAAAATGACTGACAAGAAATGTTATTTCTCACATTATTGTGAAGAAAATGGAAAAATAAAGACAAAGCCATAATCGTAAAAAGATAGACGTGATGGAAGCAACGAAGAAAAAAAACATCGCCGCTATGCACAATAAAGACAATTGGAGCAATATTAAAATAGATAAATTAATGTAAATATCTGGGAACATTGTTAACTTCAGATGGTAGATGTACAACAAAGGCGAGATGCAGAATGGCTCAAGGAAAAGCAGCTTTTGAAAAAAATAGGAAGATACTATCTAATCCATTTTCGACAAAAGAAACAAGAAAAATAGTTCTTGAATATTATGTAGAGCCAGTCTTAACATAGTAAAGGTAAAGTACGAGACTTGAACTGGCGTCTTAGCACGCGAGTTTCCACCCATATGTGCTCGGCCGCCTATCCAGAAATGTTCGGAGATTTTTGGATAGTGTCGCTTCAAGCATCGAAACTCAGATGCGAGGCGACATTCCTCACCTTCCCAGGGTAATACCCTGGTACCCATTTCTGCCAACGGCTGGGTCGACCGTGGGTGTATTTTTTTTTCCCAACCGCTAGTACAATTCACACTGCTCCCAGCGGGAACCGAACACGGGTTGTCCGAACGTCGGTAGTCCAGTCGGGTGGTTGTCCGAACGTCGGTAGTCCAGTCGGGTGGTTGTCCGAACGTCGGTAGTCCAGTCGGATGATTTTCTCAACTAGGTACCGAGGCCCACACAGTCTTAACATATGGACCTGAATCATGGACAATAGGACAACAGACAAGAAAATCACTGGAGTCTGTAGAAATGTAGTTTTACAGAAGAATGTTGATAATACCATGGACAGCTAAGAAGAGTAATGTAAACGTTTTTAAAGAGGCCAAAGCAAGAAGAGAGATAACTTCCAATATTAGGAAGAAACAATCATCATTTTTTGGTCATGTAATAAGAAGTGAACAACTGGAATATATTGTAACAACTAGGAAAAATTGAGGGACGAAGAGATAGAGTGAAACAAAGAGAAACGATACTAGACAGCTTAAGAGAATGGCTTTGGCAGAATGCCAACAACATAAAAGACAAATAACTGTCGAGATCGAAAGTTTTGGAGAGACATGATCACCCACGCCAGCATGCTTGGTACTTGATGACGATATGTAATACTCGGTGTTTTTTTGTATTTATTTTCAATCAATTCAAGTAGAATAAAATAAACAAGGTATCACCAATATGAGATTTCATGATATCTTTGTATTCGATTGTTTGAAATGTGCATTTCTGTTATTCTTCTACTTCAGCGTTCAGTTTCTGCTATTATTTAGACTTTAGACCAGCTTGACTCAGTACCAAACCTGTACTTTTAATGTCTTCACCAGCTCCACACAGTTTGTCCCACCAGGTTCTTTGTATGACCCATATTTGTGTTCTTAGATTGCTGGGATTGGTTGCACTGTTGAAGGTTTCCAACTACTTTTACAAATTCATCTGCTTCCTCTTTTCCAGAGATCCCACCCTATGCTGGCATCCAGTGCAGAGCTAGTCCTGTCTTTTCTGACGGCGAACATGTTTTATTGTTCCCTATTTCTCAGATGTGTGTTTGTCATGTTTCGGGCTTGATTTGGTTGTATGACTGACACTGCTCATGATGACAATCTTTGGAGCCAGGACCGCTTCTTTGGTGAGAGTTTGTTTGATTGTATGAAGTGTCTCTTCTTCCTCTCTGAAATGTGTGAACCTTTCTGCCGCTGAAAGAGAGAGAGAGAGAGAGAGAGAGAGAGAGAGAGAGAGAGAGAGCGTGTCTTTTCGCTGATATAAATTGTATAGATACGGCATCAGTTATTGATCCATCCATGAATATTCACGTCTACAGTTCTCTGCGGTAGGGTTGCCAGAACCTTCGAAGCAGAAAGCGGGACAAATGGTACTTTTTTAGACGCGAAAGCGGGACACATCATGTAAAGCATAATAGCCATAGGAAAAGTCAGAGATAGCACACACATAGACTAATTATTATTACATTATAATTCTAATACATGTACCAGTAATTTTTTTAATTAATAAAAAAAATGTTTACCTTGATTTCCAGCTTCTTAAGTCGGTGTCGGCTGCATCTCATATTTGTCTGACTTCAGACTCTGAGTGAGAAGATCTTGTCGCTGGATTACGTAGTCATAAAACTCGGTGCAGCTAAGTTTATAATTAAACACACATTTCATTATTGCTTCAACAGTTGCTACGTGCAACCGATTTCGTTCATCTGTCCACTGCACATTCATTAAAGAAAATATTCTTTCCACATTAGCATTGTGTCCTGGAACGCTGAAGATGAATTCACATAAATGTAATAACTGGGAATACTGATCCGCACATTTACATTGTGTTAAGAAAAACGTCAATTTCTCCTGACATTATTTACTATTCCATCTATCTCCATTTTTACAAAGTTCTAATTCAATAAACTCTTTCAAATATGTGAACTGATCAAACAACAATGAATCATCTATTGACACACCTTTGTCTTGTAGAAACATTAATGTTCCCTGAACTGCAGTCCATTCTGGTTTAGAGTCTAGTAGCATCCAAGTAAAGATAGTGGAAAATTCATTCAAATGCGTCATCCACTTTTGCAAATAAGCGGCCGCTGTTTCATAAAATTCATCCACCTCAGCATAAAGTTTCTGAATATCATCTGTCGACACTTCATTTTCTATTCTTTTAAGAATAGACTTCACCTTTATAGGGATAAATCTTTCTTCTTTACGTTCATTTATTAACATGAGGGTATCCTTCAAAATTACTGCTACCTCTATTACACTGATATCAGTCTTTTCCGACTTAAGTATTTGTCTTTCAAACACGCTCATCTGACTATGGACAAACCATAGATATGGCTCGCTTAACGGATTTTGAAATAATGTTAGCAAAACTTTAGGTGCTTTTTCTTCAGATAAGAAGAATGATTGCAGGGCGTCATACAATTTTAATACTCTGTCTACTGCAGCTAAAAGTGATAGCCACCTTGTTTTTGTGTGTGACAATAATGCATGATACTCTAATTCCACGAACTCACAAAATTCTTTTAATCGCTCCGTTCGTACAGTATATATAGAGAAGTAATTGAATAATTTAATTATTGTTGTTTCCACATCAACACTCAAAACATCGGCGGCTGTCTTTACAGAATTATGAATGATATGAGCAGGGCATCCAATTCCAAGAAGATTTTCATTAAGTTCACTTTTCAATCTCGCGAACACATTGTTGGTGCCAGCACGCCGTATTCCACCAAAATTACAGTTTGCATTATCGCCACAAAACGCAATACACTTGTTCTTATCAATGTTGTTTTCTTCTAAAGCCTCGATACAATACTTGCTTATTTCAGAGGATGTTTCATTTGGTAAAGAACCCAGTTTAAGTAATTTTACAGTCATACCATTCGCTGGAGTGAAATACTGAACAATTAATGGGAATATTTGTTCAGCATTGTGATTACTTGCGTCGGTAGCAATACCAAAGTAGTGTACACCAGCAAGTTCATTACACAATTGCCTCGTAGTGTCAGGTGCTAATACTGACTTGACTATTGCTGTTGTTTTAGTTCTTCCGAGCTCCACATATTGTGCAGTTTGAGAATCTTTAAACAGTTTTGAGTTTAGCTTACTTATGCAGTCCATTGACTTGAAAGACATATGATGTTTTACAATATGATAACACTGTCAGTTCTGTCGCTGCCACTAATTTACCTTGCTCTGACGATTTAGTCAAAAAATAATTGTCCATAGTACGTGAAGTGTTTGCAGAATACATTCTAGATTTGTGTTTGACACTTCCTATATGTTTTGTTATGTCAGTTCTCCCACCATGCGCGATAGAAATGTAACATTGACATATTTTGCTTCATTCTCACTTCTACCTTGTTTTATGAAAGACCATTCTTCCCAATAGTTTTCTTGGAAAAAACACTTTCTCTTCGGCATTTCCAAGTAAAAATAAATCCAAAAAAAGAATTCACAAAATTAGAATGCTCAATTAAAAATGAACAAATTTAATATTTCACAACCACCGGTAACAACAGACTGGATTCCTGGAAGCAACCTCCAGCCTCCAACACATAAAGAAAGAATGAAGCCAAAATTTCTTCTTGCTGCTGGTGAGGATGGCCCGATGTTGTTGAATGAATTATTAGCGCCTACAGAAATACGACAAGGACAAAAGCATGCAGATTGTCACGTAGGCACAGATCACGTGAGCGGTGAGCGGTGAGATGGGTAGAGTAAGGCTCAGCGCCTCGGCTAAGAGTCGCCTAAGAGTAAGACGAAGCCGAAGACGTCATCTTTTGTAAATTTTTAAATAATACCGCCTTCCGCACTAACAATTTTGTGCTGGATATTCTCAAATGAGTATTTATGAGTTGTATCTACAAACTTTATTATTAAACAGCGATAGCGCAGGACTCTACAAATAGACGTTTCGGACTAAGAAGCTTCATTTTGTAACAAAACTCAAACCAATAATAAATAATTTAAGAAAATATTAAAATTTGTAGGTGAAAAATTTGGCTGGATTAAAAAGCGGGACAAATTGCTGTCCCCCAGACCCTTAGGCGGGACAATTAATTTTTGATGAAAAAGTGGGACAATCCGGAAAAAGCGGGACGGATGGCAACCCTACTCTGCGGTATTTCTCCAGAAGCATAATGACTGATTAGTCTCTCAATATTATGTCTAGGTTTAATTATTTGGGAGACTAACTCTGAACAACTGTGGTTCTGTCTCGTTCTTTATTTCAGTTTTGTTTAGTCATTTCATCCCCGCAGCTATTTACGTTGTCATCGTACATTTTCTTATCATCATGTCTGTCAAATCTTGTCAGACGACACACAGAACTTAGTGTAGAACTCGTCACTAGTCTAGAAGAGTAATCTCTGTTAAACAATCGACTACTGCTATCTTTAAAAATATCTTAAGTTGAAAGGCTTACCTGTACCGACAACATGAAGCATTACTACACTTTGTCTCACCTCAGATCCACTTCACTCACCTGTAGCTCCACGAACGTCAGCTGACCGTCAGAGTTTGATATGCTCATAATAGTCACTCAGCCCGAGATTTATACAACTGTTTAATCGCGAAATCTATGTTCAATTAAGCTGACTATAATTGTTAGCTTAAGATAAGTGATCTACACGAAACACGTGTCCATCTAATTTACTCCGTGTTTCAGGTGTTCACAGTATATATGTCATTAGCAATCAACAAGTATCAACTTTTTTGTTATAGTTTAGTCAAATTTTCAATTGATATTCTCCTTTAACTATTAGAACTGTAGAAACAAACATTATTATTGTTCTGATATACAGGGTATCCCAAAAGTTGACAAACATTGGAAGTTGTAGCTTTTCTCAGTGCAATGAAAGAAACTACTAATTTACTGCATTTTCTCAATTACTAAGGTATGTCGAGGGGGACTTAGAGGAGATGAAAATGAAGGCGACTGATCAATTACAGTCGCTCTGAGGTCTTCGGGTCAGAGTTTTTAATTACACTCCAGATTTTTAAAAAATCTTTTGATCCTACCTGGATTAGAACTTAGATTTGTCCACCTGCTGTGACGATAGTAATTGTATTAATCAAGCTTTCCAAAATCACTGATTTATTTATATTTCTAAAACAATAGTAGCCCTCTTGTCTTCGTATAAGATGGTGTAACTGCTGGATTCGTCATCATCATCATTGAGTGTCGTCTCCGCATCGAAGGTTGGCAACCATTGGAGCGCCATTCCACTCTGTCTCTTGTTTTGATGGTGCAGATTGTCATAGGCTAACCTGTCCATTTGTTATGTTACTCGTCCTTGTTTTGTCTTGATCTGCCTTTGCTTATTTTGCCTTGTATTTTCCCTTCTAATTTTACTTTTATTAGGCCGTTGTGTCTTTTAACATGCCCATAAAATGTCATTTATCTTGTTCTAATTGTGTTTAGTAGTTCTCGTTTCATGTTTAGTTGTTTTAAGACTTCATCGTTTGTTATATTTTCCTTCCATCCAATTCTATCCATTGTTCTATATATCCACATTTCAAAGGCTTCAATTCTCTCTTCTTTTTTTTGTCTAATGTCCCTGTTTCTGCATCATACAGGAATATTGAAAAGATGTAACAATTTTGCTATTCTTAGTTTAAGCATTGGTGTTATTTGTTTTGATGCTAGCATACTTACTTCTCATGGCATTAAAATTACTTTTTGCCATACCTATTATTTGTTTTTCAGTTTTACATTTTCCATCACTGGTTATAGTATGTCCAAGGTAGTTGTAGCTCTGAACTGTCTCCAGGTGTATTCCTTCAAATGTGATATTTATTTGTAGGTCTTGAGTATTTTCTTTGTTTATGATCATAGTTTTAGTCTTTTTGTTATTCATATATAATCCATATTTTTGCTTGTCATGTTTATTTCATTAAGTAATTGTTGTAGATCTTTATGATTTTCTGATAGTAATACAGTATCATCTTCAAAAATCCAAACTGCTAGATTAGACATATACCAATGATATTGTCTCTCCTTTCTTATCTTCGAAACAGACCTCTACAATAATCATGTTCTACGCGATCTCTGCCATTTACATGAGATCTCTCAATTGTCTTACCTTGGAAGTTCACTTCGTGACAATTTGTCATGTTGTCTCTTTACCTTCTATAATAAAACTTTAAAAATACTGCGGTGTCTTTTACAGATGTCATCATCATCATCAAGTACCGGGCCTGCTGAGGTAGGTGATCATGTCTCTCCACAACTTTCGATCACGACAGTTATTTATCATTTCTGTTGTTGACATTCTGCCAAGCCATTTTCTTAAGCTGTCTGGTATCTTTTCTCTTTGCTCACTCTGTCTCTTCGTCCCTCAATTTTCCCAGTTGTTACAATATATTCCAGTTGTTCTCTTCTCATTACGTGGTGAAAAAAATGATGGTTGTTTCTTCCTAATATTGGAAATTATCCTTCTTTTTGTTTAAGCCTCTTTCAGAACGTTTTCATTACTCTTCTTAGCTGTCCATGATACTCTCAACATTCTTCTGTAAACCACATTTCTACAGACTCCAGTGATTTACTTACCTCTTGTTCCATTGTCCATGATTCACATCCATATGTTAGGAATGGCTCTACATAACATTTAAGAACTATTTTTGTTATTCCATTGTTAAAAATGGAATGTATAATATCTTCCTCATTTTTTGGAAAGCTACCTTTGCCTAAGCCATTCTGCATCTCACCTCTGTTGTACATCTTCCATCTGAGGTTAACAAAGTTCCCAAATATTTAAATTCATTTACCGGTTTTAATATTGTTCCACTTGCCTTTATTTTGCATTGAAGCAATGCCTTTTTCATCGTTGTTAACCATTACTTCTGTCTTTCTGCTATTAAAGCAGAGCCCTTCATTTTTGCTTTCTTTCACTATAATGTCTAACATTTTTTGTAACTCATTTTGACTCTTAGCGATTAAGACTGTGTCATCAGCATGCCTTTGATTATTTATATTATGACCTACGACTGATATTCCAGGCATGCTCCTTTTGGTTCCTAAAAAAATCTCTCTATACATATTAAACAAATCTGGTGACAGCACACAACCTTGCCTAACACCCTATTTTATTTGTTGAAATACTCCCAAGTGGTTGCTCGTTCACTGTACACAGCTCTTCTTGAGAGACTTTAATTACTATCATTTGAATCGTTCTGAACATAATCACATTCAGACTATTAGAAGACGACCGAAACACAATTGACATATAGATTGATGTACAATGTGACAATAAAAATGACGGCGAAGAATCCTATGACTCACTCAAGGGAATTGTCAACGAGAGTGATGAAAGCGACGACATGCTAGTGATGGCTGACTAAAGGAAGGTTTGGGAAACGCAACAGCTAGAACAAAGATATCCTGGGACCACTTGGCGATAAGGCAGATAAAATAAATGAAAATTGACGTAAACTGCTAGAATTATGTGATCAAAAGGCTTTGTTTATCATTAACACATTCTTCAAACTCAGAGAATTGCAATTATATAAATGGTGCAAGTAGAATGACACAACATATACAGTAGTCAGATTTAATACTAACAAGAAAACATGAGAACAAAAGAGTACCCGACAGTAGACCTATCCCTAACTTTACAGCGACACGACCATACTACTATTATGCATTATGATTACACTCAGACAAACAAAAACAAATAGAAGATACGTTAGGAAACAAAAAAAGAACAAAATAACCGAAGGAGCAGACTAAAAAAATAATTAAAAGACACAGAATCAGGAAAAACCCTGGAAGAAAAAACTAACGGAGTAATTCAAGATTTCCTAGCATTGTAAGTACAGAAGAATAAGTGTGGAATGAGTTTAAGAAAACAGTAATCAACATTACAAAAATATTGTGTTGGAACGAAACTAAAGACAAAAGAAGAGAAAAAAGAGTATCCCATGGTGGAACCAAGTAATTAGAGAAGCAGTTAAAGAAAAGAAGCAACTGTTAAAAAAATGGAGGGAATAAGAAAGAAAAAAATATGATAAATATACCTTAGTTTGGAAAAAAAAGCTAAAATGTTGATCAAAGAAGCAAAACAAAACAATAGGATAGAATTCGGACACAATGTGAGCAGTACTCCAAGACAGCCACGAGAGATTTCTCATCATTATTATTATCATCATCATCATCATCATCATGAAGAGGAATAACTGAAACACACATTACGAACAAAAGAATATAAAGATATCAAGAAATCTCATTTTGGTGATAACTTGTTTATTTTATTCTATACGAAGTGAGTGAAAAGAAACAAAAACACCGCGTGTATATATCATCATCAAGTACCAAGGCTGCTGGTGTAGGTGATCATGTCTCTCCACAACTTTCGTTCTCGACAGTCATTTATTATTTCTGTTGTTGACCTTCTGCCAAGCCATTTTCTTAAGATGTCTGGTATTTTTTCTCATTGCTTCCCTCTTTCTCTTCGTCCCTCAAATTTCCCAGTTGTTACAATATCTCCCAGCTGTTTCTTTCTCATAACATTGCCAATAAAATTATTATTGTTTCTTCGTAATAATGGATGTTAGCTCTCTTTCTGCTTTGATTTCTTTCAGAACGGTTTCATTGCTCTTCTTAGCTGTCCTTTGTATTCTTGACAGTCTTCTGTAAATCTACATTCCTACAGTTTCCAGTGATTTTCTTGTCTGTTGTCCTATCGTCCATGATTCACATGCATATTTTAAGACTGGCACTTCTTAACTTTTAAGATCTATTTTTCTTGTTTTTATTGGCAAGAATAGATAGCACAGTAAATCCTCATTATTTGTGGAAAGTTGTTATCTGAGCTATTCTGCATTTCACCTCTGTTGTACATCTACCATCTGAGGTTACCAATTTTCTTTTACCAATTGGTTATCAATAGGTCTTTATTGTACATTGGGATGAACATGGTCTTTGTTGCTATCATTACTTTTTTTTTTTTTTTTTTTTGTTATTTTGGCTGATTCCTTTACATTGGCTTTTCTTCACAATAATGTCTCTAACATTTCCTGTAACTCCTTTTTACTCATAGTCATTAAGATTGTATCGTCATCATATCTTACATTATTTATATTATGACCTCCGATTGTTATTCCAGGCATGCCCCTTATGTATCTTAAATAATCTCTCTATACATATTAAATAAATATGGTGACAGTACACAACCTTGCTTAACACGCTTTTTTATTTGTTGAAACATTCTAGTTTTTTTTAGATTTAGATTTCCAGTTCTTATGGCCGCTGTTTGTTATGTGATCTTTGCTGTCTACGTTTATGCCTTCTAATATTTTGATTATTTTTTGGTGTTTTACTTTGTCAAATGTTTTGGTGTAATCTATGAAACATAGGTATAGATCTGCTGTTATTGCTAAGGCTCTTTCTACTAACGATCTGATGATGTATATTGCATTGTCGTTGAGAGATATCTACACAGCAGTAAAAGCAACAAGAGCGAAAAATGAAAACCACGGCCCTACTGAGCTCAGAAATGACAAAGACGGACAACCAATATCAAATAACCAAGACATACAACAGAGATGGGAAGAATATTTTGAAGCCCTATTAAACATGGCACTAACTACCACTAACACATAAAAAAACCACGCACGAATTGTTCATACACTAAACCCAACATAATGACAGAAGAGGAAATCGAAGAATGAATCATCAAACATGCACACAGGAATAAAGTACCAAGGATAGGTAACATATATATATATACAAAAAATAGGAGTATTTTCAGAAACAGAATTTATATGGCTGCACAGTATATTCAATGCAGCATGGTACCAACAAAATGCCCCAGAAGACTGGCAACAGGTAAGCATTGTACCAACTTGGAAAAAGAAAGACAGCAATAGAGCCTGCAATCAATATAAGGTATATCGCATCTCAGCCATATAGGAAAATTATACGCCAGAAATCGTGGAAACATGGCAGAGACTAATAAAAGAACTACAGTTAAATGATTCTCCAATTGGGTTCTGAAAAAAAAACAGTGGATATAATGCTGCTCCATTCACTTTGAAACAGATAGCATAAAAGAAGACAGAAAAATAACAAAATGGGTTCATAGCTTTCATTGAACAAGAAAAAGCATTCGACAGCGTAAACAGAGAACAACTGTGGGATATACTAAGAACACAAACAGCAAGCCAACATCTAACCAACCTAATTAAAAGTCTCTACATCAACAGAAGGTGTACAGTAAGAAATACAGCAGGCTGCACAGAACACTTCGAAGTTAGATCAGGTGTAATACATGGGTGCGTACCATCTTCTGTTTATTACGTACATGGACTATAAATGCAAGATAGCCAACCATTCAGAGACAGAGGAGATCAATGAGTTTCTATCCGCAGACTAATACATGGTAAAAAATGGAAGACCTTCATCATCATGTGCCATACTGGTTGGAGTAGGTGATCATGTCCCTCCACAATCTTCTATCTACAGTGCATCGTATCAGTTCTGTTGTTGACTGTTTTCCATGTCATGACACCAAGCTATCCAGTATTTTCTCTCTTTGACGTCCGCGATCTGTCTTTCCTTTTATTTCTCCAGTTGTAACCAAGTATTCCAACTTTCCTCTTCTCATGATGTCCCCGAAAAATGTTGATTGCTTCTTTCTGATGTTTTTTAAAAGCTCCCTTTTTGTGTTGGCCTCTTTGAGAACTTCCTCATTGGTCTTTTAGCTGTCCTGGGAACTTTCAACATTCTTCTGAGAAATCCTATCTCTGTGGCCTTTAATCGTCTTTTCATTTGTTTGTCTACTGTCCATGATTCGCTTCCATAGGTCAGAATTGGTGGAAGATCTTCAAGAACATTTAAATAAAATCAACACGGGAACAAAACAAATTATAAAAATCAACATCATCAAAACAAGTCATGAATATAGCAAAAGAGAAACAGAACATAAACATAATTATAGACGGCAGTCAACTAAAATAAGTAGAGGAATTTTAGTACATAGAAAGTCTAGTACAAACGACAATTCACAAACAGCAAAAATAGACTCAATATTCAACAAAGCTTGTAAAATCATTGGACAGTTATCACAACTATTGTCCAGTAATAAATAATTCTGGAGGTAAAACGGGCACTGTACAATACAATCTTTATCCCAACGCTAGATGCAAGAACAATAAGTAAAATAACCTCTACTGAGAGAAAAATATGTTACGAATGGTAGGAAAAAGCCTGAGAGATAAGATCAGAAATGAAAAACTTAGAAAAAAAGCTAGGAACAATTCCCGCCAGAGAAAATAAAAAGAAATAGCATATAAAATGGTTTGGCCAGGTGACAATGAGAAAGGATTAAAATACAACACAGCGAGTTTTCAATAAACTTTGCGAGAACAACAAACCCAAGAGTCGACCACTAAAAAGATGGATTGACGGAATATTAGAAACACTAGGAAACATAACAGCAGCAGAGGTGAACAGAATAGCAAAAGACCGCAAATTATATCTCCTCTCGACGCAGAGTGGAAAATGAGGAAAGAAAGAAGAAGGAGAAATGTAAGAAGAACATTGCCATTACGGCCCACCACATCAACGATTAAAAGGGCACCTTGCCTGCATCAATTCGTCCGCCTACATCAACAACTAGAAGGCATTCATACTGAATCATGAATTATATCTACGTTTCCGCAAACATACATAGTTCAGAGGTCACCCCAAAGCAAAGGAAGGTGCCTTTCGGCTCTTTTAACATGGAGACATTCCAGCCAAAAGTGGGACATAATCAAAGCATTAGTAATGAAATATATACAAAAACCCATAACGTATACAACGTATATTCAATATGCTGCTTGCATTGTAGATGTAAGAGCTAAAATATGCACATAACACTGGCAGTTTGGCGTTTATTCAAATGAGATACAAACCCCACAACAGCTTGGTCAATATCTAGGTTGCTAGAAATGGGTGTGGCTTGTTCAAAGATGGAGAAATGTAAATATATATATATATACAGAGAGAGAGAGAGAGATGAAGTAAATGTGTGGTTAAAGCGTCATGTAACAAGTGGACAGCACACACACACACACCAAAAGGACATTTCGGTGCAATACATCTTCAACAGGAAGAAACATACAAAACACATACACATATTTATTTAAAATAAAAAAATAATAAAAGATTAATTTCGAGCTAGTAGGAGAAATGAAATGAAAATAAGAATAACGTCTTCCCTGTATGCTCTTATGTTGTAAGAACGGAAGTGCGCAAGGGGCACATATAAGTGCACAGAAATGGAAATGTGATCACACTGCATGCAGTAACAGAAGTTTCCAAAAACAGGTCTGTGTGCATATAAAAAGCGCATGAAACAGACTAGAAAAATAGGGTACCTGAGAGGAAAGATAGAGGTGTCGTAGAGTTGGGTAAGAGATATAGGGGATAGACGAAGTGATGCAGTGTGGACTAGTAAAGGAGAGATGTGAATAGCATAGCAGGTGTATATAATAATGTGCTCACACATGAGCAACATAGAATATGCAATAGGGAAGGGATAGTAACAGGGAAACCATGTGTAAGAGTGTGATACATTAATGCCTCGTGGGGTCAGATAACCCAGTTGGACTATAAGGCTATTCTCCAAGGCAAAAAGACTGCGGTCGCTGGACTGGCAGAGAACAATACCAGTGACACAGATGTCATCTTTGCCTTTGTGATCCGAGTAATTAAAATGGGGCGCAATTGGAGTACCAGTATTCTGTTGAACATCTCGATGGTGTTCACAAAACCTTTACGCTTAACGTTATTGTTCAGTGGTGCCTTAATATTTGGAATGAAATGCATTATTGTTTCGATTAAAGACACTGAAAAAGAAAATAATACTGGATACACTTTCCAAATAAATTAAATAAATAAGTGAGGATCTTTACAATTAGGAATGACAACAAAAATATATATTTGTGGAAAAAAAATTAATTGTCGTAGTTACTATTTTTAAATTTAATATTGGAGTGGCTTCTAGATTATGGAAAATTCAATATAATCTTTTGAATGAAAGTTGACACTAAAATTCTGATATTTCTTTGGGTATCCATTTTTAAGATCTTTGTAAAATAATCATAAATCTCATGGACGACCCTAGTGCGACCTGCGTCAACGTTAAAGTAAAGAAAGATAAACTGTCCACACTTTTATCTTAATTAACCTTAATGACTTGTTCTATGGAATAACTACCACTAACAAAATAACGACCTTTCCTGATGTTGGATCAAACAAAGTTTGAGTACTCCCATTACAACTTATCAACGAGATCATGAACAGTTTAGTGTTTATATTTTCTTTAGACTAGTCGTCTGAATGCTTGTTATACAGAAGGCGGATGTGGACCAGAGGCCGCAGTTAATGGCAAAACAAAGACCAATCTCTATGACATTGACTGCACACACACACACAATTGAGAAGTGGAACCAATTCTGTTTACTGGTATCTGAACTATGCAACGCCCCAGAAGACTCACACCATTCGAATTTATCATCGAGCTAGAACTATGATTCGGGTAACGAATGCCACTCTACAGGCTTTCTCTGACAGTGGCGGTGTAGTGTTCCAGTATAATGATATATCATACCCAAACATTTCTGTGATCATTATTGTAGTCACCACACATGCGACAATGGCACGCATTAAGATTGAGTTCTCACCGACCATTTCGCAGACCGGCAGTGCACTGACGGTGAGTGAGGTGTACACATTTACAGACACCTATTTTCTGGACGGGCATTCTTGGTCGTTTTGTGCAGTGTGTAGTGGGTGCTGCAAAGGCTACAACGTCATCATCGGTTCGTGTCACGGCAACTGTTCACATGGGATCTATGGACACGACTGCTCCGGGTCTTGTCTTAGTGTCTTTCCTTTATGTGAGGAAAAATCCGGAAAATACATACAATGCAAACGTCCTGGCAACACCTGTAGTGACACTTGTCCCGATGGTAATTTTGGGATACAGTGCAAACAGACGTGTTCTGATGGCTGTGACATCATATGTAACCCGGAAAGTACAGACTGTACGTGCAAGGAAACGTACTATGGATCAGACTGCACTCTCAAATGTCCGGACAACTGTTTCAGCGACACCTGTGAACAGTCAACCGGGAACTGTACATGCAAGGGAACGTTCTACGTGTCAGACTGCACTCTCAAATCTCCGGACAACTGTTTGAACGAAACCTGTGAACAGTTAATCGTGGCCTGCGTCTCGTATGTCGATGATTCCCACGTTAAGAAGAGTACTACAACAAACCCAAGCATATGGATACCTTAATGTGTTTCTGTGCTGGACATGGTTCATTTTTTGGTGTTTTTTCCGTGAAGCCATAGCTCATATCTTGATGTGTTTCTGTGCTAGCCATGGCTTATATCTTAGCTTGTGTGTGTGTGTGTGCTGGCCATGGCTCATATCTTGGTGTGTGTCATGTTTGTCATATCTCATATCTTGGTGTGTCCGGGTTAATCATGTCTCATATCTTTATGTGTGTATGTGTTTAGTCATATCTCATATATTTAGTGTGTATCTGTGTTAGTCATGTGTCATATCTTTGTGTGTGCAAGTTTGGGTTAGATATCTCATATCTTTGTGTGCATGATTATGTTAGTCATATCTCATATCATTGTGTGTGCATGTCTGTGTATGTCACATCTCATTTCTTTGTGTGTGCATGTCTATGTTGGTCATATCTTATATCTTTGTGCGCATGTCTATGTTAGGCATGTGTCATATATTTGTGTGTGCATGTCTATGTCAGTAATATCTCGTATCCTCTATGTGCATGTTTATGTTAGTCATGTGTTATATATCTTGATGTGTGTCAGTGTTAGTCATGTCTCGTATCGCTGTGTGCATGTCTGTGTTGGTCACATCTCCTATCTTTGTGTGTGCATGTCTGTGTTAGTCACCTCTAGTGACTCGGGCAGATGGTGTTCGTAAACCTGGGAGGGCCGACTATCTAAGGGCAGAATCCCCCTACAGAAAAGATCATTTGCTGCCTTGCAGGAAGATTGGGGACAATCAAAGGCTAAGGAATGCAAACCTGAATAAAATGCTGGCTGAAATCGGATACACTGGGCCCCTGCGCAGAACACAGTGCACCGTTTTAACGGGTGTTCAATCAGAGTGGATCTGGCAGACTCTAATTGTGATGTTCTGTCTGCGGGGGCGATCAACACACTTAACCTGACAGCTGACTTCATGTGAGAGTCTGGAATCCTACTCTGATTGAGAGAGAGAGAGAGAGAGAGAGAGAGAGAGAGAGAATGAAAGAGAGACTAGTCGTGTTAACGAGTAAGCGTTGACGTGAATGAAGACGCGTGGTGATATCATTTACATTGTCAGAGAAAATAATAATTGTTTGGTAGGTTGTCATTTTTTAAACATCAAATATTAAATTACACTTAATTCAAACTTAGTTGAGTGTACAATATTACAGCCTTGATTATTTACCAAAATTCTTTGATTTAAGATCTAATCTTTAGAACAACTGCCATTAGTTATAAATTGAATTTTGATTTTACCAAAACTATCGTCCTCACGGTGGCTCTCAAGATTTACCGTAACTAAAGGATTGCCAGGTCTTAAGTTCTTCCTGGAAGAACGTTTTCCCATGATATTTTACAGCTTTCGTTTTTTCTTTCAAAACCACCCCCTAAAAAAAAAACTATTTCTTTTCTTTTTATTTTTCTCAGATCCCCAAAATTATTAGACATTTTAAAATTCAAAGGAAATTGAACACGATACGTCATTTTTACTAACAATATTTTATTCATTTAACTAACCAACAAAAAAAGTAAAAAATAAAAATAAGTAATTGCATGCAATTAATGTAAAAGTGTCAACGCTGTATTGATTTTTAAGAAATTAGAATGGGTTTTTGTTGTTGTTATCGTATTACAAAGCAAATCTATCACTTGTTTTAAGAAGGCATATAGTGCGTAAGACCCTCATTTTCTTAAGATCTTTGCTTTTCATGATTTTCTCTTCACCATTGTATCTCATCATTTGTCTCTATTCTGGATATTGTATCTCACCGCTTTACCTGTTGTTAATGATTCTCTCCATCATTGTATCTCACCGTTTTACCAGTTGTTAATGATTCTCTCCATCATAGTATCTCACCGCTTTACCAGTTGTTAATGATTCTCTCCATCATTGTATCTCACCGCTTTACCAGTTGTTAATGATTCTCTCCATCATTGTATCTCACCGCTTTACCAGTTGTTAATGATTCTCTCCATCATTGTTTCTCACCGCTTTACCAGTTGTTAATGATTCTCTCCATCATTGTATCTCACCGCTTTACCAGTTGTTAATGATTCGCTCCATCATTGTATCTCACCGCTTTACCAGTTGTTAATGATTCTCTCCATCATTTTATCTCACCGCATTACCATTTGTTAATGATTCTCTCCATCATTGTATCTCACCGCTTTACCAGTTGTTAATGATTCTCTCCATCATTGTATCTCACCGCTTTACCAGTTGTTAATGACTCTCTCCCTTATTGTATCTCACCGCTTTACCAGTTGTTAATGATTCTCTCCATCAATGTATCTCACTGCTTCACCTGTTGTTAATGATTCTCTCCATCATAGTATCTCAACGCTTTACCTGTCATTAATGATTCTCTCCATTAATGTATCTTACCACTTTTCCTGATGTTAATGATTCTCTCCATCATTGTATCTCACTGCTTTACCTGATGATAATGATTCTCTCCATTAATGTATCTCACCACATTGCCTGTTGTTAATGATTCTCTCCATTAATGTATCTCACTGCTTTGGCTATTGTTAAATATTCTCTCCATCATTGTATCTTACCGCTTCGCCTGTTGTTAATAATTCTCTCCATTAATGTATCTCACCGCTTTACCTGTTGTTATATATTCTCTCCATCCTTGTATTTGCTATTAGTCCCTGTCTGGGTGAGTCTCAGCACCTTTGTATCCAGCCACTTGTCCCAATTATGGATGATTCTCTCCATCACTGTACCTAGCCATTTGTCCCTGTTGTGGATGATTCTCTCTACACTTGTATCCTGCAACTTCCCCCAGTTGTGGATGATTATCTCTTCTATTGTATCCAGCCACTTGTCCCAACTGTGGATGATTATTTCCACCATTATATCCAGCCACTTGTTCCAGCTGTGCATGATTATTTCCACCATTGTATCCAGCCACTTGTCCCAGCTGTGGATGATTATTTCCACCATTGTATCCAGCCACTTGTCCCAGTTGTGGATGATTATTTCCACCATTGTGTCCAGCTACTTGTCCCAGTTGTGAATGATTTTATCAACCTTTGTATCCCGCCGTTTGTCCATGTTCTGTGTTATTTCATCCACATTTGTATCCCGCCGTTTGTTCATGTTCTGTGTTTTTTTTTCCATTTTGTATCCCGCCGTTTGTTCATGTTCTGTGTTATTTTATCCACTTTTGTATCCTGCCATTTGTCCATGTTCTGTGTTATTTTATCCACCTTTGTATCCTGCCGTTTGTCCATGTTCTGTGTTATTTTATCCACCTTTGTATCCCGCTGTTTATCCATTTTATGTGTTATTTTATCAACCTTTGTATCCCGCCGTTTGTCCATGTTCTGTATTATTTTACCCACCTTTGTATCCCGCCGTTTGTCCATGTTCTGTGTTATTTTATCCACCTTTGTATCCCGCCGTTTGTCCATATTCTGTGTTATTTCATCCACATTTGTATCCCGCCGTTTGTTCATGTTCTGTGTTTATTTATCCATCTTTGTATCCCGCCGTTTGTCTATGTTATGTGTTATTTTATCCACCTTTGTATCCTGCCGTTTGTTCATGTTCTGTGTTATTTTATCCACACTTGTATCCCGCCGTTTGTCCATGTTATGTGTTATTTTATCCACCTTTCTATCCCGCCGATTGTCCATGTTCTGTGTCATTTTATCCACCTTTCTTTCTCGTCGTTTGTCCATGTTCTGTTTTATTTATCCACCTTTGTATCCCGCTTTTTGTCCATGTTCTGTGTTATTTTATCCACCTTTGTATCCCGCTTTTTGTCCATGTTCTGTGTTTTTTTTTATCCACCATTGTACCCCGCCTTTTGTCCATGTTCTGTGTTATTTTATGCACCTTTCTATCTCGTCGTTTGTCTATGTTCTGTTTTATTTTATCCACCTTTGTATCCCGCCCTTTGTTCATGTACTGTGTTATTCTATTCACCATTGTATATCACCACTATTGCCAATCGTGGATCATTCTCTCCACTAAAGTATTCCATCACTTGTCCCTACTTGTTTTGGATATATGGACTAGTTATGTCTTTTAGAACAGAAGAGCATAGGTTGTTCTTTCTTTCTTGACTGAGTCTGTCCTGTTTCTGGCCGGTCATTGTTTATGCAACTGACCTTGATTTCTGAGGATGACAATTTTGGACTTAGGACCTCTTGTGCGTTGAGAGTTTGTATGGCTATATGGAGTGCCATTCCTTTAAAGATTAAAAACTTTCTTCGGCTAAAAGTAAGTACGTTTTCTGTCTTTCCATTTCGATAGGTTATAAAGTGTCAGTTTTAATGATGAGGTGTTTTAAAGAGGATTTGAGCAACACTTAAACTGCTACTTTTGTCCATTTTTGTGATTACCTTACTTCGGCACACCATATAATACTGTTATTTTCTGTTTGTGATTTGGCATGCAATATGTGTGACTTGCCCAGCCAGGGTTTGTGTGTGAATCAGAACTGTGTCAGTGCTGGAGATATCAGCATTGTCCCAGGCGGACATTCATTTGCTCATCATCATCATCGTCAAGTACCGGGTCTGCTGGCTTAAGTGATCATATCTCTCAACAACTTTCGATCTCGACAGTTACTTATCATTTCTGGTGTTGACCTTCTGCCAAGCCATTCTCTTAAGCTGTCTGGCATTTTCCTCTTTGCTTCCCTTTATTTCTTCGTCCCTAAACTTTCCCAGTTGTCACAATATATTCCAGCTGTTCCCTTCTCATTACATTGCCAAAAAAATGATTATTTTTACTTCCTAATATTGGAAATTCGCTCTGTCTTTGCTTTGGCCTTTTTCAGAATGTTTTCATTACTCTTCTTAGCTTTCGATGGTATTCTCAACATATTTCTGTAAAATCACATTTCTACAGACTCCAGTGATTTTCTTGTTTGTTGTCCTATTGTTCATGATTCATATCCATATGATAAGACATTTAAGAACTACATTTCTTATTTCTATTGTCAAAAATGGATAGCATAGTACCATCCTCATTTTTTGGAAAGCTGCCTTTGCCTGAGCCATTCTGCATCTCACCTCTTTTGTACATCTTCCGTCTGAGGTTAACAAAGTTCCCAAATATTTACATTCATTTACCTGTTTTAATATGTGTTCCACTTGTCTTTATTGTGCACTGAGGTGATGTCTTTTTCTTTGTTGCTAATATTAGTTCTGTCTTTTTCTATTAATGCTTTGTCCCTTATTTTGGTTTTCTTTCACTGTAATGTCTAACATTTGTTGTAACTCATTTTCACTCTTAGCGATTAACCTGTATCATCAGCATGCCTTAGACATTCATTTACTCACTTTAACATTAACCTTCAGTTCAGTAAGAGTTGTTCCAGGAAGCGAGATTTAAATAAGATTT
The DNA here is from genome assembly GCA_032433765.1 of Megaustenia siamemsis. Taxonomy (NCBI): domain Eukaryota; kingdom Metazoa; phylum Mollusca; class Gastropoda; order Stylommatophora; family Ariophantidae; genus Megaustenia; species Megaustenia siamemsis. Next base: position 62,853,546 of record JAVIAB010000024.1, read on the forward strand.
ATGTTTTCTCACTGTTTATTGCAAGTACAAAATAGGGAAGGGCCATAGAGAATCTGTCCATATTGAATGAATATCAACCTTAGAAATGAGAACACGACTATCAGAAAACAATAGAGTATCTCTGTGTGATTTTTCCTTGGTTTTATTCTTATTGAAGATTTCTAAAATTAAACAATTTTCCACATTCACGACATCTAATTCTTATGTCCGTGCCTTTAAAAGTCTTAGCCAACATTGCTGTGAGAATGATGCTATGTAGAGTTCGTGCTAGTTGGTAGCCGTGCTTGACTTCGTTTGTGGTGAGAAACAGGTTCAGTAGGTCACTGTTGTATTGGAATCTGCCTACATTTCGTTGTGTAGTTGCTGGACTGTGATGCTGTATTTACCACGTACTATAGTACCGAAGTGGTCAAACTTTCTTAGGCCCTTTCTCTTGACCGTGTCCAATGTCTTGGCAAGACGATTACATCTCAGAATAGATCACAATCTTGTTTTTGCCATTTTGCTTCTGAGACCACACTGACTTTCTGATGGAAGGTATCGTTAACTCTTTCCGTAAGTTTCGCCGCACAGTGCGTCACCCCCAAATTGATTAGTGTGAATCATCATCAAATCATATTCTTTTTACATGTCTTGTATCATTTTGGTATTGATGAAATCTAATACCTTGTTCAATTATCTAAAAATTAATATATAATATGTTATATGTTACATAAATATAAATATGTAGTTTGATTCCTAAAATCATGAAACATTTTGTCTCTGAAATCCCTTCTATTGCATTGATAAAAAACTTCCGTACTGAAAGAGTTAAAGGAGTACTGTGATGTGATTCAGCTGGATCTGGTTCCAGAAGTACTGTGATGTGATTCAGCTGGATCTGGTTCCAGAAGTACTGTGATGTGATTCAGCTGGATCTGGTTCCAGAAGTACTGTGATGTGATTCAGCTGGATCTGGTTCCAGAAGTACTGTGATGTGATTCAGCTGGATCTGGTTCCAGAAGTACTGTGATGTGATTTAGCTGGTCCTGGTTCCAGAAGTACTGTGATGTGATTCAGCTGGACCTGGTTCCAGAAGTACTGTGATGTGATTCAAGCTAGACCTCGTTTAATGGGTACTGTGATATGATTCAAGCTGGACCTCCTTCAACGAGTACTGTAATGTGGCTCATACTTGGATTTGTTCATAAAGTACTATGTTGTGATCCAACAGAATTATGACCAATATCTTCTCAGCGATTAATAATGCGATACCATAAACGTTACTGTTACATGATATCGTGTTGTTACAACATATCCTAACCAAGCCAAATGAGTGGTTACTCATCCAGGTGTTGTCAAGTAAAAAAAAAAAAGTAAAGTACCCCTGTCACGCCAAGTGGCGTATAGGAATATGGTGTTAGTAACCGTAAATTTTACAGACCCTCAGCACATTATTTTTAGGGTAATGTGGTCGGTTTTACGCCCGTGCCGCTTTACTTTCCCAGAAAAAAATCCGGTACACAAATATAGGCTGGGTGAACCTGATAGTCCTCGATTGGGATCGAACCCTACCTATTGTCCTTTGAAGTCCAGTTCACTAACCACTGAGCTATCGCGGCATATGTTGTCAAGTGTTTCGTTAATTGGAGCGTTTGACAAGAATTTTCTTTTCAATTAGGAAACTTTTTGTTATTCATTATTGGCCTCATTATACTAGTCAATTATTTTAGTGGCGGTTAAGCCAAGATTAATTGAAGCATTTTTGTTAATTAGCCCCACTTGACGTTGCCCAGGTTGTTTCCACTATCTGGTCGTCTAGAGCTATCCTTACAAATTGTCACCTTTGTGCAACAGCAAGCATTTCTTTGAATTTTATTTCCTTTAATTTAGAGATACCACGCCCCTTTTTTCTCTTATCTTTCCCTATGTGGGTCTAGAAGGTTGGAGGTAAGTATTATGTTTGGACACAACAAGGCGATGGCAAGTCCAATACTCGGCTTCAAACATTGAATTTGTCCACCAGACATCTTAACTATTCCTTTTTATAGCAATAAATAATATATGAAGTTTTAGTGCTTGGAGCAGGGATGTATGCAGGAGGTGCTGTTGCTAGTAAAGCAAAAGATATATATATATATATATATATATATATATATATATATATATGTATATATATATATATATATATATATATATATATACAGACGAAAGATGGTTTCAGTGACAAGAAGATCGTTCTCTACATTTGTCTGTAGACGTAACTCATTGTTGTTAAAATACGAGAACGCCATACTTTCCAGAAATATCTTACCATGATATGTTATCTGGACCTACTCTTGTATTGAAATCACCAATAGTGATAAGGGTATTACTACTATAAGGCACATACTACTATATGGCATTGGGCCGAAGGGCATCAGATCAAAAGTCGCTGGATCCATAACAGCAACAACAACAACAATGTTTGAAGCGTTTATGGCAATCAGCTCTTCATAAAAATAGGTCCTAGTCGTCATTCTGGTTTGTTATATTTAGTGTATATATGTCTATGGTGGTGTTTTACTTTTTTTCCTATACATAAGGTGGATTTTGATATTCATTAATTTGTCATTTACAGCCGTTGAGAGTTCTAATAACTCGCTTTCAGTTGTTGATTTGAATGCAAGGCCAATCTTCACGTCTTCAACCCACCTAACACCGCTATAGTAACATTTGCTAACTGCGCCCTTTTCACAAACTTGGCCCTGTCCATTTGTCTGGTCCCACAAATCCTCCAATATTATTATTATAAGCTGCCAGTTCCTTCCCTAGAAGAACAGTTCATTGTTCGGGTCTACTAGTTTGGGTACCTTCCTCGTACCATGGAAGCATGCAGTACCATTATAAAGAGTATGACCACACGCTCATGAAGCTGGCAATAACAGAGCTGCGACCATGTGATATGAGCGGCCATAGTGTGCGTTTACGACTACAGTTCCACGCTTACCTTATTATAAGACTACGCTACTAGCGTATTCACATTTACCTTTTCAAAGAACATCATCTACACAAGATATGTTTTCTTTTAATGACAAAATGAAGGAATCGATGAAAGAGGGGCTTTCTCTGTAAAATAGATTGAAATTTGGAAGATTTGAACAAAACATTTTCTTCATTTTCTCGGCTGTGTCTGAATCCGATAGCAAGATAATGCGACGCGGAAGATGGAATCAAAAGTAGTGCGTTGGTACCATGGACAATGTACGATCCATGAGGTCTGCAGGTCATTGGTGGTACTTAGCATTCCACACGTTGAGCCAACATTTGTTTGTCCTCTCATTTTTCGGACTTCCCAATACACACGCTGGTAGGCAAAGCCCACAAACCACCTGGTCTGTCTGACTTCAGTGAGTGTGCAAGAAAAAAAGGGTTTGGCAGTAAACCACACACAAAAAACAGGGAGTTGGTAGGGGTGGGGGTGCTGTCGCGACGTGATAGCCCCTAGTATCCACAGGGGATGACGGGATATCAATTTTAGACTCAGTGTGATCTAGCCACCTATATGGGTTGTAATAATACTAGACACAACACAACGATTAAAACAACAGAAAACATGACATAAGAGTTCTATTATTCTTTTAATTTTAAATAAAACAATGACACAACATCAAAACTATGATATTTATAGTTCACCTTTCTAATGTTATTGTTTATTACATTTGCTACTTTTGTTCAGCCTAAAGAAGAATGTTCAAAAAAACCGGATGTTTCTCATTTCTAGGTCTTTGCAATCAGCTTCAGTCACTTTTGGGTAACTACTATATTTGGTGTCCTAGTTCCAAAGGGAGCCTGTAAGGATTGATAAGTATAATTTAAACATTTAGATTCGACCCATTCATTGATATTGCACAGAAGTTACAGTAAACATACCAATCACAAACAAGTAATACCACGAAAAAATATTATTGGAAACATAGTTTTCCTTATACAGAACAGATGCTGTGACAACTATTTATCTTTTAAAGATTTACAAATGTTAAAAATAGCGAAAAATGTCAAATACATATTACATGTTGATTTTTTTGTCTCAAACAAAAATTTGAAGATAAAGGATCAGTTCTTAAGTTTTACCGTCAGCAACTGATTCACCCAGAAACTCAATCTTCTGTAGCTTTTACTCACTGATTGAGATAGAACACACAATGATTACTTTTCTTAACGCTAGAGCACCCATTGTTGCTCTTCAAACATTTCCTTGAATTCAATAGAGAAGTCAAGGTAACAGAAAGTACCGTAAACGTGTATTCTGCCAGCAAAGAATTGGTGTCGTTTCAGGGAACATCGGATTTACTGTTATCATTAAATTTATCAATATTTTTTTTCCAAAAGGAGGAAACAATAGTTAATCGTTCATTGACTTTACAATTGACAACACAGTACTTAGGGCAAATCTTTTCAGTATCCAAACAGTTTCATAAAATGATCTTTTAGTACACACAAATGGTCCAAGTAGCTCGCTGATTGTGCACACGTTCCAGATCGGCATTAATCTACCTTCGATTTCCCGAAGTTCTTCAGCTTTGTGCATTATGTGTCATCGTTTGAAATAATGTGTGAGAACTTTCTCAGCAGCTCATCCCAGGTGTGGAAATAACACATGTTCATGATAATGATATTGATAACATGTTAGACGAGTGATTTAATTTACAAAACAGGTTGTCAAATGATTGTTTCATCTTTCAACTTGAAATAGAAAATGTAGACTACAAACATGAACTGAATTTGGTTAATTTCTAAGATTGGCACCACGGGGTTTCTGAATCTTTATAATGAGTATGTCTGTGGTAGACTAGAGATTTGTGCGCCTTGATCTTGTTAATTTCTAAAATTGGCACTATGGGATTTTTATATCTTTAAAATGAGTATGTCTGTGCTAGTGTAAAGGTGTATACTTCTAGATTTTGTTAATTTCTAAGTTTGGCCTATGGGATTTATGTATTTTTATAATGAGTATGTCTGTGGTAGTCTAGTTGAATGATGTCAGCTTCTGGACAGAAAGTACCAGGGTTCAAAGCCCAACACTTATGGATGTGTTTTCTATTTTCTGTCAAAAATAGTAGAATTGAATCCGTGCTTTCCTCGTGGCGTTACATCCACCACCCCACCCCGCGAACTCTGGATAATGAGAACCAATGTCTAGCTCTCTCGGATAGCAGCAATAAACATGATGTCACGTGACAGTTAAAATCCATAAAAGTAGGCTATATATGTGGGGGCTGCCAGACAAAATTGTCTACAAAAACATATCGTGGATCAAAGACCGTCGGACAGAATTCCTACACGTGGGCCAGCACTTATGGATGTGTTTTCTATTTTCTGTCAAAAATAGTAGAATTGAATCCGTGCTTTCCTCGTGGCGTTACATCCACCACCCCACCCCGCGAACTCTGGATAATGAGAACCAATGCCTAGCTCTCTCGGATAGCAGCAATAAACATGATGTCACGTGACAGTTAAAATCCATAAAAGTAGGCTATATATGTGGGGGCTGCCAGACAAAATTGTCTACAAAAACATATCGTGGATCAAAGACCGTCGGACAGAATTCCTACACGTGGGCCAGGATTCTCGTCAGAATTTTTTTAAATAGTTTCCCGAGGCGGATATGCATCTCCTATGGGTTCATTCGGTGCAGAGATGATGAAGGTAACAACAGCGATCTCTCTCATTTTAAATAGATTAAACAATTCTATGATACAATTATTTTTTGACAATTATGAAAGAGAAGCAACTATTTTAATCAGTATTACCTTGTCTATGATCACCTTCCTCCGGTCTAAAACCAATCGCCACTGGAACCGCTGCTAGAATCGCCACTGGAATCGCCACTGGAATCGCCACTGGAATCGCCACTGGAATCGCCACTGGAATCGCCACTGGAACCGCTGCTAGAATCGCCACTGGAACCGCTGCTAGAATCGCCACTGGAACCGCTGCTAGAATCGCCACTGGAACCGCTGCTAGAATCGCCACTTGAACCGCTGCTAGAATCACCACTACCGCTGCCAGAATAGCCAATACCGCCACCAGAATAGCCACTACCGCGGCCAGAATAGCCACTACCGCTGCCAGAATAGCCACTACCGCTGCCAGAATAGCCACTACCGCTGCTTGAATCACCACTACCACCACCAGAATAGCCAATACCGCCGCCAGAATAGCCACTACCGCTGCCAGAATAGCCACCAGATTGAGCACTTGTCCATGTCACGGCGATTAAAACCAGAAGGGAAAGTACAACGAGAGTCCTCATTCTGATAGTTTCTGAAAATCAAAACCAGTGAATAAACAATAATCTCATCAAACGTTAGTATTTTTTTTTTCAAATACAACAAGTTCATTATTCCTTTGATTAAAATGCTGATCTTTTGTCCATAAGAGGTCGTCCACTAATTTATGTCACGTCAAGCTTATGTTTGCTATGTAATACAACAATAAGCCACATATACTAATATATTGCCAAAACTGATGTGTGCTCATTATCAACCATCTGTCTAAACGCTAAAGGTCAATTATTTTTTCTTGAAAATTTACTGGAAATATCATAAGTAATATTATATATGTACAACTATAAGTATATGCATCAACATAGGACAGACAGTCTAGAGGAAACAGTTGATCATTTTACGACGAGCTTAATGCGGCATTTCGTGAATTCAAACCACATGAAAACATCATAGTTCTAGGGAACCTCAATGCATCAGTAGGAAAGGAAAGACTTGAGGAAGTAGTTGTTTATTATGGCTTAAGCGAGTGAAATAAAAGAGGCAACAAACTTATTGACTGGCCAAGAATATACAACATGATGATAAGAAACACCTGGTTTAAGCAACATCCAGGAGACGTCTGTGGACATGGAAAAGACCGGTAGAGAAAGCACGTAATCCAACTTATTACATAATGATAAGTAACAGATTTAGAAATAGTCTTGTGTGTGTGAAAACTAGATCAGGGGCAGATTGCAAAGGCGATCATGTACTAGTGGTGGGAAAGATTTGAATGAAATTACAAGCAGCAAAACGAGCCTCAGTTAACATCAAGTTACATTTAGATTTACTCAAATCAGACAAGAACTTACAAGACAAATATAACATCACAATTCAGAACAGGTACAATGAAATAGAAAAGATACAGAACATTCATATACAGTTGGAAATGCTAAAACAATCAATGCAACAAACACCAATAGAGTTCTTACCACTAGTGAGGTCAAATTCAAGAAAGAAATGGATGGCTGATGACATTTTACAGGTAATGGATACAAGAAGGAAAAAATAAGAATAACAAATATGAGTATAAGAGACTAAATAATGATATTGCAATATAACGCAATGAAGCAAAATAGGCATGACTAAAACAGAGATGCAAATAGATTGAAACGCAACAAAAAGGAGATACGAAAGCTATTTACAAACAAGTTGAAGAAATAACAGGAAGAAAAATGCAATAAAAAACTAGATATTTAAGATCAAAATAAGGAGAACTGTTGATTGAACAAGAAAGCATAAGAGAACGATGGACAGAATACATTAAAGATCGTTATCGTGATAAAAGAACAGAAGTAATTATTAAGGATAATGAGGAAGGTGCAGAAATACTCAAAGAAAAAGTGGAAGACTCCTTACTAAATATCTTCTTCTTCTTCCTCTTTCCTTCCTCACCTGCCTTTCAGCGTCGAGGTGAGATATAGTTTGCGGTCTTTTGCTCTTCTGTTCGCCTCTGCTGCTGTTATGTTTCCTAGAGCTTCTAATATTTCATAGATCCATCTTTTTCGTGGTCGACCCTTGGGTCTGGTGTTCTCACTACGTTTGTTGAAGGCTCGTTGTGTTGTGTTCTGTTCTTTCTGCCTTGTCACGTGGCTAAACCATTTTATCTGTTGTTTCCTTATATATTCTATGGCGGGGCTATTCCTGGTTTTTTTTCTCAGTTCTTCATTTCTGATCTTATCTCTCAGACTGTTTCCTGTCATTCGTCTAACACATTTCATCTCTGTAGAGGTAATTTTTCTTATTGTTCTTGCATCTAGGGTCCATGTCTGGCATTGGTAGAACAACTTTGCTAAATATCAAAGCAGGAAAGTTCCTGAAACTGATAATATAACTAAAGAAGAGATTGAAGCCATAGGTGATTTTGGGATAGTGATAATAACAAAAATATTGAATGACATCTACAGCAGCAGATATTTACCACAAGGCCTGCTGTAATCAATATTAAAAAACATACAAAAGAAATCAGGTGCGATTGAATCCGGATGCGGTGATTATCGATCAAATAGCCTTATGAGTCACATGACTAAAATATTACTAAGAATCATCACGCGAAGAGTGCGAAACAAAAGCAGTCCAGGATTTAGTGACGAATAGTGTCGTTTTGATGGAGGTTAAGGAAGGACCAATGTCATATGCATCATATGGTCTTTAGTAGAAAGAGCCAAAGAATTGAAAACAGATTTATACCTATGTATCATAGATTATACCAAAGCATTCGACAAAGTGAACTGGACTACAAAGGACCAGAGGTAGGGTTCAATCCCAACCGACGGCTCAGGTTCACCCAACCCTTAATAGGTACCGAATTTTTTTTTCTGGGAAAGTAAAGCGGCACGGCTTAATACCGACCACATTACTCCAAAAATCATGTGCCGACGGTCTGTAAAATTTATGGTCACTAACACTATATTCCCTATACGCCATTCGGCGTGACGGGGGTACTTTACTTTTTACTTATTCGACAAAGTGAAGAACCAAGAAATAATGAAAATTTTAGAAGCATAAATGTAGGCAGCAAAGATCACATAATAATAAAGAACATGTACTGTCAACAAACAGCGGCTATAAGAAATGAAAATCATTAGGGAATGTTCCAACAAATAAAAAAGGGTGTCAGGCAAGGTTGTGTGCTGTTACAAGATATATATAATATGTATAGTAAAATTATTTTAAGATCCATAAGGGACATAATTTAAATAACAATCGACAATTGGAGTTCACAATATAATTAATCTAAGTTTTGGTGATGATACAATAGTAATTGCTAAGAGTAAAAATGACTTACAAGAAATGTTATTTCTCCACATTATAGTGAAGAAAAGGGAAAATTAAAGACAAAGCCATAATCGTAAAAAGATAGACAACGGAGCTTCGGAAGCAACGAAGAAAAAAAAAACATCGCCGCTATGCACAATAAAAACAATTAGAGCAATATTAAAATAGATAAATGAATGTAAATATCTGGGAACATTGTTAACCTCAGATGGTAGATGTACAACAGAGGTGATATGCAGAATGGGTCAAGGAAAAGCAGCTTTCTAAAAAAATTAGGAAGATGCTATGTAATCCATTTTCAACAAAAGAAACGAGAAAAATAGTTCTTGAATATTATGTAGAGCCAGTCTTAACATATGGATCTGAATCATGGACAATAGGAAAACAGACAAGAATATCACTTGAGGCAGTAGAAATGTGGTTTTACCGACGAATGTTGATAATACCATGGACAACTAAAAAGAATAATGAAAACATTTTTAAAGAGGCCAAAGCAAAAAGAGAGATAACTTCCAATATTAGGAAGAAACAATCATAATTTTTTGAGCCATGTAGTAAGAAGTGAACAACTGGAATATATTATAACAACTGGGAAAATTGAGGGTCGAAGACATAGAGTGAAACAAAGAGAAACGATAGCAGACAGTGAATGGCTTTGGCAGAATGCTAACAATAGAAAAGATAAATAACTGTCGAGATCGAAAGTTGTGGAGAGACATGATCACCTACGCCAGCATGCTTGGTACTTGATGACGATATGTAATACTCGGTGTTTTTTTTGTATTTATTTTCACTCATTTCAAGTCGAATAAAATAAATAAGTTATCACCAATATGAGATTTCATGATATCGTTGTATTCGATTGTTTGAAATGTGCATTTCTGTTATTCTCTCTTCTTCAGTCAGTTTCTGCTATTATTTAGACTTTAGACCAGCTTGAGTCAGTACCAAACCTGTACTTTTGATGTCTTCACCAGCTCCACACAGTTTGTCCCACCAGGTTCTTTGTATGACCCATATTTGTGTTCTTAGATTGCTGGGATTGGTTGCACTGTTGAAGGTTTCCAACTACTTTTACAAATTCATCTGCTTCCTCTTTTCCAGAGATCCCACGCTATGCTGGCATCCAGTGCAGAACTAGTCCTGTCTTTTCTGACGGCGAACATGTTTTATTGTTCCCTATTTCTCAGATGTGTGTTTGTCATGTTTCGGGCTTGATTTAGTTGTATGACTGACATTGCTCATGATGACAATCTTTGGAGCCAGGACCGCTTCTTTGGTGAGAGTTTGTATGAGTATATGAAGTGTCACTTCCTCTTCTCTGAAAAGTGTGAACCTTTCATCTGCTGAAAGAGAGAGAGAGAGAGAGAGAGAGAGAGAGAGAGAGAGAGAGAGAGAGAGAAAGCGTGTCTTTTCGCTGATATAAATTGTATAGATACGGCATCAGTTATTGATCCATCCATGAATATTCACGTCTACAGTTCTCTGTGGTATTTCTCCAGAAGCATAATGACTGATTAGTCTCTCAATATTCTGTCTAGGTTTAATTATTTGGGAGACTAACTCTGAACAACTGTGGTTCTGTCTTGTTCTTTATTTCAGTTTTGTTTAGTCATTTCATACCCGCAGCTATTTACGTTGTTATCGTACATTTTCTTATCATCATGTCTGTCAAATCTTGTCAGACGACACACAGAACTTAGTGTAGAACTCGTCACTAGTCTAGAAGAGTAATCTCTGTTAAACAATCGACTACTGCTATCTTTAAAAATATCTGAAGTTGAAAGGCTTACCTGTACCGACAACATGAAGCATTACTACACTTTGACTCACCTCAGATCCACTTCACTCACCTGTAGCTCCACGAACGTCAGCTGACCGTCAGAGTTTGATATGCTCATAATAGTCACTCAGCCCGAGATTTATACAACTGTTTAATCACGAAATCTATGCTCAATTAAGCTGACTATAATTGTTAGCTTAAGATAAGTGATCTACACGAAACACGTGTCCATCTAATTTAGTCCGTGTTTCAGGTTTCCACAGTACATATGTTATTAACAATCAACAAGTATCAACTTTTTTGTTATAATTTAGTCAAATTTTCCATTTATATTCTCCTTTAACTATTAGAACTGTAGAAACAAACATTATTATTGTTCTGATATACAGGGTATCTCAAAAGTTGACAAACATTGGAAGTTGTAGCTTTTCTCAGTGCAATGAAAGAAACTACTAATTTACTGCATTTTCTCAATTACTAAGGTATGTCGAGGGGGACTTAGAGGAGATGAAAATGAAGGAGGCTGATCAATTACAGTCGCTCTGAGGTCTTGGTGTCTGAGTTTTTAATTACACTCTAGATTTTTAAAAAATCTTTTGATCCTACCTGTATTAGAACTTAGATTGGTCCACCTGCTCTCCCGATAGTAATTGTATTAATCAAGCTTTCCAAAATCACTGATTTATTTATATTTCTAAAACAATAGTAGCCTTATTGTCTTCGTATAAGATGGTGTAACTGCTGGATTCGTCATCAACATTGAGTACCGTCTCCGCATCGAAGGTTGGCAACCATTGGAGCGCCATTCCACTCTGTCTCTTGTTTTGATGGTGCAGATAGTCATAGGCTGACCTGTCCATTTTTTTATCTTTCTCGTCCTTGTTTTGTCTTGGTCTGCCTTTGCTTATTTTGCCTTGTATTTCCCCTTCTAATTTTACTTTTATTAGACCGTTGTGTCTTTAACATGCCCATAAAATGTCATTTATCTTGTTCTAATTGTGTTTAGTAGTTCTCGTTTCATTTTTAGTTGATTTAAGACTTCATCGTTTGTTATCTTTTCCATCCATCCAATTCTACCCATCGTTCTATATATCTACATTTCAAAGACTTTAATTCTCTCTTCTTTTTTTGTCTAATGTCCATGTTTCTGCATCATACAGGAATATTGAGAAGATGTAACATTTTGCTATTCTTAGTTTAAGCATTGGTGTTATTTGTTTTGATGTTAGCATAATTTTTTTTGGCATTAAAATTACTTTTTGCCATACCTATTATTTGTTTTTCAGTTTTACATTTTCCATCACTGGTTATAGTATGTCCAAGGTAGTTGTAGCTCTGAACTGTCTCCAGGTGTATCCCTTCAAATTTGATATTTATTTGTAGGTCTTGAGTATTTTCTTTGTTTATGATCATAGTTTTAGTCTTTTTGATATTCATATATAATCCATATTTTTGCTTGTCAGGTTTATTTCATTAAGTAATTGTTGTAGATCTTTATGATTTTCTGCTAGTAATACAGTATCATCTTCAAAAATCCAAACTGCTAGATTAGGCATATACCAATTATATTGTCTCTCCTTTCTTATCTTCGAAACAGACCTCTACAATAATCATGTTCTACGCGATCTCTGCCATTTACATGAGATCTCTCAATTGTCTTACCTTGGAAGTTCACTTCGTGACAATTTGTCATGTTGCCTCTTTACCTTTGATAATAAAACTTTCAAAATACTGCGGTGTCTTTTACATATGTCATCATCATCATCATCAAGTACCAGGCCTGCTGACGTAGGTGATCATGTCTCTCCACAACTTTCAATAACGACAGTTATTTATCATTTTTATGTTGTTGACCTTCTGCCAAGCCATTCTCTTATGCTGTCTGGTATCTTTTCTCTTTGCTCACTCTGTCTCTTCGTCCCTCAATTTTCCCAGTTGTTACAATATATTCCAGCTGTTCTCTTCTCATTACATGTCCAAAAATGATGGTTGTTTCTTCCTAATATTGGAAAATAGCTCTCTTTTTGCTTAAGCCTCTTTCAGAACGTTTTCATTACTCTTCTTAGCTGTCCATGGTATTTTCAACATTCTTCAGTAAAACCACATTTCTACAGACTCCAGTGATTTACTTACCTCTTCTCCCATTGTCCATGATTCACATCCATATGTTAGGAATGACTCTACATAACATTTAAGAACTCTTTTTTTTCCATTGTTAAAAATGGTTTGTATAGTGTCTTCCTAATTTTTTGAAAAGCTACCTTTGCCTAAGCCATTCTTCATCTCACCTCTGTTGTACATCTTCCATCTGTGGTTAACAAAGTTCGTAAATATTTAAATTCATTTACCGGTTTTAATATTTTTCCACTTGTCTTTATTTTGCATTGAAGCAATTCCTTTTTCATCGTGGTTAACCATTACTTCTGTCTTTCTGCTATTAAGGCAGAGCCCTTCATTTTTGATTCTTTCACTATAATGTCTAACATTTCTTGTAACTCATTTTGACTCTTAGCGATTAAGACTGTGTCATCAGCATACCTTTGATTATTTATATTATAACCTCCGATTGATATTCCAGGCACACCTCTTCTGGTTCCTAAAAAAATCTCTCTATACATATTAAACAAATTTGGTGACAGCACACAACCTTGTCTAACACCCTGTTTTATTTGTTGAAACACTCTCAATTGTTTGCTCGTTTATTGTACACAGCTCTTCTTGAGAGACTTTAATTACTATCATTTGAATCCTTCTGAGCATAATCACATTCATACTATTAGAAGACGACCGAAACACAATTGACATATAGATTGATGTACAATGTGACAATAAAAATGACGGCGAAGAATCCTATGACTCACTCAAGGGAATTGTCAACGAGAGTGATGAAAGCGACGACATGCTAGTGATGGCTGACTCTAAAGGAAGGTTTGGGAAACGCAACAGCTAGAACAAAGATATCCTGGGACCACTTGGCGATAAGGCAGATAAAATAAATGAAAATTGACGTAAACTGCTAGAATTATGTGATCAAAATGCTTTGTTTATCATTAACACATTCTTCAAACTCAGAGAATTGCAATTATATAAATGGTGCAAGTAGAATGACACAACATATACAGTAGTCAGATTTAATACTAACAAGAAAACATGAGAACAAAAGAGTACCCGACAGTAGACCTATCCCTAACTTTACAGCGACACGACCATACTACTATTATGCATTATGATTACACTCAGACAAACAAAAACAAATAGAAGATACGTTAGGAAACAAAAAAAGAACAAAATAACCGAAGGAGCAGACTAAAAAAATAATTAAAAGACACAGAATCAGGAAAAACCCTGGAAGAAAAAACTAACGGAGTAATTCAAGATTTCCTAGCATTGTAAGTACAGAAGAATAAGTGTGGAATGAGTTTAAGAAAACAGTAATCAACATTACAAAAATATTGTGTTGGAACGAAACTAAAGACAAAAGAAGAGAAAAAAGAGTATCCCATGGTGGAACCAAGTAATTAGAGAAGCAGTTAAAGAAAAGAAGCAACTGTTAAAAAAATGGAGGGAATAAGAAAGAAAAAAATATGATAAATATACCTTAGTTTGGAAAAAAAAGCTAAAATGTTGATCAAAGAAGCAAAACAAAACAATAGGATAGAATTCGGACACAATGTGAGCAGTACTCCAAGACAGCCACGAGAGATTTCTCATCATTATTATTATTATCATCATCATCATCATCATCATCATCATCATCATCATCATGAAGAGGAATAACTGAAACACACATTACGAACAAAAGAATATAAAGATATCAAGAAATCTCATTTTGGTGATAACTTGTTTATTTTATTCTATACGAAGTGAGTGAAAAGAAACAAAAACACCGCGTGTATATATCATCATCAAGTACCAAGGCTGCTGGTGTAGGTGATCATGTCTCTCCACAACTTTCGTTCTCGACAGTCATTTATTATTTCTGTTGTTGACCTTCTGCCAAGCCATTTTCTTAAGATGTCTGGTATTTTTTCTCATTGCTTCCCTCTTTCTCTTCGTCCCTCAAATTTCCCAGTTGTTACAATATCTCCCAGCTGTTTCTTTCTCATAACATTGCCAATAAAATTATTATTGTTTCTTCGTAATAATGGATGTTAGCTCTCTTTCTGCTTTGATTTCTTTCAGAACGGTTTCATTGCTCTTCTTAGCTGTCCTTTGTATTCTTGACAGTCTTCTGTAAATCTACATTCCTACAGTTTCCAGTGATTTTCTTGTCTGTTGTCCTATCGTCCATGATTCACATCCATATTTTAAGACTGGCACTTCTTAACTTTTAAGATCTATTTTTCTTGTTTTAATTGGCAAGAATAGATAGCACAGTAAATCCTCATTATTTGTGGAAAGTTGTTATCTGAGCTATTCTGCATTTCACCTCTGTTGTACATCTACCATCTGAGGTTACCAATTTTCTTTTACCAATTGGTTATCAATAGGTCTTTATTGTACATTGGGATGAACATGGTCTTTGTTGCTATCATTACTTTTTTTTTTTTTTTTTTGTTATTTTGGCTGATTCCTTTACATTGGCTTTTCTTCACAATAATGTCTCTAACATTTCCTGTAACTCCTTTTTACTCATAGTCATTAAGATTGTATCGTCATTATATCTTACATTATTTATATTATGACCTCCGATTGTTATTCCAGGCATGCCCCTTATGTATCTTAAATAATCTCTCTATACATATTAAATAAATATGGTGACAGTACACAACCTTGCTTAACACGCTTTTTTATTTGTTGAAACATTCTAGTTTTTTTTAGATTTAGATTTCCAGTTCTTATGGCCGCTGTTTGTTATGTGATCTTTGCTGTCTACGTTTATGCCTTCTAATATTTTGATTATTTTTTGGTGTTTTACTTTGTCAAATGTTTTGGTGTAATCTATGAAACATAGGTATAGATCTGCTGTTATTGCTAAGGCTCTTTCTACTAACGATCTGATGATGTATATTGCATTGTCGTTGAGAGATATCTACACAGCAGTAAAAGCAACAAGAGCGAAAAATGAAAACCACGGCCCTACTGAGCTCAGAAATGACAAAGACGGACAACCAATATCAAATAACCAAGACATACAACAGAGATGGGAAGAATATTTTGAAGCCCTATTAAACATGGCACTAACTACCACTAACACATAAAAAAACCACGCACGAATTGTTCATACACTAAACCCAACATAATGACAGAAGAGGAAATCGAAGAATGAATCATCAAACATGCACACAGGAATAAAGTACCAAGGATAGGTAACATATATATATATACAAAAAATAGGAGTATTTTCAGAAACAGAATTTATATGGCTGCACAGTATATTCAATGCAGCATGGTACCAACAAAATGCCCCAGAAGACTGGCAACAGGTAAGCATTGTACCAACTTGGAAAAAGAAAGACAGCAATAGAGCCTGCAATCAATATAAGGTATATCGCATCTCAGCCATATAGGAAAATTATACGCCAGAAATCGTGGAAACATGGCAGAGACTAATAAAAGAACTACAGTTAAATGATTCTCCAATTGGGTTCTGAAAAAAAAACAGTGGGTATAATGCTGCTCCATTCACTTTGAAACAGATAGCATAAAAGAAGACAGAAAAATAACAAAATGTGTTCATAGCTTTCATTGAACAAGAAAAAGCATTCGACAGCGTAAACAGAGAACAACTGTGGGATATACTAAGAACACAAACAGCAAGCCAACATCTAACCAACCTAATTAAAAGTCTCTACATCAACAGAAGGTGTACAGTAAGAAATACAGCAGGCTGCACAGAACACTTCGAAGTTAGATCAGGTGTAATACATGGGTGCGTACCATCTTCTGTTTATTACGTACATGGACTATAAATGCAAGATAGCCAACCATTCAGAGACAGAGGAGATCAATGAGTTTCTATCCGCAGACTAATACATGGTAAAAAATGGAAGACCTTCATCATCATGTGCCATACTGGTTGGAGTAGGTGATCATGTCCCTCCACAATCTTCTATCTACAGTGCATCGTATCAGTTCTGTTGTTGACTGTTTTCCATGTCATGACACCAAGCTATCCAGTATTTTCTCTCTTTGACGTCCGCGATCTGTCTTTCCTTTTATTTCTCCAGTTGTAACCAAGTATTCCAACTTTCCTCTTCTCATGATGTCCCCGAAAAATGTTGATTGCTTCTTTCTGATGTTTTTTAAAAGCTCCCTTTTTGTGTTGGCCTCTTTGAGAACTTCCTCATTGGTCTTTTAGCTGTCCTGGGAACTTTCAACATTCTTCTGAGAAATCCTATCTCTGTGGCCTTTAATCGTCTTTTCATTTGTTTGTCTACTGTCCATGATTCGCTTCCATAGGTCAGAATTGGTGGAAGATCTTCAAGAACATTTAAATAAAATCAACACGGGAACAAAACAAATTATAAAAATCAACATCATCAAAACAAGTCATGAATATAGCAAAAGAGAAACAGAACATAAACATAATTATAGACGGCAGTCAACTAAAATAAGTAGAGGAATTTTAGTACATAGAAAGTCTAGTACAAACGACAATTCACAAACAGCAAAAATAGACTCAATATTCAACAAAGCTTGTAAAATCATTGGACAGTTATCACAACTATTGTCCAGTAATAAATAATTCTGGAGGTAAAACGGGCACTGTACAATACAATCTTTATCCCAACGCTAGATGCAAGAACAATAAGTAAAATAACCTCTAAGTAAAAAAAAAGTAAAGTACCCCCGTCACGCCAAGTGGCGTATAGGGAAATATGGTGTTAGTGACCCTATATTTTACAGACCTTCAGCACATGATTTTTGGGGTAATGTGGTCGGTATTACGCCCGTGCTGCTTTTTACTTTCCCAGAAAAAATCCGGTACCCATTTAAGGCTGGGTGAACCCGGAGCCGTCGGTTGGGATCGAACCCTACCCCTTGTCCGTAGTAGTCCAGTTCACTAACCACTGAGCTATCGCGGCTCCTACTAATTTTTAGGGAATTAGTAAAACCCAGGTGTCCTCGCCAGGATTACGAACCCCGGCTGTTGCCGTGGTAAGCCAACCGCCTATCGATTGCGCTAACCGGACACCCAAAATAACCTCTACTGAGAGAAAAATATGTTACGAATGGTAGGAAAAAGCCTGAGAGATAAGATCAGAAATGAAAAACTTAGAAAAAAAGCTAGGAACAATTCCCGCCAGAGAAAATAAAAAGAAATAGCATATAAAATGGTTTGGCCAGGTGACAATGAGAAAGGATTAAAATACAACACAGCGAGTTTTCAATAAACTTTGCGAGAACAACAAACCCAAGAGTCGACCACTAAAAAGATGGATTGACGGAATATTAGAAACACTAGGAAACATAACAGCAGCAGAGGTGAACAGAATAGCAAAAGACCGCAAATTATATCTCCTCTCGACGCAGAGTGGAAAATGAGGAAAGAAAGAAGAAGGAGAAATGTAAGAAGAACATTGCCATTACGGCCCACCACATCAACGATTAAAAGGGCACCTTGCCTGCATCAATTCGTCCGCCTACATCAACAACTAGAAGGCATTCATACTGAATCATGAATTATATCTACGTTTCCGCAAACATACATAGTTCAGAGGTCACCCCAAAGCAAAGGAAGGTGCCTTTCGGCTCTTTTAACATGGAGACATTCCAGCCAAAAGTGGGACATAATCAAAGCATTAGTAATGAAATATATACAAAAACCCATAACGTATACAACGTATATTCAATATGCTGCTTGCATTGTAGATGTAAGAGCTAAAATATGCACATAACACTGGCAGTTTGGCGTTTATTCAAATGAGATACAAACCCCACAACAGCTTGGTCAATATCTAGGTTGCTAGAAATGGGTGTGGCTTGTTCAAAGATGGAGAAATGTAAATATATATATATACAGAGAGAGAGAGAGAGAGATGAAGTAAATGTGTGGTTAAAGCGTCATGTAACAAGTGGACAGCACACACACACACACCAAAAGGACATTTCGGTGCAATACATCTTCAACAGGAAGAAACATACAAAACACATACACATATTTATTTAAAATAAAAAAATAATAAAAGATTAATTTCGAGCTAGTAGGAGAAATGAAATGAAAATAAGAATAACGTCTTCCCTGTATGCTCTTATGTTGTAAGAACGGAAGTGCGCAAGGGGCACATATAAGTGCACAGAAATGGAAATGTGATCACACTGCATGCAGTAACAGAAGTTTCCAAAAACAGGTCTGTGTGCATATAAAAAGCGCATGAAACAGACTAGAAAAATAGGGTACCTGAGAGGAAAGATAGAGGTGTCGTAGAGTTGGGTAAGAGATATAGGGGATAGACGAAGTGATGCAGTGTGGACTAGTAAAGGAGAGATGTGAATAGCATAGCAGGTGTATATAATAATGTGCTCACACATGAGCAACATAGAATATGCAATAGGGAAGGGATAGTAACAGGGAAACCATGTGTAAGAGTGTGATACATTAATGCCTCGTGGGGTCAGATAACCCAGTTGGACTATAAGGCTATTCTCCAAGGCAAAAAGACTGCGGTCGCTGGACTGGCAGAGAACAATACCAGTGACACAGATGTCATCTTTGCCTTTGTGATCCGAGTAATTAAAATGGGGCGCAATTGGAGTACCAGTATTCTGTTGAACATCTCGATGGTGTTCACAAAACCTTTACGCTTAACGTTATTGTTCAGTGGTGCCTTAATATTTGGAATGAAATGCATTATTGTTTCGATTAAAGACACTGAAAAAGAAAATAATACTGGATACACTTTCCAAATAAATTAAATAAATAAGTGAGGATCTTTACAATTAGGAATGACAACAAAAATATATATTTGTGGAAAAAAAATTAATTGTCGTAGTTACTATTTTTAAATTTAATATTGGAGTGGCTTCTAGATTATGGAAAATTCAATATAATCTTTTGAATGAAAGTTGACACTAAAATTCTGATATTTCTTTGGGTATCCATTTTTAAGATCTTTGTAAAATAATCATAAATCTCATGGACGACCCTAGTGCGACCTGCGTCAACGTTAAAGTAAAGAAAGATAAACTGTCCACACTTTTATCTTAATTAACCTTAATGACTTGTTCTATGGAATAACTACCACTAACAAAATAACGACCTTTCCTGATGTTGGATCAAACAAAGTTTGAGTACTCCCATTACAACTTATCAACGAGATCATGAACAGTTTAGTGTTTATATTTTCTTTAGACTAGTCGTCTGAATGCTTGTTATACAGAAGGCGGATGTGGACCAGAGGCCGCAGTTAATGGCAAAACAAAGACCAATCTCTATGACATTGACTGCACACACACACACAATTGAGAAGTGGAACCAATTCTGTTTACTGGTATCTGAACTATGCAACGCCCCAGAAGACTCACACCATTCGAATTTATCATCGAGCTAGAACTATGATTCGGGTAACGAATGCCACTCTACAGGCTTTCTCTGACAGTGGCGGTGTAGTGTTCCAGTATAATGATATATCATACCCAAACATTTCTGTGATCATTATTGTAGTCACCACACATGCGACAATGGCACACATTAAGATTGAGTTCTCACCGACCATTTCGCAGACCGACAGTGCACTGACGGTGAGTGAGGTGTACACATTTACAGACACCTATTTTCTGGACGGGCATTCTTGGTCGTTTTGTGCAGTGTGTAGTGGGTGCTGCAAAGGCTACAACGTCATCATCGGTTCGTGTCACGGCAACTGTTCACATGGTATCTATGGACACGACTGCTCCGGGTCTTGTCTTAGTGTCTTTCCTTTATGTGAGGAAAAATCCGGAAAATACATACAATGCAAACGTCCTGGCAACACCTGTAGTGACACTTGTCCCGATGGTAATTTTGGGATACAGTGCAAACAGACGTGTTCTGATGGCTGTGACATCATATGTAACCCGGAAAGTACAGACTGTACGTGCAAGGAAACGTACTATGGATCAGACTGCACTCTCAAATGTCCGGACAACTGTTTCAACGACACCTGTGAACAGTCAACCGGGAACTGTACATGCAAGGGAACGTTCTACGTGTCAGACTGCACTCTCAAATCTCCGGACAACTGTTTGAACGAAACCTGTGAACAGTTAATCGTGGCCTGCGTCTCGTATGTCGATGATTCCCACGTTAAGAAGAGTACTACAACAAACCCAAGCATATGGATACCTTAATGTGTTTCTGTGCTGGACATGGTTCATTTTTTGGTGTTTTTTCCGTGAAGCCATAGCTCATATCTTGATGTGTTTCTGTGCTAGCCATGGCTTATATCTTAGCTTGTGTGTGTGTGTGTGCTGGCCATGGCTCATATCTTGGTGTGTGTCATGTTTGTCATATCTCATATCTTGGTGTGTCCGGGTTAATCATGTCTCATATCTTTATGTGTGTATGTGTTTAGTCATATCTCATATATTTAGTGTGTATCTGTGTTAGTCATGTGTCATATCTTTGTGTGTGCAAGTTTGGGTTAGATATCTCATATCTTTGTGTGCATGATTATGTTAGTCATATCTCATATCATTGTGTGTGCATGTCTGTGTATGTCACATCTCATTTCTTTGTGTGTGCATGTCTATGTTGGTCATATCTTATATCTTTGTGCGCATGTCTATGTTAGGCATGTGTCATATATTTGTGTGTGCATGTCTATGTCAGTAATATCTCGTATCCTCTATGTGCATGTTTATGTTAGTCATGTGTTATATATCTTGATGTGTGTCAGTGTTAGTCATGTCTCGTATCGCTGTGTGCATGTCTGTGTTGGTCACATCTCCTATCTTTGTGTGTGCATGTCTGTGTTAGTCACCTCTAGTGACTCGGGCAGATGGTGTTCGTAAACCTGGGAGGGCCGACTATCTAAGGGCAGAATCCCCCTACAGAAAAGATCATTTGCTGCCTTGCAGGAAGATTGGGGACAATCAAAGGCTAAGGAATGCAAACCTGAATAAAATGCTGGCTGAAATCGGATACACTGGGCCCCTGCGCAGAACACAGTGCACCGTTTTAACGGGTGTTCAATCAGAGTGGATCTGGCAGACTCTAATTGTGATGTTCTGTCTGTGGGGGCGATCAACACACTTAACCTGACAGCTGACTTCATGTGAGAGTCTGGAATCCTACTCTGATTGAGAGAGAGAGAGAGAGAGAGAGAGAGAGAGAATGAAAGAGAGACTAGTCGTGTTAACGAGTAAGCGTTGACGTGAATGAAGACGCGTGGTGATATCATTTACATTGTCAGAGAAAATAATAATTGTTTGGTAGGTTGTCATTTTTTAAACATCAAATATTAAATTACACTTAATTCAAACTTAGTTGAGTGTACAATATTACAGCCTTGATTATTTACCAAAATTCTTTGATTTAAGATCTAATCTTTAGAACAACTGCCATTAGTTATAAATTGAATTTTGATTTTACCAAAACTATCGTCCTCACGGTGGCTCTCAAGATTTACCGTAACTAAAGGATTGCCAGGTCTTAAGTTCTTCATGGAAGAACGTTTTCCCATGATATTTTACAGCTTTCGTTTTTTCTTTCAAACCCACCCCCTAAAAAAAAAACTATTTCTTTTCTTTTTATTTTTCTCAGATCCCCAAAATTATTAGACATTTTAAAATTCAAAGGAAATTGAACACGATACGTCATTTTTACTAACAATATTTTATTCATTTAACTAACCAACAAAAAAAGTAAAAAATAAAAATAAGTAATTGCATGCAATTAATGTAAAAGTGTCAACGCTGTATTGATTTTTAAGAAATTAGAATGGGTTTTTGTTGTTGTTATCGTATTACAAAGCAAATCTATCACTTGTTTTAAGAAGGCATATAGTGCGTAAGACCCTCATTTTCTTAAGATCTTTGCTTTTCATGATTTTCTCTTCACCATTGTATCTCATCATTTGTCTCTATTCTGGATATTGTATCTCACCGCTTTACCTGTTGTTAATGATTCTCTCCATCATTGTATCTCACCGTTTTACCAGTTGTTAATGATTCTCTCCATCATAGTATCTCACCGCTTTACCAGTTGTTAATGATTCTCTCCATCATTGTATCTCACCGCTTTACCAGTTGTTAATGATTCTCTCCATCATTGTATCTCACCGCTTTACCAGTTGTTAATGATTCTCTCCATCATTGTTTCTCACCGCTTTACCAGTTGTTAATGATTCTCTCCATCATTGTATCTCACCGCTTTACCAGTTGTTAATGATTCGCTCCATCATTGTATCTCACCGCTTTACCAGTTGTTAATGATTCTCTCCATCATTTTATCTCACCGCATTACCATTTGTTAATGATTCTCTCCATCATTTTATCTCACCGCATTACCATTTGTTAATGATTCTCTCCATCATTGTATCTCACCGCTTTACCAGTTGTTAATGATTCTCTCCATCATTGTATCTCACCGCTTTACCAGTTGTTAATGACTCTCTCCCTTATTGTATCTCACCGCTTTACCAGTTGTTAATGATTCTCTCCATCAATGTATCTCACTGCTTCACCTGTTGTTAATGATTCTCTCCATCATAGTATCACAACGCTTTACCTGTCATTAATGATTCTCTCCATTAATGTATCTTACCACTTTTCCTGATGTTAATGATTCTCTCCATCATTGTATCTCACTGCTTTACCTGATGATAATGATTCTCTCCATTAATGTATCTCACCACATTGCCTGTTGTTAATGATTCTCTCCATTAATGTATCTCACTGCTTTGGCTATTGTTAAATATTCTCTCCATCATTGTATCTTACCGCTTCGCCTGTTGTTAATAATTCTCTCCATTAATGTATCTCACCGCTTTACCTGTTGTTATATATTCTCTCCATCCTTGTATTTGCTATTAGTCCCTGTCTGGGTGAGTCTCAGCACCTTTGTATCCAGCCACTTGTCCCAATTATGGATGATTCTCTCCATCACTGTACCTAGCCATTTGTCCCTGTTGTGGATGATTCTCTCTACACTTGTATCCTGCAACTTCCCCCAGTTGTGGATGATTATCTCTTCTATTGTATCCAGCCACTTGTCCCAACTGTGGATGATTATTTCCACCATTATATCCAGCCACTTGTTCCAGCTGTGCATGATTATTTCCACCATTGTATCCAGCCACTTGTCCCAGCTGTGGATGATTATTTCCACCATTGTATCCAGCCACTTGTCCCAGTTGTGGATGATTATTTCCACCATTGTGTCCAGCTACTTGTCCCAGTTGTGAATGATTTTATCAACCTTTGTATCCCGCCGTTTGTCCATGTTCTGTGTTATTTCATCCACATTTGTATCCCGCCGTTTGTTCATGTTCTGTGTTTTTTTTTCCATTTTGTATCCCGCCGTTTGTTCATGTTCTGTGTTATTTTATCCACTTTTGTATCCTGCCATTTGTCCATGTTCTGTGTTATTTTATCCACCTTTGTATCCTGCCGTTTGTCCATGTTCTGTGTTATTTTATCCACCTTTGTATCCCGCTGTTTATCCATTTTATGTGTTATTTTATCAACCTTTGTATCCCGCCGTTTGTCCATGTTCTGTATTATTTTACCCACCTTTGTATCCCGCCGTTTGTCCATGTTCTGTGTTATTTTATCCACCTTTGTATCCCGCCGTTTGTCCATATTCTGTGTTATTTCATCCACATTTGTATCCCGCCGTTTGTTCATGTTCTGTGTTTATTTATCCATCTTTGTATCCCGCCGTTTGTCTATGTTATGTGTTATTTTATCCACCTTTGTATCCTGCCGTTTGTTCATGTTCTGTGTTATTTTATCCACACTTGTATCCCGCCGTTTGTCCATGTTATGTGTTATTTTATCCACCTTTCTATCCCGCCGATTGTCCATGTTCTGTGTCATTTTATCCACCTTTCTTTCTCGTCGTTTGTCCATGTTCTGTTTTATTTATCCACCTTTGTATCCCGCTTTTTGTCCATGTTCTGTGTTATTTTATCCACCTTTGTATCCCGCTTTTTGTCCATGTTCTGTGTTTTTTTTTATCCACCATTGTACCCCGCCTTTTGTCCATGTTCTGTGTTATTTTATGCACCTTTCTATCTCGTCGTTTGTCTATGTTCTGTTTTATTTTATCCACCTTTGTATCCCGCCCTTTGTTCATGTACTGTGTTATTCTATTCACCATTGTATATCACCACTATTGCCAATCGTGGATCATTCTCTCCACTAAAGTATTCCATCACTTGTCCCTACTTGTTTTGGATATATGGACTAGTTATGTCTTTTAGAACAGAAGAGCATAGGTTGTTCTTTCTTTCTTGACTGAGTCTGTCCTGTTTCTGGCCGGTCATTGTTTATGCAACTGACCTTGATTTCTGAGGATGACAATTTTGGACTTAGGACCTCTTGTGCGTTGAGAGTTTGTATGGCTATATGGAGTGCCATTCCTTTAAAGATTAAAAACTTTCTTCGGCTAAAAGTAAGTACGTTTTCTGTCTTTCCATTTCGATAGGTTATAAAGTGTCAGTTTTAATGATGAGGTGTTTTAAAGAGGATTTGAGCAACACTTAAACTGCTACTTTTGTCCATTTTTGTGATTACCTTACTTCGGCACACCATATAATACTGTTATTTTCTGTTTGTGATTTGGCATGCAATATGTGTGACTTGCCCAGCCAGGGTTTGTGTGTGAATCAGAACTGTGTCAGTGCTGGAGATATCAGCATTGTCCCAGGCGGACATTCATTTGCTCATCATCATCATCGTCAAGTACCGGGTCTGCTGGCTTAAGTGATCATATCTCTCAACAACTTTCGATCTCGACAGTTACTTATCATTTCTGGTGTTGACCTTCTGCCAAGCCATTCTCTTAAGCTGTCTGGCATTTTCCTCTTTGCTTCCCTTTATTTCTTCGTCCCTAAACTTTCCCAGTTGTCACAATATATTCCAGCTGTTCCCTTCTCATTACATTGCCAAAAAAAATGATTATTTTTACTTCCTAATATTGGAAATTCGCTCTGTCTTTGCTTTGGCCTTTTTCAGAATGTTTTCATTACTCTTCTTAGCTTTCGATGGTATTCTCAACATATTTCTGTAAAATCACATTTCTACAGACTCCAGTGATTTTCTTGTTTGTTGTCCTATTGTTCATGATTCATATCC
Organism: Megaustenia siamemsis; assembly: GCA_032433765.1. NCBI lineage: Eukaryota > Metazoa > Mollusca > Gastropoda > Stylommatophora > Ariophantidae > Megaustenia > Megaustenia siamemsis. The sequence continues at coordinate 62,879,616 of JAVIAB010000024.1, forward strand.
ATATGATAAGACATTTAAGAACTACATTTCTTATTTCTATTGTCAAAAATGGATTGCATAGTACCATCCTCATTTTTTGGAAAGCTGCCTTTGCCTGAGCCATTCTGCATCTCACCTCTTTTGTACATCTTCCGTCTGAGGTTAACAAAGTTCCCAAATATTTACATTCATTTACCTGTTTTAATATGTGTTCCACTTGTCTTTATTGTGCACTGAGGTGATGTCTTTTTCTTTGTTGCTAATATTAGTTCTGTCTTTTACTATTAATGCTTTGTCCCTTATTTTGGTTTTCTTTCACTGTAATGTCTAACATTTGTTGTAACTCATTTTCACTCTTAGCGATTAACCTGTATCATCAGCATGCCTTAGACATTCATTTACTCACTTTAACATTAACCTTCAGTTCAGTAAGAGTTGTTCCAGGAAGCGAGATTTAAATAAGATTTATGTTTTCTCACTGTTTATTGCAAGTACAAAATAGGGAAGGGCCATAGAGAATCTGTCCATATTGAATGAATATCAACCTTAGAAATGAGAACACGACTATCAGAAAACAATAGAGTATCTCTGTGTGATTTTTCCTTGGTTTTATTCTTATTGAAGATTTCTAAAATTAAACAATTTTCCACATTCACGACATCTAATTCTTATGTCCGTGCCTTTAAAAGTCTTAGCCAACATTGCTGTGAGAATGATGCTATGTAGAGTTCGTGCTAGTTGGTAGCCGTGCTTGACTTCGTTTGTGGTGAGAAACAGGTTCAGTAGGTCACTGTTGTATTGGAATCTGCCTACATTTCGTTGTGTAGTTGCTGGACTGTGATGCTGTATTTACCACGTACTATAGTACCGAAGTGGTCAAACTTTCTTAGGCCCTTTCTCTTGACCGTGTCCAATGTCTTGGCAAGACGATTACATCTCAGAATAGATCACAATCTTGTTTTTGCCATTTTGCTTCTGAGACCACACTGACTTTCTGATGGAAGGTATCGTTAACTCTTTCCGTAAGCTTCGCCGCACAGTGCGTCACCCCCAAATTGATTAGTGTGAATCATCATCAAATCATATTCTTTTTACATGTCTTGTATCATTTTGGTATTGATGAAATCTAATACCTTGTTCAATTATCTAAAAATTAATATATAATATGTTATATGTTACATAAATATAAATATGTAGTTTGATTCCTAAAATCATGAAACATTTTGTCTCTGAAATCCCTTCTATTGCATTGATAAAAAACTTCCGTACTGAAAGAGTTAAAGGAGTACTGTGATGTGATTCAGCTGGATCTGGTTCCAGAAGTACTGTGATGTGATTCAGCTGGATCTGGTTCCAGAAGTACTGTGATGTGATTCAGCTGGATCTGGTTCCAGAAGTACTGTGATGTGATTCAGCTGGATCTGGTTCCAGAAGTACTGTGATGTGATTCAGCTGGATCTGGTTCCAGAAGTACTGTGATGTGATTTAGCTGGTCCTGGTTCCAGAAGTACTGTGATGTGATTCAGCTGGACCTGGTTCCAGAAGTACTGTGATGTGATTCAAGCTAGACCTCGTTTAATGGGTACTGTGATATGATTCAAGCTGGACCTCCTTCAACGAGTACTGTAATGTGGCTCATACTTGGATTTGTTCATAAAGTACTATGTTGTGATCCAACAGAATTATGACCAATATCTTCTCAGCGATTAATAATGCGATACCATAAACGTTACTGTTACATGATATCGTGTTGTTACAACATATCCTAACCAAGCCAAATGAGTGGTTACTCATCCAGGTGTTGTCAAGTAAAAAAAAAAAAGTAAAGTACCCCTGTCACGCCAAGTGGCGTATAGGAATATGGTGTTAGTAACCGTAAATTTTACAGACCCTCAGCACATTATTTTTAGGGTAATGTGGTCGGTTTTACGCCCGTGCCGCTTTACTTTCCCAGAAAAAAATCCGGTACACAAATATAGGCTGGGTGAACCTGATAGTCCTCGATTGGGATCGAACCCTACCTATTGTCCTTTGAAGTCCAGTTCACTAACCACTGAGCTATCGCGGCATATGTTGTCAAGTGTTTCGTTAATTGGAGCGTTTGACAAGAATTTTCTTTTCAATTAGGAAACTTTTTGTTATTCATTATTGGCCTCATTATACTAGTCAATTATTTTAGTGGCGGTTAAGCCAAGATTAATTGAAGCATTTTTGTTAATTAGCCCCACTTGACGTTGCCCAGGTTGTTTCCACTATCTGGTCGTCTAGAGCTATCCTTACAAATTGTCACCTTTGTGCAACAGCAAGCATTTCTTTGAATTTTATTTCCTTTAATTTAGAGATACCACGCCCCTTTTTTCTCTCATCTTTCCCTATGTGGGTCTAGAAGGTTGGAGGTAAGTATTATGTTTGGACACAACAAGGCGATGGCAAGTCCAATACTCGGCTTCAAACATTGAATTTGTCCACCAGACATCTTAACTATTCCTTTTTATAGCAATAAATAATATATGAAGTTTTAGTGCTTGGAGCAGGGATGTATGCAGGAGGTGCTGTTGCTAGTAAAGCAAAAGATATATATATATATATATATATATATATATATATATATATATATATATATATATATATATATATACAGACGAAAGATGGTTTCAGTGACAAGAAGATCGTTCTCTACATTTGTCTGTAGACGTAACTCATTGTTGTTAAAATACGAGAACGCCATACTTTCCAGAAATATCTTACCATGATATGTTATCTGGACCTACTCTTGTATTGAAATCACCAATAGTGATAAGGGTATTACTACTATAAGGCACATACTACTATATGGCATTGGGCCGAAGGGCATCAGATCAAAAGTCGCTGGATCCATAACAGCAACAACAACAACAATGTTTGAAGCGTTTATGGCAATCAGCTCTTCATAAAAATAGGTCCTAGTCGTCATTCTGGTTTGTTATATTTAGTGTATATATGTCTATGGTGGTGTTTTACTTTTTTTCCTATACATAAGGTGGATTTTGATATTCATTAATTTGTCATTTACAGCCGTTGAGAGTTCTAATAACTCGCTTTCAGTTGTTGATTTGAATGCAAGGCCAATCTTCACGTCTTCAACCCACCTTACACCGCTATAGTAACATTTGCTAACTGCGCCCTTTTCACAAACTTGGCCCTGTCCATTTGTCTGGTCCCACAAATCCTCCAATATTATTATTATAAGCTGCCAGTTCCTTCCCTAGAAGAACAGTTCATTGTTCGGGTCTACTAGTTTGGGTACCTTCCTCGTACCATGGAAGCATGCAGTACCATTATAAAGAGTATGACCACACGCTCATGAAGCTGGCAATAACAGAGCTGCGACCATGTGATATGAGCGGCCATAGTGTACGTTTACGACTACAGTTCCACGCTTACCTTATTATAAGACTACGCTACTAGCGTATTCACATTTACCTTTTCAAAGAACATCATCTACACAAGATATGTTTTCTTTTAATGACAAAATGAAGGAATCGATGAAAGAGGGGCTTTCTCTGTAAAATAGATTGAAATTTGGAAGATTTGAACAAAACATTTTCTTCATTTTCTCGGCTGTGTCTGAATCCGATAGCAAGATAATGCGACGCGGAAGATGGAATCAAAAGTAGTGCGTTGGTACCATGGACAATGTACGATCCATGAGGTCTGCAGGTCATTGGTGGTACTTAGCATTCCACACGTTGAGCCAACATTTGTTTGTCCTCTCATTTTTCGGACTTCCCAATACACACGCTGGTAGGCAAAGCCCACAAACCACCTGGTCTGTCTGACTTCAGTGAGTGTGCAAGAAAAAAAGGGTTTGGCAGTAAACCACACACAAAAAACAGGGAGTTGGTAGGGGTGGGGGTGCTGTCGCGACGTGATAGCCCCTAGTATCCACAGGGGATGACGGGATATCAATTTTAGACTCAGTGTGATCTAGCCACCTATATGGGTTGTAATAATACTAGACACAACACAACGATTAAAACAACAGAAAACATGACATAAGAGTTCTATTATTCTTTTAATTTTAAATAAAACAATGACACAACATCAAAACTATGATATTTATAGTTCACCTTTCTAATGTTATTGTTTATTACATTTGCTACTTTTGTTCAGCCTAAAGAAGAATGTTCAAAAAAACCGGATGTTTCTCATTTCTAGGTCTTTGCAATCAGCTTCAGTCACTTTTGGGTAACTACTATATTTGGTGTCCTAGTTCCAAAGGGAGCCTGTAAGGATTGATAAGTATAATTTAAACATTTAGATTCGACCCATTCATTGATATTGCACAGAAGTTACAGTAAACATACCAATCACAAACAAGTAATACCACGAAAAAATATTATTGGAAACATAGTTTTCCTTATACAGAACAGATGCTGTGACAACTATTTATCTTTTAAAGATTTACAAATGTTAAAAATAGCGAAAAATGTCAAATACATATTACATGTTGATTTTTTTGTCTCAAACAAAAATTTGAAGATAAAGGATCAGTTCTTAAGTTTTACCGTCAGCAACTGATTCACCCAGAAACTCAATCTTCTGTAGCTTTTACTCACTGATTGAGATAGAACACACAATGATTACTTTTCTTAACGCTAGAGCACCCATTGTTGCTCTTCAAACATTTCCTTGAATTCAATAGAGAAGTCAAGGTAACAGAAAGTACCGTAAACGTGTATTCTGCCAGCAAAGAATTGGTGTCGTTTCAGGGAACATCGGATTTACTGTTATCATTAAATTTATCAATATTTTTTTTCCAAAAGGAGGAAACAATAGTTAATCGTTCATTGACTTTACAATTGACAACACAGTACTTAGGGCAAATCTTTTCAGTATCCAAACAGTTTCATAAAATGATCTTTTAGTACACACAAATGGTCCAAGTAGCTCGCTGATTGTGCACACGTTCCAGATCGGCATTAATCTACCTTCGATTTCCCGAAGTTCTTCAGCTTTGTGCATTATGTGTCATCGTTTGAAATAATGTGTGAGAACTTTCTCAGCAGCTCATCCCAGGTGTGGAAATAACACATGTTCATGATAATGATATTGATAACATGTTAGACGAGTGATTTAATTTACAAAACAGGTTGTCAAATGATTGTTTCATCTTTCAACTTGAAATAGAAAATGTAGACTACAAACATGAACTGAATTTGGTTAATTTCTAAGATTGGCACCACGGGGTTTCTGAATCTTTATAATGAGTATGTCTGTGGTAGACTAGAGATTTGTGCGCCTTGATCTTGTTAATTTCTAAAATTGGCACTATGGGATTTTTATATCTTTAAAATGAGTATGTCTGTGCTAGTGTAAAGGTGTATACTTCTAGATTTTGTTAATTTCTAAGTTTGGCCTATGGGATTTATGTATTTTTATAATGAGTATGTCTGTGGTAGTCTAGTTGAATGATGTCAGCTTCTGGACAGAAAGTACCAGGGTTCAAAGCCCAACACTTATGGATGTGTTTTCTATTTTCTGTCAAAAATAGGAGAATTGAATCCGTGCTTTCCTCGTGGCGTTACATCCACCACCCCACCCCGCGAACTCTGGATAATGAGAACCAATGTCTAGCTCTCTCGGATAGCAGCAATAAACATGATGTCACGTGACAGTTAAAATCCATAAAAGTAGGCTATATATGTGGGGGCTGCCAGACAAAATTGTCTACAAAAACATATCGTGGATCAAAGACCGTCGGACAGAATTCCTACACGTGGGCCAGCACTTATGGATGTGTTTTCTATTTTCTGTCAAAAATAGTAGAATTGAATCCGTGCTTTCCTCGTGGCGTTACATCCACCACCCCACCCCGCGAACTCTGGATAATGAGAACCAATGCCTAGCTCTCTCGGATAGCAGCAATAAACATGATGTCACGTGACAGTTAAAATCCATAAAAGTAGGCTATATATGTGGGGGCTGCCAGACAAAATTGTCTACAAAAACATATCGTGGATCAAAGACCGTCGGACAGAATTCCTACACGTGGGCCAGGATTCTCGTCAGAATTTTTTTAAATAGTTTCCCGAGGCGGATATGCATCTCCTATGGGTTCATTCGGTGCAGAGATGATGAAGGTAACAACAGCGATCTCTCTCATTTTAAATAGATTAAACAATTCTATGATACAATTATTTTTTGACAATTATGAAAGAGAAGCAACTATTTTAATCAGTATTACCTTGTCTATGATCACCTTCCTCCGGTCTAAAACCAATCGCCACTGGAACCGCTGCTAGAATCGCCACTGGAATCGCCACTGGAATCGCCACTGGAATCGCCACTGGAATCGCCACTGGAACCGCTGCTAGAATCGCCACTGGAACCGCTGCTAGAATCGCCACTGGAACCGCTGCTAGAATCGCCACTGGAACCGCTGCTAGAATCGCCACTTGAACCGCTGCTAGAATCACCACTACCGCTGCCAGAATAGCCAATACCGCCACCAGAATAGCCACTACCGCGGCCAGAATAGCCACTACCGCTGCCAGAATAGCCACTACCGCTGCTTGAATCACCACTACCACCACCAGAATAGCCAATACCGCCGCCAGAATAGCCACTACCGCTGCCAGAATAGCCACCAGATTGAGCACTTGTCCATGTCACGGCGATTAAAACCAGAAGGGAAAGTACAACGAGAGTCCTCATTCTGATAGTTTCTGAAAATCAAAACCAGTGAATAAACAATAATCTCATCAAACGTTAGTATTTTTTTTTTCAAATACAACAAGTTCATTATTCCTTTGATTAAAATGCTGATCTTTTGTCCATAAGAGGTCGTCCACTAATTTATGTCACGTCAAGCTTATGTTTGCTATGTAATACAACAATAAGCCACATATACTAATATATTGCCAAAACTGATGTGTGCTCATTATCAACCATCTGTCTAAACGCTAAAGGTCAATTATTTTTTCTTGAAAATTTACTGGAAATATCATAAGTAATATTATATATGTACAACTATAAGTATATGCATCAACATAGGACAGACAGTCTAGAGGAAACAGTTGATCATTTTACGACGAGCTTAATGCGGCATTTCGTGAATTCAAACCACATGAAAACATCATAGTTCTAGGGAACCTCAATGCATCAGTAGGAAAGGAAAGACTTGAGGAAGTAGTTGTTTATTATGGCTTAAGCGAGTGAAATAAAAGAGGCAACAAACTTATTGACTGGCCAAGAATATACAACATGATGATAAGAAACACCTGGTTTAAGCAACATCCAGGAGACGTCTGTGGACATGGAAAAGACCGGTAGAGAAAGCACGTAATCCAACTTATTACATAATGATAAGTAACAGATTTAGAAATAGTCTTGTGTGTGTGAAAACTAGATCAGGGGCAGATTGCAAAGGCGATCATGTACTAGTGGTGGGAAAGATTTGAATGAAATTACAAGCAGCAAAACGAGCCTCAGTTAACATCAAGTTACATTTAGATTTACTCAAATCAGACAAGAACTTACAAGACAAATATAACATCACAATTCAGAACAGGTACAATGAAATAGAAAAGATACAGAACATTCATATACAGTTGGAAATGCTAAAACAATCAATGCAACAAACACCAATAGAGTTCTTACCACTAGTGAGGTCAAATTCAAGAAAGAAATGGATGGCTGATGACATTTTACAGGTAATGGATACAAGAAGGAAAAAATAAGAATAACAAATATGAGTATAAGAGACTAAATAATGATATTGCAATATAACGCAATGAAGCAAAATAGGCATGACTAAAACAGAGATGCAAATAGATTGAAACGCAACAAAAAGGAGATACGAAAGCTATTTACAAACAAGTTGAAGAAATAACAGGAAGAAAAATGCAATAAAAAACTAGATATTTAAGATCAAAATAAGGAGAACTGTTGATTGAACAAGAAAGCATAAGAGAACGATGGACAGAATACATTAAAGATCGTTATCGTGATAAAAGAACAGAAGTAATTATTAAGGATAATGAGGAAGGTGCAGAAATACTCAAAGAAAAAGTGGAAGACTCCTTACTAAATATCTTCTTCTTCTTCCTCTTTCCTTCCTCACCTGCCTTTCAGCGTCGAGGTGAGATATAGTTTGCGGTCTTTTGCTCTTCTGTTCGCCTCTGCTGCTGTTATGTTTCCTAGAGCTTCTAATACTTCATAGATCCATCTTTTTCGTGGTCGACCCTTGGGTCTGGTGTTCTCACTACGTTTGTTGAAGGCTCGTTGTGTTGTGTTCTGTTCTTTCTGCCTTGTCACGTGGCTAAACCATTTTATCTGTTGTTTCCTTATATATTCTATGGCGGGGCTATTCCTGTTTTTTTTTCTCAGTTCTTCATTTCTGATCTTATCTCTCAGACTGTTTCCTGTCATTCGTCTAACACATTTCATCTCTGTAGAGGTAATTTTTCTTATTGTTCTTGCATCTAGGGTCCATGTCTGGCATTGGTAGAACAACTTTGCTAAATATCAAAGCAGGAAAGTTCCTGAAACTGATAATATAACTAAAGAAGAGATTGAAGCCATAGGTGATTTTGGGATAGTGATAATAACAAAAATATTGAATGACATCTACAGCAGCAGATATTTACCACAAGGCCTGCTGTAATCAATATTAAAAAACATACAAAAGAAATCAGGTGCGATTGAATCCGGATGCGGTGATTATCGATCAAATAGCCTTATGAGTCACATGACTAAAATATTACTAAGAATCATCACGCGAAGAGTGCGAAACAAAAGCAGTCCAGGATTTAGTGACGAATAGTGTCGTTTTGATGGAGGTTAAGGAAGGACCAATGTCATATGCATCATATGGTCTTTAGTAGAAAGAGCCAAAGAATTGAAAACAGATTTATACCTATGTATCATAGATTATACCAAAGCATTCGACAAAGTGAACTGGACTACAAAGGACCAGAGGTAGGGTTCAATCCCAACCGACGGCTCAGGTTCACCCAACCCTTAATAGGTACCGAATTTTTTTTTCTGGGAAAGTAAAGCGGCACGGCTTAATACCGACCACATTACTCCAAAAATCATGTGCCGACGGTCTGTAAAATTTATGGTCACTAACACTATATTCCCTATACGCCATTCGGCGTGACGGGGGTACTTTACTTTTTACTTATTCGACAAAGTGAAGAACCAAGAAATAATGAAAATTTTAGAAGCATAAATGTAGGCAGCAAAGATCACATAATAATAAAGAACATGTACTGTCAACAAACAGCGGCTATAAGAAATGAAAATCATTAGGGAATGTTCCAACAAATAAAAAAGGGTGTCAGGCAAGGTTGTGTGCTGTTACAAGATATATATAATATGTATAGTAAAATTATTTTAAGATCCATAAGGGACATAATTGAAATAACAATCGACAATTGGAGTTCACAATATAATTAATCTAAGTTTTGGTGATGATACAATAGTAATTGCTAAGAGTAAAAATGACTTACAAGAAATGTTATTTCTCCACATTATAGTGAAGAAAAGGGAAAATTAAAGACAAAGCCATAATCGTAAAAAGATAGACAACGGAGCTTCGGAAGCAACGAAGAAAAAAAACATCGCCGCTATGCACAATAAAAACAATTAGAGCAATATTAAAATAGATAAATGAATGTAAATATCTGGGAACATTGTTAACCTCAGATGGTAGATGTACAACAGAGGTGATATGCAGAATGGGTCAAGGAAAAGCAGCTTTCTAAAAAAATTAGGAAGATGCTATGTAATCCATTTTCAACAAAAGAAACGAGAAAAATAGTTCTTGAATATTATGTAGAGCCAGTCTTAACATATGGATCTGAATCATGGACAATAGGAAAACAGACAAGAATATCACTTGAGGCAGTAGAAATGTGGTTTTACCGACGAATGTTGATAATACCATGGACAACTAAAAAGAATAATGAAAACATTTTTAAAGAGGCCAAAGCAAAAAGAGAGATAACTTCCAATATTAGGAAGAAACAATCATAATTTTTTGAGCCATGTAGTAAGAAGTGAACAACTGGAATATATTATAACAACTGGGAAAATTGAGGGTCGAAGACATAGAGTGAAACAAAGAGAAACGATAGCAGACAGTGAATGGCTTTGGCAGAATGCTAACAATAGAAAAGATAAATAACTGTCGAGATCGAAAGTTGTGGAGAGACATGATCACCTACGCCAGCATGCTTGGTACTTGATGACGATATGTAATACTCGGTGTTTTTTTGTATTTATTTTCACTCATTTCAAGTCGAATAAAATAAATAAGTTATCACCAATATGAGATTTCATGATATCGTTGTATTCGATTGTTTGAAATGTGCATTTCTGTTATTCTCTCTTCTTCAGTCAGTTTCTGCTATTATTTAGACTTTAGACCAGCTTGAGTCAGTACCAAACCTGTACTTTTGATGTCTTCACCAGCTCCACACAGTTTGTCCCACCAGGTTCTTTGTATGACCCATATTTGTGTTCTTAGATTGCTGGGATTGGTTGCACTGTTGAAGGTTTCCAACTACTTTTACAAATTCATCTGCTTCCTCTTTTCCAGAGATCCCACGCTATGCTGGCATCCAGTGCAGAACTAGTCCTGTCTTTTCTGACGGCGAACATGTTTTATTGTTCCCTATTTCTCAGATGTGTGTTTGTCATGTTTCGGGCTTGATTTAGTTGTATGACTGACATTGCTCATGATGACAATCTTTGGAGCCAGGACCGCTTCTTTGGTGAGAGTTTGTATGAGTATATGAAGTGTCACTTCCTCTTCTCTGAAAAGTGTGAACCTTTCATCTGCTGAAAGAGAGAGAGAGAGAGAGAGAGAGAGAGAGAGAGAGAGAGAGAAAGCGTGTCTTTTCGCTGATATAAATTGTATAGATACGGCATCAGTTATTGATCCATCCATGAATATTCACGTCTACAGTTCTCTGTGGTATTTCTCCAGAAGCATAATGACTGATTAGTCTCTCAATATTCTGTCTAGGTTTAATTATTTGGGAGACTAACTCTGAACAACTGTGGTTCTGTCTTGTTCTTTATTTCAGTTTTGTTTAGTCATTTCATACCCGCAGCTATTTACGTTGTTATCGTACATTTTCTTATCATCATGTCTGTCAAATCTTGTCAGACGACACACAGAACTTAGTGTAGAACTCGTCACTAGTCTAGAAGAGTAATCTCTGTTAAACAATCGACTACTGCTATCTTTAAAAATATCTGAAGTTGAAAGGCTTACCTGTACCGACAACATGAAGCATTACTACACTTTGACTCACCTCAGATCCACTTCACTCACCTGTAGCTCCACGAACGTCAGCTGACCGTCAGAGTTTGATATGCTCATAATAGTCACTCAGCCCGAGATTTATACAACTGTTTAATCACGAAATCTATGCTCAATTAAGCTGACTATAATTGTTAGCTTAAGATAAGTGATCTACACGAAACACGTGTCCATCTAATTTAGTCCGTGTTTCAGGTTTCCACAGTACATATGTTATTAACAATCAACAAGTATCAACTTTTTTGTTATAATTTAGTCAAATTTTCCATTTATATTCTCCTTTAACTATTAGAACTGTAGAAACAAACATTATTATTGTTCTGATATACAGGGTATCTCAAAAGTTGACAAACATTGGAAGTTGTAGCTTTTCTCAGTGCAATGAAAGAAACTACTAATTTACTGCATTTTCTCAATTACTAAGGTATGTCGAGGGGGACTTAGAGGAGATGAAAATGAAGGAGGCTGATCAATTACAGTCGCTCTGAGGTCTTGGTGTCTGAGTTTTTAATTACACTCTAGATTTTTAAAAAATCTTTTGATCCTACCTGTATTAGAACTTAGATTGGTCCACCTGCTCTCCCGATAGTAATTGTATTAATCAAGCTTTCCAAAATCACTGATTTATTTATATTTCTAAAACAATAGTAGCCTTATTGTCTTCGTATAAGATGGTGTAACTGCTGGATTCGTCATCAACATTGAGTACCGTCTCCGCATCGAAGGTTGGCAACCATTGGAGCGCCATTCCACTCTGTCTCTTGTTTTGATGGTGCAGATAGTCATAGGCTGACCTGTCCATTTTTTTATCTTTCTCGTCCTTGTTTTGTCTTGGTCTGCCTTTGCTTATTTTGCCTTGTATTTCCCCTTCTAATTTTACTTTTATTAGACCGTTGTGTCTTTAACATGCCCATAAAATGTCATTTATCTTGTTCTAATTGTGTTTAGTAGTTCTCGTTTCATTTTTAGTTGATTTAAGACTTCATCGTTTGTTATCTTTTCCATCCATCCAATTCTACCCATCGTTCTATATATCTACATTTCAAAGACTTTAATTCTCTCTTCTTTTTTTGTCTAATGTCCATGTTTCTGCATCATACAGGAATATTGAGAAGATGTAACATTTTGCTATTCTTAGTTTAAGCATTGGTGTTATTTGTTTTGATGTTAGCATAATTTTTTTTGGCATTAAAATTACTTTTTGCCATACCTATTATTTGTTTTTCAGTTTTACATTTTCCATCACTGGTTATAGTATGTCCAAGGTAGTTGTAGCTCTGAACTGTCTCCAGGTGTATCCCTTCAAATTTGATATTTATTTGTAGGTCTTGAGTATTTTCTTTGTTTATGATCATAGTTTTAGTCTTTTTGATATTCATATATAATCCATATTTTTGCTTGTCAGGTTTATTTCATTAAGTAATTGTTGTAGATCTTTATGATTTTCTGCTAGTAATACAGTATCATCTTCAAAAATCCAAACTGCTAGATTAGGCATATACCAATTATATTGTCTCTCCTTTCTTATCTTCGAAACAGACCTCTACAATAATCATGTTCTACGCGATCTCTGCCATTTACATGAGATCTCTCAATTGTCTTACCTTGGAAGTTCACTTCGTGACAATTTGTCATGTTGCCTCTTTACCTTTGATAATAAAACTTTCAAAATACTGCGGTGTCTTTTACATATGTCATCATCATCATCATGAAGTACCAGGCCTGCTGACGTAGGTGATCATGTCTCTCCACAACTTTCAATAACGACAGTTATTTATCATTTTTATGTTGTTGACCTTCTGCCAAGCCATTCTCTTATGCTGTCTGGTATCTTTTCTCTTTGCTCACTCTGTCTCTTCGTCCCTCAATTTTCCCAGTTGTTACAATATATTCCAGCTGTTCTCTTCTCATTACATGTCCAAAAATGATGGTTGTTTCTTCCTAATATTGGAAAATAGCTCTCTTTTTGCTTAAGCCTCTTTCAGAACGTTTTCATTACTCTTCTTAGCTGTCCATGGTATTTTCAACATTCTTCAGTAAAACCACATTTCTACAGACTCCAGTGATTTACTTACCTCTTCTCCCATTGTCCATGATTCACATCCATATGTTAGGAATGACTCTACATAACATTTAAGAACTCTTTTTTTTCCATTGTTAAAAATGGTTTGTATAGTGTCTTCCTAATTTTTTGAAAAGCTACCTTTGCCTAAGCCATTCTTCATCTCACCTCTGTTGTACATCTTCCATCTGTGGTTAACAAAGTTCGTAAATATTTAAATTCATTTACCGGTTTTAATATTTTTCCACTTGTCTTTATTTTGCATTGAAGCAATTCCTTTTTCATCGTGGTTAACCATTACTTCTGTCTTTCTGCTATTAAGGCAGAGCCCTTCATTTTTGATTCTTTCACTATAATGTCTAACATTTCTTGTAACTCATTTTGACTCTTAGCGATTAAGACTGTGTCATCAGCATACCTTTGATTATTTATATTATAACCTCCGATTGATATTCCAGGCACACCTCTTCTGGTTCCTAAAAAAATCTCTCTATACATATTAAACAAATTTGGTGACAGCACACAACCTTGTCTAACACCCTGTTTTATTTGTTGAAACACTCTCAATTGTTTGCTCGTTTATTGTACACAGCTCTTCTTGAGAGACTTTAATTACTATCATTTGAATCGTTCTGAACATAATCACATTCAGACTATTAGAAGACGACCGAAACACAATTGACATATAGATTGATGTACAATGTGACAATAAAAATGACAGCGAGGAATCCTATGACTCACTCAAGGGAATTGTCAACGAGAGTGATGAAAGCGACGACATGCTAGTGATGGCTGACTAAAGGAAGATTTGGGAAACGCAACAGCTAGAACAAAGATATCCTGGGACCACTTGGCGATAAGGCAGATAAAATAAATTAAAATTGACGTAAACTGCTAGAATTATGTGATCAAAATGCTTTGTTTATCATTAACACATTCTTCAAACTCAGAGAATTGCAATTATATAAATGGTGCAAGTAGAATGACACAACATATACAGTAGTCAGATTTAATACTAACAAGAAAACATGAGAACAAAAGAGTACCCGACAGTAGACCTATCCCTAACTTTACAGACGACGCGGATCATAATACTATTATGCATTATGATTACACTCAGACAGACAAAAACAAATAGACGATACGTTAAGAAACAAAAAAAGAACAAAAATAACTGAAAGAACAGACACACAAAAAATAATTAAAAGACACAGAATCAGGAAAAACCCTGGAAGGAAAAACTAACAGAGAAATTCAAGACTTCCTCATTGTAAGCACAGAAGAAGAAGCATGGAATGAGTTTAAGAAAACAGTAATCAACATTACAAAAATATTGTATGAAACGAAACTAAAGCCAAAAGAAGGGAAAACGAGTACCCCATGATGGAACAAAGTAAATAGATAAGCAATTAAAGAAACAAGCAACTGTTTAAAAATTGGGGGGGGGGAGAATAAGAAAAAAAAATATAATAAATATGCCTTAGTTCGGAAAAAAGCTAAAATGTTGATCATAGAAGCAAAACAAAACAATAGGACACAATTCGGACACAATGTGAGCAGTACTCCAAGACAGCCACGAGAGAGGACACAATGTGAGCAGTACTCCAAGACAGCCACGAGAGAGGGCACAATGTGAGCAGTACTCCAAGACAGCCACGAGAGAGGACACAATGTGAGCAGTACTCCAAGACAGCCACTATAGAGGACACAATGTGAGCAGTACTCCAAGATAGCCACGAGAGAGGACACAATGTGAGCAGTACTCCAAGACAGCCACGAGAGAGGACACAATGTGAGCAGTACTCCAAGACAGCCACGAGATAGGACACAATGTGAGCAGTACTCCAAGACAGCCACTATAGAGGACACAATGTGAGCAGTACTCCAAGACAGCCACGAGAGAGGACACAATGTGAGCAGTACTCCAAGACAGCCACGAGAGAGGACACAATGTGAGCAGTGCTCCAAGACAGCCACGAGAGAGGACACAATGTGAGCAGTGCTCCAAGACAGCCACGAGAGAGGACACAATGTGAGCAGTACTCCAAGACAGCCACGAGAGAGGACACAATGTGAGCAGTACTCCAAGACAGCCACGAGAGAGGACACAATGTGAGCAGTACTCCAAGACAGCCACGAGTGATGACACAATGTGAGCAGTGCTCCAAGACAGCCACGAGAGAGGACACAATGTGAGCAGTGCTCCAAGACAGCCACGAGAGAGGACACAATGTGAGCAGTACTCCAAGACAGCCACGAGAGAGGACACAATGTGAGCAGTACTCCAAGACAGCCACTATAGAGGACACAATGTGAGCAGTACTCCAAGACAGCCACGAGAGAGGACACAATGTGAGCAGTACTCCAAGACAGCCACGAGAGATGACACAATGTGAGCAGTACTCCAAGACAGCCACGAGAGAGGACACAACAACCTTGCTTAACACCTTTTTATTTGTTGAAACATTCTAGTTTTTTTTAGATTTATATTTCCAGTTCTTATGGCGGCTGTTTGTTATGTGATCTTTGCTGTCTATGTTTATGCCTTCTAATATTTTGATTATTTTTTGGTGTTTTACTTTGTCAAATGTTTTGGTGTAATCTATGAAACATAGGTATAGATCTGTTTTTATTGCTAAGGGTCTTTCTACTAACGATCTGATGATGTATATGGTATTGTCGTTGAGAGATATCTACACAGCAGTAAAAGCAACAAGAGCGAAAAATGAAAACCACGCCCCTACTGAGTTCAGAAATGACAAAGACGGACAACCAATATCAAATAATCAAAACATACAACTGAGATGGGAAGAATATTTTGAAGCCCTTTTAAACATGGCACTAACTACCACTAACACATAAAAAAACCACACATGAAGACAAAGAGGAAGACCATGGAATTCTTGGAGAAGACAGATAGAAGCAGAGATGAAGATGATGGGGAAGACATGGAATGATCTTAAAAGAATGGCAAAAAACAGAACGACTTGGAAAGTGTTTGTTTAAGATCTATGCTCCACTGGGAGCTAAAAATGTAGAAGAAGAAGATGCACAAAGGAATAAAGCACCAAGGATAGGTAACATATATGTAGAAATAATAGGAATATTTTCAGAAACAGAATTTTGAATTTTTATGGCTGCACAGCATATTCAATGCTGCATGGTACCAACAAAATGCCACAGAAGACTGGCAACAGGCAATCATTGTACCAAAATGGAAAAAGAAAGACAGCAATAGAGCCTGCAATCAATATAAGGTATATCGCATCTCAGCCATATAAGAAAATTATACGCCAAAAATCGTGGAAACATGGCAGAGACTAATAAAAGAACTACAGTTAAATGATTCTCAAATTGGGTTCTGAATAAAACAGTGGATATAATGATGATCCATTCACTTTAAAACAGATAACATAAAAGAAGACAGAAAAATAACAAAATGTGTTCATAGCTTTCATTGAACAAGAAAAAGCATTCGACAGCGTAAACAGAGAACAACTGTGGGATATACTAAGAACACAAACAGCAAGCCAACATCTAACCAACCTAATTAAAAGTCTCTACATCAACAGAAGGTGTACAGTAAGAAATACAGCAGGCTGCACAGAACACTTCGAAGTTAGATCAGGTGTAATACATGGGTGCGTACCATCTTCTGTTTATTACGTACATTGACTATAAATGCAAGTTAGCCAACCATTCAGAGACAGAGGAGATCAATGAGCTTCTATCCGCAGACTAATACATGGAATAAAATGGAAGCTCTTCATCATCATCATGTGCCACACCGGTTGGCGTAGGTGATCATGTCCCTCCACAATCTTCTATCTGCAGTGCATCATATCAGTTCTGTTGTTGACTGTTTTCCATGCCATGACACCAAGCTGCGACCTACGTCAACGTTAAAGTAAAGAAAGATAAACTGTCCACACTTTTATCTTAATTAACCTTAATGATTTGTTCTATGGAATAACTACCACTAACAAAATAACGACCTTTCCTGAAGTTGGATCAAACAAAGTTTGAGTGAACCCATTACAACTTATCAACGAGATCATGAACAGTTTAGTGTAATCTGTTCTTCAGACTAGTCGTGTTAACGAGTAAACGTTAACGTGAATGAAGACGCGTGGTGATATCATTTACACATTGAGAGAAAATAATAATTGTTTGGTAGGTTGTCATTTTTTTAACAGCAAATATTAAGTTACACTTAATTCAAACTTTGTTGAGTGTACAATTTTACAGCCTTGATTATTTACCAAAATGCTTTGATTTAAGATCTAATCTTTAGAACAACTGCCACTAGTTATAAATTGAATCTTGTTTTTATCAAAACTATAGCCTTCACGGTAGCTCTCAAGATTCGTTTTCCCATTATATTTTACAACTTTCGTTTTTCTTTCAAACCCCCCCCCCCCGCCAACCCCCCTCCCCCCACCGCCCACCCCCCAAAACACGATTTCTTTTCTTTTTATTTTTCTCAAATCCACAACATTATTAGACATTTTAACACTCAAAGGAATTTGAAAACGATACACCATTTTTACTAACAATATTTTATTCATTTAACTAACCAAAAAAATGTAAAAAATAAAAAAATATGTAATTGTATGCAATTAATGTAAAAGTGTCACTGTTTTGATTTTTAAGAAATTAGAATGGGTTTTTGTTGTTGTTATGGTATTACAAAGCAAATCTATCACTTGTTTTAAGAAGGCATATAGTGCGTAAGACCTTCATTTTCTTAAGATCTTTCCTTTTCATGATTTTCTCTTCACCATTGTATCTCATCATTTGTCCCTATTCTGGATATTGTATCTCACCGCTTTGCCTGTTGTTAATGATTCTCTCCATCATTGTACCTCACCGCTTTACCTGTTGTTAATGATTCTCTCCATCATTGTATCTCACCGCTTTACCTGTTGTTAATGATTCTCTCCATCATTGTATCTCATCACTTTGCCTGTTGTTAATGATTCTCTCCATTATTGTATCTCATCACTTTGCCTGTTGTTAATGATTCTCTCCATTATTGTATCTCATTACTTTGCCTGTTGTTAATGATTCTCTCCATTATTGTATCTCACAGCTTTGCCTGTTGTTAATGATTCTCTCCGTTATTGTATCTCATCACTTTGCCTGTTGTTAATGATTCTCTCCATTAATGTATCTCACCGCTTTGGCTGTTGATAATTATTCTTTCCATCAACATATCTCACCGCTTTACCTGTTGTTATATTAATTTCTCCATCATTGTATTTGCTAATAGTCTCTGTTCTGGGTGAGCCTCAGCACCATTGTATCCAGACACACGTCCCAATTGTGGATGATTCTCTCCATCGTTGTATCCAGCCATTTGTCCCTGTTGTGGATGATTCTCTCCATCATTGTATCCAGCCATTTGTCCCTGTTGTGGATGATTCTCTCCATCATTGTATCCAGCCATTTGTCCCTGTTGTGGATGATTCTCTCCATCATTGTATCCAGCGATTTGTCCCTGTTGTGGATGATTCTCTCCATCATTGCATCCAGCCACATGTCCCAATTGTGGGTGATTCTCTCCATCATTGTATCTAGCCATTTGTCCCTGTTGTGGATGATTCTCCCTACTCTTGTATCCAGCCACTTGTCCCAGTTGTGGATGATTATTTAAAACATGACCTTTGTATACCGCCTTTTGTCCATGTTCTGTGTTATTCTATCCAACATTGTATCCCGCCGTTTGTTCATGTTCTATGTTATTCTATCCACCTTTGTATCCTGCCGTTTGTTCATGTTCTATGTTATTCTATCCACCTTTGTATCCTGCCGTTTGTTCATGTTCTATGTTATTCTATCCACCTTTGTATCCTGCCGTTTGTTCATGTTCTATGTTATTCTATCCACCTTTGTATCCTGCCGTTTTTCCATATCCTGTATTAATTTATCCAATTTTCTATCAAGCCGTGTGTCCATGTTCTGTGTTATTTTATCCACCTTTGTATCCCGCCAATTGTCGATGTTTTGTGTTACTTTATCTACCTTTCTATCAAGC
Organism: Megaustenia siamemsis; assembly: GCA_032433765.1. Taxonomy (NCBI): domain Eukaryota; kingdom Metazoa; phylum Mollusca; class Gastropoda; order Stylommatophora; family Ariophantidae; genus Megaustenia; species Megaustenia siamemsis. Next base: position 62,899,011 of record JAVIAB010000024.1, read on the forward strand.
CGTGTGTCCATGTTCTGTGTTATTTTATCCACCTTTGTATCCCGCCGTTTGACTATGTTCTGCGTTATTTTATCCACCTTTCTATCCCAGCGTTTGTCCATGTTCTGTGTTATTTTATTTACCTTCTTATCTCGCCGTTTGCCCATGTTCTGCGTTATTTTATCCACCTTTCTATCCCGCCGATTGTCCATGTTCTGCATTATTTTATCCACCTTTGTATCCCACAATTTGTCCATGTTCTGCGTTATTTTATCCACCTTTCTATCCCGCCGTTTGTTCATGTTCTGTGTTATTTTATCCACCTTTGTATGCCGTTGTTTGTTCATGTTCTGTGTTATTTTATCCACCTTTGTAACCCGCCGTTTGTTCATGTTCTGTATTATTTTATCCACCTTTGTATCCCGCCGATTGTCCATGTTCTGTGTTATTTTATCCACCTTTCTATCTCGTCGTTTGTCTATGTTCTGTTTTTTTTTATCCACCTTTGTATCCCGCTTTTTGTCCATGATCTTTGTTATTTTATCAACCTTTGTATCCCGCCGTTTGTCCATGTTCTGTGTTATTCTATTCACCATTGTATATCACCACTATTGCCAGTCGTGGTTCATTCTCTCCACTAAAGTATTCCATCACTTGTCCCTACTTGTTTTGGATATATGGACTAGTTATGTCTTTTCGAACAGAAGAGCATAGGTTGTTCTTTCTTTCCTGACTGAGTCTGTCCTGTTTCTGGCCGGTCATTGTTTATGCATCTGACCTTGATTTCTGAGGATGACAATTTTGGACTTTGGACCTCTTGTGCGTTTAGAGTTTGTATGGCTATATGGAGTGCCATTCCTTTAAAGTTTAAACACTTTCTTCGGCTAAAAGTAAGTACGTTTTCTGTCTCTCCATTTCGATAGGTTATAAAGTGTCAGTTTTAATGATGAGGTGTTTTAAAGAGGATTTGAGCAACACTTAAACTGCTACTTTTGTCCATTTTTGTGATTACCTTACTTCGGCACACCATATATTACTGTAATTTTCTGTTTGTGATTTGGCATGCAATCGTATGACTTGCCCAGCCAGGGTTTGTGTGTGAATCAGAACTGTGTCAGTGCTGGAGATATCAGCATTGTCCCAGGCGGACATTCATTTGCTCATCATCATCGTCGTCAAGAACCGGGTCTGCTGGCTTAAGTGATCATATCTCTCGACAACTTACAACTTTCGATCTCGACAGTTACTTATCATTTCTGTTGTTGACCTTCCGCCAAGCCATTCTCTTAAGCTGTCTGGCATTTTTCTCTTTGCTTCCCTTTATCTCTTCGTCCCTAAACTTTCCCAGTTGTTACAATATATTCCAGCTGTTCTCTTCTCATTACATGGCCAAAAAATTATGATTGTTTCTTCATAATATTGGAAATTAGCTCTCTCTTTGCTTTGGCCTATTTTCAGAATGTTTTCATTACTCTTCTTAGCTGTCCATGGTATTTTCAACATTCTTCTGTAAAATCACATTTCTACAGACTCCAGTGATTTTCTTGTTTGTTGTCCTATTGTTCATGATTCACATCCATATGATAACACATTTAAGAACTACATATCTTGTTTCTACTGTCAAAAATGGATAGCATAGTACCATCCTCATTTTTTGGAAAGCTCCTTTTGCCTGAGCCATTCTGCATCTCACCTCAGTTTTACAACTACATTATGAGGTTAACAAAGTTCCCAAATATTTACATTCATTTACCTGTTTTAATATTTGTTCCACTTGTCTTTATTGTGCACTGAGGTGATGTCTTTTTCTTTGTTGCTACTATTACTTCTGTCTTTTTTCTATTAATGCTTTGTCCCTTATTTTGGTTTTCTTTCACTGTAATGTCTAACATTTGTTGTAACTCATTTTCACTCTTAGCGATTAACCTGTATCATCAGCATGCCTTAGACATTCATTTACTCACTTTAACATTAACCTTCAGCTCAGTAAGAGTTGTTCCAGGAAGCGAGATTTAAATAAGATTTATGTTTTCTCACTGTTTATTGCAAGTACAAAATAGGGAAGGGCCATAGAGAATCTGTCCATATTGATTGAATATCAACCTTAGAAATGAGAACACGACTATCAGAAAACAATAGATTATCTCTGTGTGAGTTATTGAGTTATTGAGTTATTGAGTTATTTGCGGGTCATCATCATTGCACTCCGAACATGTCCATAGGTGCTCAGATCCCCTCCTCAGCAATTCCCTCATTGTCCAGCGACTGACGACTCCAGTTCTATGTTGGTTGATAAGTCTTCTTACACGGCCACCAAGTTTCTCATTTCTGGCTTTGCCCATCTTAACTCCCATTTCCATCATCCGAAGAAGCGACGTTGATCTGTGTTTGGCGAAGTCCTGTGCTCTTCCCACATCTCGGAGTGCATTGATGACGTCCGCCCGATCCATCGGTTGCCCGTCCTCAACGACAGCGCAGCTAGCCAACCTGTCCGCTCTCTCATTTCCCCGTACTCCCGCATGTCCAGTGACATAGACAAAGGTGACCTTACGTATTTTGGATTTCTGCAACGACTCTACCCATTGCATGCGTACAAAGCCCGCCTCCACTTTTTTTATCATGCTCATCGAATCACTCAGTATACATGCGTGGATGTAGTCTTGTGACTCTAACCATTTGAATGCCTTGGTCACTGCCATCACCTCCATTGTCATGCTACTCGTGGTCATGGCGTATGCACCACTGTCTTCCTTGGCTATTCTGCCTGCCGAACGTGCTGTAAATGCCCATGCACTTTTTTCGTGTCGTCTTACAGATCCGTCTGTATAGATGACTGCATCTTTCTCATCGGTGTTATCGCAGATGAGACCGTTGACCTCAGCATTAACCACGACTGGGTTCTGTTCCCTACTTTTCCTGTCGAGTGTGACAATACATGAGAAAGTCCCCTTGAATGACTTAGGCACCGGTATCCACTCCTCACCAACGCTGAGATTGGTAAGCCCACAGACCTGTTTGATGACATCTTCTGCTCGGCCCACCCGAATCTCTGTGTGATTTTTCCTTGGTTTTCTTCTTATTGAAGATTTCTAAAATTAAACAATTTTCCACATTCACGACATCTAATTCTTATGTCCGTTCCTTTAAAAGTCTTAGCCAACATCTCTGTATTAATGATGCTATGTAGAGTTCGTGCTAGTTGGTAGCCGTTCTTGACTTCGTTTGTGGTGAGAAACAGGTTCAGTAGGTCACTGTTGTATTGGAATCTGCCTACATTTCGTTGTGTAGTTGCTGGACTGTGATGCTGTATTTACCACGTACTATAGTACCGAAGTGGTCAAACTTTCTTAGACCCTTTCTCTTGACCGTGTCCAATGTCTTGGCAAGACGATTACATCTCAGAATAGATCACAATCTTGTTTTTGCCATTTTGCTTCTGAGACCACACTGACTTTCTGATGGAAGGTATCGTTAACTCTTTCCGTAAGTTTCGCCGCACAGTGCGACACTCCCAAATTGATTAGTGTGAATCATCATCCAATCATATTCTTTTTACATGTCTTGTATCATTTTGGTATTGATGAAATCTAATACCTTGTTCAATTATCTAAAAATTAATATATAATATGCTATATGTTACATAAATATAAATATGTAGTTTGATTCCTAAAACCATGAAACATTTTGTCTCTGAAATCCCTACTATTGCATTGATAAAAAGCTTAAGTACTGAAAGAGTTAAAGGAGTACTGTGATGTGATTCAGCTGGATCTGGTTCCAGAAGTACTGTGATGAGATTCAGCTTAATCTGGTTCCAGAAGTACTGTGATGTGATTCAACTGGACCTGGTTCCAGAAGTACTGTGATGTGATTATGCTGGACCTGGATCCAGAAGTACTGTGATGTGATTCAGCTGGATCTGGTTCCAGAAGTACTGTGATGTGATTTAGCTGGTCCTGGTTCCAGAAGTACTGTGATGTGATTCAGCTGGACCTGGTTCCAGAAGTACTGTGATGTGATTCAAGCTAGACCTCGTTTAATGGGTACTGTGATATGATTCAAGCTGGACCTCCTTCAACGAGTACTGTAATGTGGCTCACACTTGGATTTGTTCATAAAGTACTATGTTGTGATCCAACAGAATTATGACCAATATCTCCTCAGCGATTAATAATGCGATACCATAAACGTTACTGTTACATGATATCGTGTTGTTACAACATATTCTAACCAAGCCAAATGAGTGGTTACGATATGTTGTCAAGTAAAAAAAAAAAAGTACCCCTGTCACGCCAAGTGGCGTATAGGAACATGGTGTTAGTAACCGTAAATTTTACAGACCCTCAGCACATTATTTTTAGGGTAATGTGGTCGGTTTTACGCCGGTGCTGCTTTACTTTCCCAGGAAAAAATCCGGTACACAAATATAGGCTGGGTGAACCTGATAGCCCTCGGTTGGGATCGAACCCTACCTATTGTCCTTTGAAGTCCAGTTCACTAACCACTGAACTATCGCGGCATATGTTGTCAAGTGTTTCGTTAATTGTTTGACAAGAATTTTATTTTCAATTAGGAAACTTTTTTTTATTCATTATTGTCCTCATTATAATAGTCAATTATTTTAGTGGCAGTTAAGCCAAGATTAATTGAAGCATTTTTGTTAATTAGCCCCACTTGATGTTGCCCAGGTTGTTTCCACTATCTGGTCGTCTAGAGCTAGCCTTACAAAGTATCACCTTTGTGCAGCAGCAAGCATTTCTTTGAACTTTATTTCCTTTAATTTAGAAATACCACACCTCTTTTTCTCTCTCATCTTTCCCTATGTGGGTCTAGAAGGTTGGAGGTAAGTATTATGTTTGGACACAACAAGGCGATGACCAGTCCAATACTCGGCTTCAAACATTGAATTTGTCCACCAGACATCTTAACTATTCCTTTTTATAGCAATAAATAATATATGAAGTTTTAGTGCTTGGAGCAGGGATGTATGCAGGAGGTGCTGTTGCTAGTAAAGCAAAAGATATAGATATGTATATATATATATATACAGACGAAAGATGGTTTCAGTGACAAGAAGATCGTTCTCTACATGTCTGTAGACGTAAATCATTGTTGTTAAAATACGAGAACGCCATACTTTCCAGAAATATCTTACCGAGATATGTTATCTGGACCTACTCTTGTATTGAAATCACCAAAAATGATAAGGGTATCCGCCATAAGGCAGAGATTACTATATGCCATTGGGCCGATGGGCATCAGATCAAAGGTCGCTGGATCCATAACAGCAACAACAACAACAATGTTTGAAGCGTTTATGGCAATCAGCTCTTCATAAAAATAGGTCCTAGTCGTCATTCTGGTTTGTTATATTTAGTGTATATATGTCTATGGTGGTGTTTTACTTTTTTTCCTATACATAAGGTGGATTTTGATATTCATTAATTTGTCATTTACAGCCGTTGAGAGTTCTAATAACTCGCTTTCAGTTGTTGAGTTGAATGCAAGGCCAATCTTCACGTCTTCAAAACACCTATCACCGTTATATTAAAACGTAACTGCGCCCTTTTCACAAACTTGACCCTGTCCATTTGTCTGGTCCCACAAATCCTCCAATATCATTATTATAAGCTGCCAGTTCCTTCCCTAGAAGAACAGTTCATTGTTCGGGTCTACTAGTTTGGGTACCTTCATCGTACCATGGAAGCATGCAGTACCTATATAAATAGTAATGACCACTCGCTCATGAAGCTGGCAATAACAGAGCTGCGACCATGTGATATGAGCGGCCATAGTGTACGTTTACGACTACAGTTCCACGCTTACCTTATTATAAGACTACGCTACTAGCGTATTCACATATACCTTTTCAAAGAACATCATCTACACAAGATATGTTTTCTTTTTATGACAAAATGAGGGAATCGATGAAAGAGGGGCTTTCTCTGTAAAATAGATTGAAATTTGGAAGATTTGAACAAAACATTTTCTTTATTTTCTCGGCTGTGACTGAATCCGATAGAAAGATGATGCGTCGCGGAAGATGGAATCAAAAGTAGTGAGTGGGTAGCATGGACATTTTACGATCCATGAGCTCTGCAGGTCATTGGTGGTACTTAGCATTCCACACGTTGAGCCAACATTTTTTTTTGCTCTCATTTTTCGGACTTCCCACTACGCACGCTGGTAGGCAAGGCCCATTTCATCAATTATTATTAAACCACCTGGTTTGTCTGACTTCAGTGAGTGTACCAGTAAGAAAAGGGTTTGGCAGTAAACCACACACAAAAAACGGGGAGTTGGGAGGGGGGAGGGGTGGGGGTGCTGTCGCGAAGTGATAGCCCCCAGTATCCACAGGGGATGACGGGATATCAATTTTAGACAGTGTGATCTAGACAGCTTTATGGGTTGTAATGATACTAGAAACAATAACACAACGATTAAAACAACAGAAAACATGACATAAGAGTTCTATTATTCTTTTAATTTTAAATAAAACAATGACACAACATCAAAACTATATTTATAGTTCACTTTTCTAATGTTATTTTTTATTACATTTGCTACTTTTGTTCAAAATAACTGTTGGATGTTTCTCATTTCTAGGTCTTTGCAATCAGCTTCAGTCACTTTTGGGTAACTAATATACTTGGTGTCCCAGTTCCAAAGGGAGCCTGTAAGGATTGATAAGTATAATTTATACATTTAGATTCGACCCATTCATTGATATTGCACAGAAGTTACAGTAAACATACCAATCACAAACAAGTAATACCACGAAAAAAATATTATTGGAAACATAGTTTTCCTTATACAGAACAGATACTGTGACAACTATTTATCTTTTAAAGATTTACAAATGTTAAAACTAGCGAGACATGTCAAAAACAATTTTTTTTTGTCTCAAAAAAAAAATTTGAAGCTAAAGGATCAGTTCATAAGTTTTACCGTCAGCAACTGATTCACCCAGAAACTCAATCTTCTGTAGCTTTTACTCACTGATTGAGATAGAACACACAATGATTACTTTTCTTAACGCTAGAGCACCCATTGCTGCTCTTCAAACATTTCGTTGAATTCAGTAGAGAAATCAAGGTAACAGAAAGTACTGTAAACGTGTATTCTGCCAGCAAAGAATTGGTGTCGTTTCAGGGAACATCGGTTTTACTGTTATCATCAAATTTATCAATATTTTTTTTTCCAAAAGGGGGAAACAATAGTTAATCGTTCATTGATTTTTACAATTGACAACACATTACTTCGGGCAAATATTTTCAGTATCCAAACAGTTTCATAAAATGATCTATTTGTACACACAAATGGTCCAAGTAGCTCGCTGATTGTGCACACGTTCCAGATCGGCATTAATCTACTTTCGATTTCCCGAAGTTCTCCAGCTTTGTGCATTATGTGTCATCGCTTGAAAGAATGTGTGAGCACTTTCTCAGCAGCTCATCCCAGGTGTGGAAATAGCACATGTTCATGATAATGATATTGATAACATGTTAGACGAGTGATTTAATTTACAAAACACAGTGTCCAATGATCGTTTCATCTGTCAACATGGAATAGAAAATGTAGGGTACAAACATGAAAAGATTCATATGGGTTGAAGAACTAGGAGAAAGATGACACAGAAAGTATCTATCTTTATAATGAGTGTGTTTGTGGTAGTCTAGAGATGCGTGCGTCTAGATCTTGTTAATTTCTAAGATTGACACCATTGGGTTTCTGTATATTTATAATGAGTATGTCTGTGCTAGTCTAGAGGTGTATACTTCTAGATCTTGTTAACTTCTAAGATTGGACACCGGTTTTCTGCATCTGTATAATGAGCATGTCTGTGCTAGTCTAGAGATGTGTACGTCTAGATTTTGTTAATTTATAAGATTGGCACCATGGGTTTCTGTATCTGTATAATGAGTATGTCTATGCTAGTCTAGTGTGCTAGTCTAGTTATGTGTGCGTCTAGATTTTATTAATTTCTAAGTTTGGCCTATGGGATTTATGTATTTTTATAATGAGTAAGTCTGTTGTAGTCTAGTTGTATGATGTTAGCTTCTGAACAGGAAGTACCAGGGTTCAAAGCCCAACACTTATGGATGTGTTTTCTATTTTCTGTCAAAAATAGGAGAATTGAATCCGTGCTTTCCTCGTGGCGTTACATCCACCACCCCACCCCGCGAACTCTGGATAATGAGAACCAATGTCTAGCTCTCTCGGATAGCAGCAATAAACATAATGTCACGTGACAGTTAATATCTATAAAAGTAGGCTATATATGGGGGGGGGGGGGACTGCCAGACAAAATTGTCCACAAAAACCTTGTCATATCGTGGATCAAAGACCGTCGGAGAGAATTCCTACACGTGGGCCAGGTTTCTCAACAGATTTTTTTATAGTTTCCCGAGGGGGATATGGATCTCCTATGGGTTCATTCGGTATGCAGTGATGATGAAGGTAACAACAGCAATCTCTCTCACTTTAAATGGATTAATTAAACAATTCTATGATACAATTATTTTTTGACAATTATGAAAGGGAAACAACTATTTTAATTAGCATTACCGTGTCTATGATCACCTACCTTCCGATCTAAAACCAATCGCCACTGGAACCGCTGCTAGAATCGCCACTGGAACCGCTGCTAGAATCGCCACTGGAACCGCTGCTAGAATCGCCACTGGAACCGCTGCTAGAATCGCCACTTGAACCGCTGCTAGAATCGCCACTGGAACCGCTGCTAGAATCGCCACTGGAACCGCTGCTAGAATCGCCACTACCGCTGCCAGAATAGTCACCAGATTGAGCACTTGTCCATGTCACGGCGATTAAAACCAGAAGGGAAAGTACAACGAGAGTCCTCATTCTGATAGTTTCTGAGAATCCAAACCAGTGAAGAGACAAATATCTCATCAAACGTTAGTATTTTTTAAAAATGTTACAAATTCATTATTCCTTTGTTTAAAATGTCGATTGTTTGTCCATAAGAGGTGGTCCACTATGTTATGTCACGTCAAGCTAATGTTTGATGTGTGATACAACAATAAGCCCCATACACTAATGTATTAACAAAACTCACTATTATTCATTATCAACCATCTGTCAAAACGCTAAATGTCATTTCTTTTTTTTTTGAAAATTTACTGGTAATATCATGAGCAATATTATATATGTACAACTATAAGTATATGCATCAACATAGGACAGACAGTCTAGAGGAAACAGTTTTACAACGAGCTTAATACGGCATTTCGTGAATGCAAACCACATGAAAAGGCCATAGTTCTAGGGAACCTCAATGCATCAGTAGAAAAGGAAAGAGTTGAGGAAGTAGTTGTTTATTATGGCTTAAGCGAGTGAAATGAAAGAGGCAACAAACTTATTGACTGGCCAAGAATATACAACATGATGATAAGATACACCTGGTTTAAGCAACATCCAGGAGACGTCTGTGGACATGGAAAAGCCCAGTAGAGAAAGCACGTAATCCAACTTATTACATAATGATAAGTAATAGATTTAGAAATAGTCTTGTGTGTGTGAAAACTAGATCAGGGGCAGATTGCAAAGGCGATCATGTACCAGTTGTGGGAAAGATTTGAATGAAATTACAAGCAGCAAAACGAGCCTCAGTTAACATCATGTTACATTTAGATTTACTCAAATCAGACAAGAACTTACAAGACAAATATAACATCACAATTCAGAACCGGTACAATGAAACTTGAGACAGTTCAGAGCTACAACTACCTTGGGCATACTATAACCAGTGATGGAAAATGTACAACTGAAATAAACAAAAGAATAGGAATGGCAAAAAGTAATTTTAATGTCATGAAGGACATACTAACATCAAAACAAATAACACCAGAGCTAAAACTAAGAATAGCAAAATGTTACATCTTCTCAATATTCCTATATGGTGCTGAAACATGGACATTAGACAAGAAAACAGAACAGAGAATTGAAGCCTTTAAAATGTGGATATATAGAAGAATAGCTAGAGTTGGATGGAAGGAAATGAAAACAAACGATGAAGTCTTAAAACAACTAAAAATGAAAAGAGAACTTCTCAACACAATTAGAACAAGACAAATGCGATTCTTGTGCCATGTTAAAAGACACAACAGCCTACTGAAAGTAATCCTGGAGGGGAAAATACAAGGTAAAAGAGGCAGAGGCAGACCAAGATTAACATGGACGAGTAACATCAAAAGATGGACAAATCAACCGATGACAACCTGCACCATCAAAGCAAGAGATAGAGCAGAATGGCGCTCCATGGTAGCCAACCTTCGTTGCGGAGACGGCACTCAATGATGATGGTGATGACAATGAAACAGAAAAGGAACAGAGCATTCATGAACAGTGGGAAATGCTAAAACAAAAATGCAACAAACACCAATAGAGTTCTTACCACTAGTGAGGTCAAATTCAAGAAAGAAATGGATGTCTGATGACATTTTACAGGTAATGGATACAAGAAGGAAAAAATAAGAATAGCAAATATGAGTCTAAATGACTAAATAAAGATATTGCAATATAACGCAATGAAGCAAAATAGGCATGACTAAAACAGAGATGCAAATAGATTGAAACTCAACAAAAAGGAGATGCGAAAGTTATTTACAAACAAATTGAAGAAATAACAGGAAGAAAATGCTATAAAAAACTGGATGTTTAAGATTAAAAGAAGGAGAACTGTTGATTGAACAAGAAAGCATAAGAGAACGATGGACAGAATACATTAAAAATACAAAAAAACAGAAGTAATTATTAAGGATAATGAGGAAGGTCCAGAAATACTCAAAGAAAATGTGGAAGACGCCTTGATAATTATATCCTCCTCTTCTTTCTCTTTCCTTCCTCATCTGCCTTTCAGCGTCGAGGTGAGATATATATAGTTTGCTGTATTTTGCTCTTCTGTTCGTCTCTGCTGCTGTTATGTTTCATAGTGCTTCTAATATTCCATCGTCCCATCTTTTTCGTGATCGACCCTTGGGTCTGGTGTTCTCACAACGTTTGTTGAAGGCTCGTTGTGTTGTGTTCTGTTCTTTCTGCTTTGTCACGTGGCCAAACCATTTTATCTGTTGTTTCCTTATATATTCTATGGCGGGGGCTATTCCTAGTTTTTTTTCTCAGTTCTTCATTTCTGATCTTATCTCTCAAACTGTTTCCTGTCATTCGTCTAACACATTTAATCTCTGTAGATGTTATTTTTTCTTATTGTTCTTGCATCTAGGGTCCAGGACTGACATTGGTAGAACAACTATGCTAAATATGAAAGTAGGAGAGTTCCTGAAACAGATAATATAACTAAAGAAGAGATTGAAGCCACAGGTGATTTTGGGATAGTGATAATAACAAAAATATTGAATGACATCTACAGCAGCAGATATTTACCACAAGGCCTGCTGTAATCAATATTCAAAGACATACAAAAGAAATCAGGTGCGATTGAATGCGGATGCGTTAATCATCGATGAAATAGCCTTATGAGTCACATGACTAAAATATTACTAAGAATCATCGCGCGAAGAGTGCGAAATAAACGCAGACCAGGATTTAGTGACGAATAGTGTCGTTTTGTTGAAGGTATAGGAAGGTGAAATGCCATATACAACATATGGTCTTTAGTAGAAAGAGCCAAAGAATTGAAAACAGATTTATACCTTTGTATCATAGATTAATTATATCAAAGCATTCGACAAAGTGAACAGGACTACAAAGGACCAGAGGTAGGGTTCGATCCCAACCGACGGCTCAGGTTCACCCAGCCCTTAATGGGTACCGAATTTTTTTTCTGGGAAAGTAAAGCGGTACGGGCGTAATACCGACCACATTACTCCAAAAATCATGTGCCGAAGGTCTGTAAAATTTATGGTCACTAACACCATATTCCCTCTACGCCATTCGGCGTGACGGGGATACGTTACTTTTTACTTATTCGACAAAGTAAAGAACAAAGGAAATAATGAAAAATGTAGAAGCATAAATGTAGGCAGCAAAGATCACACAATAATAAAGAACATGTATTGTTAACAAACAGCAGCTTTAAGAAGTGAAAATCATTTGGGAGTGTTCCAACAAATAAAAAAGGGTGCCAGGCAAGGTTGTGTGCTGTTACAAGATATATATAATATGTATAGTAAAATTATTTTAAGATCCATAAGTTGCATTATTGGAATAACAATCGACAATTGGAGTTCATAATATAATTAATCTAAGGTTTGCTGATGGTACAATAGTAATTAATAAGAGTAATAATGACTTACAAGAAATGTTATTTCTCCACATTATAGTGAAGAAAAGGGAAAATTAAAGACAAAGCCATAATCGTAAAAAAGATAGACAACGGAGCTTCGGAAGCAACGAAGAAAAAAAACATCGCCGCTATGCACAATAAAAACAATTAGAGCAATATTAAAATAGATAAATGAATGTAAATATCTGGGAACATTGTTAACCTCAGATGGTAGATGTACAACAGAGGTGATATGCAGAATGGGTCAAGGAAAATCAGCTTTCCAAAAAAATTAGGAAGATGCTATGTAATCCATTTTCAACAAAAGAAACGAGAAAAATAGTTCTTGAATATTATGTAGAGCCAGTCTTAACATATGGATCTGAATCATGGAAAATAGGACAACAGACAAGAATATCACTTGAGGCAGTAGAAATGTGGTTTTACAGACGAATGTTGATAATACCATGGGCAGCTAAAAAGAGTAATGAAAACGTTTTTAAAGAGGCCAAAACAAAAAGAGAGATAACTTCCAATATTAGGAAGAAACAATCATAATTTTTTTAGCCATGTAGTAAGAAGTGAACCACTGGAATATATTGTAACAACTGGGAAAATTGAGGGTCGAAGAGATAGAGTGAAACAAAGAGAAACGATAGCAGACTGCTTAAAAGAATGGATTTGGCAGAATGCCAACAATAGAAAAGATAAATATCTGTCGAGATCGAAAGTTGTGGAGAGACATGATCACCTACGCCAGCATGCTTGGTACTTGATGACGATATGTAATACTCTGTGTTTTTTTAATATTTATTTTCACTCAATTCAAGTCGAATAAAATAAATAAGTTATCACCAATATGAGATTTCATGATATCTTTGTATTCGATTGTTTGAAATGTGAATTTCTGTTATTCTTCTGCTTCAGCGTTCAGTTTCTGCTATTATTTAGACTTTAGACCAGCTCGAGTCAGTACCAAACCTGTACTTTTGATGTCTTCACCAGCTCCACACAGTTTGTCCCACCAGGTTCTTTGTATGACCCATATTTGTGTTCTTAGATTGCTGGGATTGGTTGCACTGTTGAAGGTTTCCAACTACTTTTACAAATTCATCTGCTTCCTCTTTTCCAGAGATCCCACGCTATGCTGGCATCCAGTGCAGAGCTAATCCTGTCTTTTCTGACGGCGAACATGTTTTATTGTTCCCTATTTCTCAGATGTGTGTTTGTCATGTTTCGGGCTTGATTTGGTTGTATGACTGACATTGCTCATGATGACAATTTTTGGAGCCAGGACCGCTTCTTTGGTGAGAGTTTGTATGAGTATATGAAGTGTCACTTCCTCCTCTCTGAAAAGTGTGAACCTTTCATCTGCTGAAAGAGAGAGAGAGAGAGAGAGAGAGAGAGAGAGATAGATAGAGAGAGAGAGAGCGTGTCTATTCGCTGATATAAATTGTATAGATACGGCATCAGTTATTGATCCATCCATGAATATTCACGTCTACAGTTCTCTGTGGTATTTCTCCAGAAGCATAATGACTGATTAGTCTCTCAATATTCTGTCTAGGTTTGATTATTTGGGAGACTAACTCTGAACAACTGTGGTTCTGTCTTGTTCTTTATTTCAGTTTTGTTTAGTCATTTCATCCCCGCAGCTATTTACGTTGTCATCGTACATTTTCTTATCATCATGTCTGTCAAATCTTGTCAGACGACACACAGAACTTAGTGTAGAACTCGTCACTAGTCTAGAAGAGTAATCTCTGTTAAACAATCGACTACTGTTATCTTTAAAAATATCTGAAGTTGAAAGGCTTACCTGTACCGACAACATGAAGCATTACTACACTTTGTCTCACATCAGATCCACTTCACTCACCTGTAGCTCCACGAACGTAAGTACAGAAGAATAAGAATAATAATAATTTTTACTCATAGTCATTAAGATTGTATCGTCAGCATGTCTTACATTATTTATATTATGACCTCCGATTGTTATTCCAGGCATGCCCCTTATGTATCTTAAATAATCTCTCTATACATATTAAATAAATCTGGTGACAGTACACAACCTTGCTTAACACCCTTTTTTATTTGTTGAAACATACTAGTTTTTTTTAGATTTAGATTTCCAGTTCTTATGGCCGCTTTTTGTTATGTGATCTTTGCTGTCTACGTTTGAGCCTTCTAATATTTTGATTATTTTTTGGTGTTTTACTTTGTCAAATGTTTTGGTGTAATCTATGAAACATAGGTATAGATCTGCTGTTATTGCTAAGGCTCTTTCTACTAACGATCTGATGATGTATATTGCATCGTCGTTGAGAGATATCTACACAGCAGTAAAAGCAACAAGAGCGTAAAATAAAAACCACTGCTTTACTGAGCTCAGAAATGACAAATACGGACAACCAATATCAAATAACCAAGACATACAACAGAGATGGGAAGAATATTTTGAAGCCCTATTAAACATGGCACTAACTACCACTAACACATAAAAAAAAACCACGCACGAATTGCTCATACACTAAACCCAACATAATGACAGAAGAGGAAATCGAAGAATGAATCATCAAACATGCACACAGGAATAAAGCACCAAGGATAGGTAACATATATATAGAAATAATAGGAGTATTTTCAGAAACAGAATTTATATGGCTGCACAGTATATTCAATGCAGCATGGTACCAACAAAATGCCCCAGAAGACTGGCAACAGGTAATCATTGTACCAACTTGGAAAAAGAAAGACAGCAAGAGAGCCTGCAATCAATATAAGGTATATCGCATCTCAGCCATATAGGAAAATTATACGCCAGAAATCGTGGAAACATGGCAGAGACTAATAAAAGAACTACAGTTAAATGATTCTCCAATTGGGTTCTGAAAAAAAAAACAGTGGATATAATGCTGCTCCATTCACTTTGAAACAGATAGCATAAAAGAAGACAGAAAAATAACAAAATGTGTTCATAGCTTTCATCGAACAAGAAAAAGCATTCGACAGCGTAAACAGAGAACAACTGTTTGATATACTAAGAACACAAGGAGTAAGCCAACATCTAACCAACTTAATTAAAAGTCTCTACATCAACAGAAGGTGCGCAGTAAGAAATACAGCAGGCTGCACAGAACACTTCGAAGTTAGATCAGGTGTAAGACAAGGATGCGTACCATCTTCTGTTTATTACGTACATGGACTATAAATGCAAGTTAGCCAACCATTCAGAGACAGAGGAGATCAATGAGTTTCTATCCGCAGACAATTACATGGAAAACAAATGGAAGACCTTCATCATCATGTGCCATGCCGGTTGGAGTAGGTGATCATGTCCCTCAACAATCTTCTATCTACAGTGCATCGTATCAGTTCTGTTGTTGACTGTTTTCCATGCCATGACACCAAGCTATCCAGTATTTTCTCTCTTTATCGTCCGCGATCACTCTTTCCTTTTATTTTGCCAGTTGTAACCAAGTATTCCAACTTTCCTCTTCTCATGATGTGCCCAAAAAATGTTGATTGCTTCTTTCTGATGTTTTTTAAGAGCTCCCTTTTTGTGTTGGTCTCTTTGAGAACTTCCTCATTGGTCTTTTAGCTGTCCTGGGAACTTTCAACATTCTTCTGAGAAATCCTATCTCCTTGGGCTTTTAATCGTCATTTCATTTGTTTGTCTACTGTCCATGATTCGCTTCTATAGGTCAGAATTGGTGGAAGATCTTCAAGAACATTTAAATAAAATCAACACGGGAACAAAACAAATTATAAAAATCATCATCAAAACAAGTCATGAATATAGCAAAAGAGAAACAGAACATAAACATAACTATAGACGGCAGTCAACTAAAATAAGTAGAGGAATTTTAGTACATAGAAAGTCTAGTACAAACGACAATTCACAAACAGCAAAAATAGACTCAATATTCAACAAAGCTTGTCAAATCATTGGACAGCTATCACAACTATTGTCCAGCAATAAATAATTCTGGATGTAAAACGGGCACTGTACAATACAATCTTTATCCCAACGCTAGATGCAAGAACAATTAGAAAAAAATAACCTCTACTGAGAGAAAAATATGTTACGAATAGTAGGAAAAAGCCTGAGAGATCAGATCAGAAATGAAAAAACTTAGAAAAAAAGCTAGGAACAATTCCCGCCAGAGAAAATAAAAAGAAATAACATATAAAATGGTTTGGCCAGGTGACAATGAGAAAGGATTAAAATACAACACAGCGAGTTTTCAATAAACTTTGCGAGAACAACTAACCCAAGAGTCGACCACGAAAAAGTTGGATTGACGGAATATTAGAAACACTAGGAAACATAACAGCAGCAGAGGCGAACAGAATAGCAAAAGACCGCAAATTATATCTCCTCTTGACGCAGAGTGGAAAATGAGGAAAGAAAGAAGAAGAGGAAATGTAAGAAGAACATTGCCATTACGGCCCACCACATCAACGATTAAAAGGGCACCTTGCCTGCATCAATTCGTCCGCCTACATCAACAACTAGAAGGCATTCTTACTGAATCATGAATTATATCTACGTTTCAGCAAACCTACATAGTTCAGAGGTCACCCCAAAGCAAAGGAAGGTGCCTTTCGGCTCTTTTAACATGGAGACATGCCAGCCAAAAGGTGGACATAATCAAAGCATTAGTAATGAAATATATACAAAAACCCATAACGTATACAACGTACGAGTATATTCAATATGCTGCTTGCATTGTAGATGTAAGAGCTAAAATATGCACATAACACTGGCAGTTTGGCGTTTATTCAAATGAGATACAAACCCCACAACAGCTTGGTCAATATCTAGGTTGCTAGAAATGGGTGTGGCTTGTTCAAAGATGGAGAAATGTAAATATATATATATATATATATATATATATATATATATATATATATATATATATATATATACACACACACACACACACAGAGATGAAGTAAATGTGTGGTTAAAGCTTCATGTAACAAGTGGACAGCACACACACACACCAAAAGGACATTTCGGTGCAATACATCTTCAACAGGAAGAAACATACAAAACACATACACATATTTATTTAAAATTAAAAAATAATAAAAGATTAATTTCGAACTAGTAGGAGAAATGAAATGAAAATAAGAATAACGTCTTCCCTGTATGCTCTTATGTTGTAAGAACGGAAGTGCGCACGGGGCACATATAAGTGCACAGAAATGAAAATGTGATCACACTGCATGCAGTAACAGAAGTTTCCAAAAACAGGTCTGTGTGCATATAAAAAGCGCATGAAACAGACTAGAAAAATAGGGTACCTGAGAGGAAAGATAGAGGTGTCGTAGAGTTGGGTAAGAGATATAGGGGATAGACGAAGTGATGCAGTGTGGACTAGTAAAGGAGAGATGTGAATAGCATAGCAGGTGTATATAATAATGTGCTCACACATGAACAACATAGAATATGCAATAGGGAAGGGATAGTCACAGGGAAACCATGTGTAAGAGTGTGATACATTAATGCCTCGTGGGGTCAGATAACCCAGTTGGACTATAAGGCTATTCTCCAAGGCAAAAAGACTGCGGTCGCTGGACTGGCTGAGAACAATACCAGTGAAACAGATGTCATCTTTGCCTTTGTGATCCGAGTAATTAAAATGGGACGCAATTGGAGTACCAGCATTCTGTTGAACATCTCGATGGTGTTCACAAAACCTTTACGCTTAACGTTATTGTTCAGTGCTGCCTTAATATTTCGAATGAAATGCATTAATGTTTCGATTAAAGACACTGAACAAGAAAATAATACTGGATACACTTTCCAAATAAATTAAATAAATAAGTGAGGATTTTTACAATTAGGAATGACAACAAAAATATATATTTGTGGAAAAAAAAATTAATTGTCGTAGTTACTACTTTTTAATTTAATATTGGAGCAGCTTCTAGATTATGGAGAATTCAATATAATCTTTTGAATGAAAGTTGACACTAAAATTCTGATATTTCTCTGGGTACCCATTTTTAAGATCTTTGTAAAATAATCATAAATCTCATGGACGACTCTAGTGCGACCTCCGTCAACGTTAAAGTAAAGAAAGATAAACTGTCCACACTTTTATCTTAATTAACCTTAATGACTTGTTCTATGGAATAACTACCACTAACAAAATAACGACCTTTCCTGATGTTGGATCAAACAAAGTTTGAGTGCTCCCATTACAACTTATCAACGAGATCATGAACAGTTTAGTGTTTATCTGTTCTTCAGACTAGTCGTCTGAATGCTTGTTATACAGGAGGCGGATGTGGACCATAGGCCGCAGTTAATGTCAAAACAAAGACCAATCTCTATGACATTGACTGCACACACACACACACAATTGAGAAGTGGAACCAACTCTGTTTACTGGTATCTGAACTATGCAACGCCCCAGAAGACTCACACCATTCGAATTTATCATCGAGCTAGAACTATGATTCGGGTAAAGAATGCCACTCTAAAGGCTTTCTCTGACAGTGGCGGTGTAGTGTTCCAGTATAATGATATAAATGTCCGGACAACTGCATCAACGACACCTGTGAACAGTTAATCGGGGCCTGCGTCTCGTATGTCGATGATTCCCACGTTAAGAAGAGTACTACAACAAACCCAAGCATATGGATACCTTAATGTGTTTCTGTGCTGGACATGGTTCATTTTTTGGTGTTTTTTCCGTGAAGCCATGGCTCTATATCTTGATGTGTTTCTGTGCTAGCCATGGCTTATATCTTAGCTTGTGTGTGTGTGTGTGTGTGCTGCCATGGCTCATATCTTGGTGTGTGTCATGTTTGTCATATCTCATATCTTGGTGTGTCCGAGTTAATCATGTCTTATATCTTTATGTGTGTATGTGTTTAGTCAAATCTCATATTTTAGTGTGTATCTGTGTTAGTCATGTGTCATATCTTTGTGTGTGCATGTTTGGGTTAGATATCTAATATCTTTGTGTGCATGTTTATGTTAGTCATATCTCATATCTTTGTGTGTGCATGTCTGTGTATGTCACATTTCATATCCCTGTGTGTGCATGGTTATGTTAGTCACATCTCATATCGTTGTGTGTGCATGTCTATGTTGGTCATATCTTATATCTTTGTGCGCATGTCTATGTTAGGCATGTGTCATATATTTGTGTGTGCATGTCTATGTCAGTAATATCTCGTATCCTCTATGTGCATGTTTATGTTAGTCATGTGTCATATCTATCTATCTTTCGTTCGCCTGAAGTATTGTCTATATCTGCAATGTCGTTTCCTGTATAAATTTTACTGTCTTTTGTAATCCTTGCAGTGGCCCATATAGTTTTGTCTGTAGTGTTGTATCTATGGGCCAATGGATTTTCCTCAGTCTACTATATTCAGTGCAGTCTTGAAGTATGTGCTCAGCAGTCTGGGGTGCCTGTCCACATGTACAAGTAGTTGATGTGCCGATCTTGAATTTTGTATACATGCGACTATGGAGTCATTGTGTCCTGTTCTTAGGCGTATAATGATAACTTGTTCATATCTATTCATATTATGAAAGGCATCCTGATTTGGGGCTTGTGGTCCTCAGATTGATTTGATTATCTGTTTCTTATGATGATTTGTAACTGGTGTATCTAGTTGTGTGCCTGTTGAACCTTCCTTTGCCAACTGATCTGCTTTCTCATTTCCTGGTATTCCACAGTGAGACGGGATCCACTGCAGGGCAACCCTGTGGTGCTTGCAGAGTTCTGTCAATAAGGTCTGCAGATGTGGTAATTTTCTGGATTGTAGTGCCTGGAGTACTGATCTTGCATCTGTCAAAAACATTACAGGCTGTGGGCTAAGATTACTGTTCAGCAGTTTTTCTATTGCCAACTTTATTGCTTGTATTTCCGCATCATAATTGTGACAATATTTCCCTGTTGCTATTTTATTCATATCCCTAGTGTTATTTGGGTACTCTATATATGCACCTGCTCCCCGATTCTTTACTGCATTCTGTGCTGATCCATATATGTACACACGAATCCATAGGTCTTGTGGGTATTCTTCATCCAGGAAACTGAGAGCTATTGTTTTTCGCTGTAGACTATTTTGTTCCTCTTTGTCAACTATTCCTTTCACTTCTGTCCGTATTTGAACTGATAATCCTGATTCATCTGTCCAGGGAGTCTGTTCTGGTATGGGCAGAAGGGGTTTAACAACTCTTGGCATGTCTGGTGTTTGTCTACTAATACGCTTGGCTTGGTGGATAAAGCTGCTTCTCTTAAGTCGTCCCAAAGCAAGATTTTGGAATCTGTCCTTCATTGGATGTCTCGGCATGCATACAAATTTTTCTGCCTGTATCAGCACCTTTGTGTCTCTCCGTTCTCTCAGCGCTGGTATCCTCCACAATTTCTCCATCTCCAATATTGGTGTTGATTTCATTGCTCCTGTGATGACCCTAAGTGCCTGGTTTTGTACTTTATCCAGTTCTTGCAATGTGGTGTTTGATGCTGAGCACCATGCGGATGATCCATATTCTAAATGTGGGCGTATACACTGTTGGTAAACTTTACTGAGTATTTTCCCACTCGCACCCCATGTGGTTCCACACAACTTTCTTAGAATAGCCAATTTCCTCCTTGCTTTTTGGGTTGCCTTATTTATCTGCTGTTTCCAAGATAGTTTGTTATCAAATGTAACTCCGAGATATGTAGCTTGTATGTCTTCTTTCACAGGCTCATTGTTTATGTAGATGGCTTCTGCTTTTTTTTTTGGGGAGAGTGTGAAAAGTGTAGTACTGCATTTGTCTGTATTGATGCTGATACACCATCTATTTGTCCATGAATTCAGTGCATTCATAGCTCTTTGTAGCAATTTGGAGGCCACTGTTGCATACTCCTCTGTGCACCACATTACCAAGTCATCTGCATACATTGCCACTTTGATGCCATGTGGTTGTTCAGTAACTAGGTCATTGATGTAGATCAGAAAAAGTGTAGGAGATAGTACCCCTCCTTGTGGAACGCCCTGGCGCAATAAGACCTTCTTACTCTTAAGACCATCCAGTTGCACTCTGGCTCTCCTGTTATGCAGGTATGCTTTGACCCATTTGTACATCCTGCCATTTACTCCATAATTTCTCAGTTTCTTCAAAAGCCCTTCCTTCCATACCTTATCAAATGCTTTCTTTAGGTCTATCCATGCTGCTAGTACCAGTTTCTTTTCTTGAAACGCATCTTCTATTTCCTGGGAAAGATAGGTTGCTTGATCTTCGGTAGAGTAACACTGTCTAAAGCCTGCTTGTTGTGGGACAAGGAGATTTTCACTTTCCAGGTACCACTGCAGTCTGAGATTGATTATACGTTCCATTGTTTTACACAAACAGCTTGTAAGGCTGATTGGTCTATAGCTGGATGTCATTGAACCATCTTTTCCTGGCTTTAGTAATGGTATCATAATTGCTTCTCTCCATGCCTGTGGCACTCTACCTGTGATCCAGCAAATGTTGTAGATCTGCAGTAGTTTTGCTTTAGCTGCAGTTCCCAAGTTCTTAATCATAGTATCGCTGTGTGCATGTCGGTGTTGGTCACATCTCCTATCTTTGTGTGTGCATGTCTGTGTTAATCAACTCTAGTGACTCGGGCAGATGGTCTTCGTAAACCTGGGAGGGCCGACTATCTAAGGGCAGAATCCCCCTACAGAAAAGATCATTTGCTGCCTTGCAGGAAGATTGGGGACAATCAAAGGCTAAGGAATGCAAACCTGAATAAAATGCTGGCTGAAATCGGATACACTGGACCACTGGCGCAGAACACAGTGCACCGTTTTAACGGGTGTTCAATCAGAGTGGATCTGGCAGACTCTAATTGTGATGTTCTGTCTGTGGGGGCGATCAACACACTTAACCTGACAGCTGACTTCATGTGAGAGTCTGGAATCCTACTCTGATTGAGAGAGAGAGAGAGAGAGAGAGAGAGAGAGAGAGAGAAAGAAAGAAAGAGAGACTAGTCGTGTTAACGAGTAAGCGTTAACGTGAATGAAGACGCGTGGTGATATCATTTACATTTTCAGAGAAAATAATAATTGTTTGATAGGTTGTCATTTTTTTAACATCAAATATTAAATTACACTTAATTCAAACTTAGTTGAGTGTACAATATTACAGCCTTGATTATTTACCAAAATTCTTTGATTTAAGATCTAATCTTTAGAACAACTGCCATTAGTTATAAATTGAATTTTGATTTTACCAAAACTATCGTCCTCACGGTGGCTCTCAAGATTTACCGTAACTAAAGGATTGCCAGGTCTTAAGTTCTTCCTGGAAGAACGTTTTCCCATGATATTTTACAGCTTTCGTTTTTTCTTTCAAAACCCCCCCCCCCCCCTTAAAAAACTATTTCTTTTCTTTTTATTTTTCTCAGATCCCCAAAATTATTAGACATTTTAAAATTCAAAGGAAATTGAACACGATACGCCATTTTTACTAACAATATTTTATTCATTTAACTAACCAACAAAAAAAGTATAACATAAATATAAGTAATTGCATGCAATTAATGTAAAAGTGTCAACGCTGTATTGGTTTTTAAGAAATTAGAATGGGTTTTTGTTGTTGTTATCGTATTACAAAGCAAATCTATCACTTGTTTTAAGAAGGCATATAGTGCGTAAGACCCTCATTTTCAAACAGGGTGTTTGTCGCCAAATTTGGAAAAGTTCAGGTGTGAGTCACAGATAGTTAGCAAGCGACAAGCTCAGGTGACCAGATCACGTTGCGAGTGGTCAATTTGCGATGATCTTATTGGTCACTATCTTGCAGGTAGAAGAGAGTTGTTGGATACTTATAGTCCTGCACAACAGTTTGAGTCAGTTAAGTTAGAAGTTAAGTCAGAAAGTTAAGCCAGAGGAGCAGAATAGAAGTTAGAATTTAGACTAGGTCAGTCAGTTAAGTAAGAACAGAGCGAACCAACAGGTTAGGACAGAGCGAACCAGAAGTCAGTCAGAAGTTTAGAAGTAGAAGCAGTTAGGCTAGCAGTTCAGGATGAAGTGAATAAGTTAGACAAGAAGCAGTTAAGCAGTTTAGAAACAGTTAGAGTCAAAGCAGTAGAAGTCTTGAGTTAGCCAAGTCAGCTAAGAATCACCAAGTTATAATTATAGGTGTGAAGTAGCTTTGAAAGACAGTGAAAGATTCATTCAAGTTGTGTGTGTTCATAAATTCTCACAAGCAGTAAATAGACTTACAAGTTCGTAAGTTGGTGAACAATGTTGATGAATAATGTGTGATGATCAATAAACTGAATATAATTGCGTAACAAGAGAGACTTCGTGTGAAAGCCTATTACACTCTACATATGTCTGTAGACGTAAATCATTGTTGTGAAAATACGAGAACGCCATACTTTCCAGAAATATCTTACCATGATATGTTATCTGGACCTACTCTTGTATTGAAATCACCAATAATGATAAGGGTATTACTACTATAAGGCATATACTACTATATGGCATTGGGCCGAATGGCATCAGATCAAAAGTCGCTGGATCCATAACAGCAACAACAACAACAACAATGTTTGAAGCTGAAGCGTTTATGACGAGCAATTCTACATAAAAATAGGTCCTAGGCGTCATTCAGGTTTGTTATATTTAGTGTATATATGTCTATGGTGGTGTTTTTCTTTTTTTCCTATACATAAGGTGGATTTTGATAATCATTAATTTGTCATTTACAGCCGTTGAGAGTTCTAATAACTCGCTTTCACTTGTTGAGTTGAATGTAAGGCTAATCTTCACGTCTTCAAAACACCTATCACCGTTATATTAAAACATAACTGCGCCCTTTTCACAAACTTGACCATGTCCATTTGTCTGGTCCCACAAATCCTCCAATATTATTATTATAAGCTGCCAGTTCCTTCCCTAGAAGAACAGTTCATTGTTCGGGTCTACTAGTTTGGGTACCTTCATCGTACCATGGAAGCATGCAGTACCTATATAAAGAGTAATGACCACACGCTCATGAAGCTGGCAATAACAGAGCTGCGACCATGTGATATGAGCGGCCATAGTGTAGGTTTACGACTACAGTTCCACGCTTACCTTATTATAAGACTACGCTACTAGCGTATTCACATTTACCTTTTCAAAGAACATCATCTACACAAGATATGTTTTCTTTTTATGACAAAATGAAGGAATTGATGAAAGAGGGGCTTTCTCTGTAAAATGGATTGAAATTTGGAATATTTGAACAAAACATTTTCTTTATTTTCTCGGCTGTGACTGAATCCGATAGCAAGATGATGCGTCGCGGAAGATGGAATCAAAAGTAGTGAGTGGGTAGCATGGACATTTTACGATCCATGAGCTCTGCAGGTTATTGGTGGTACTTAGCATTCCACACGTTGAGCCAACATTTTTTTTTTCTCTCATTTTTCGGACTTCCCACTACACACGCTGGTAGGCAAGGCCCATTTCATCAATTATTATTAAACCACCTGGTTTGTCTGACTTCAGTGAGTGTACCAGAAAGAAAAGGGTTTGGCAGTAAACCACACACAAAAAACGGGGAGTTGGGAGTTGGGAGGGGTGGGGGTGCTGTCGCGAAGTGATAGCCCCCAGTATCCACAGGGGATGACGGGATATCAATTTTAGACAGTGTGATCTAGACAGCTTTATGGGTTGTAATAATACTAGAAACAATAACACAACGATTAAAACAACAGAAAACATGACATAAGAGTTCTATTATTCTTTTAATTTTAAATAAAACAATGACACAACATCAAAACTATGATATTTATAGTTCACCTTTCTAATGTTATTGTTTATTACATTTGCTACTTTTGTTCAGCCTAAAGAAGAATGTTCAAAATAACTGTTGGATGTTTCTCATTTCTAGGTCTTTGCAATCAGCTTCAGTCACTTTTGGGTAACTACTATACTTGGTGTCCCAGTTCCAAAGGGAGCCTGTAAGAATTGATAAGTATAATTTAAACATTTAGATTCGACCCATTCATTGATTTTGCACAGAAGTTACAGTAAATATACCAATCACAAACAAGTAATATCACGAAAAAAATATTATTGGAAACATAGTTTTGCTTATACAGAACAGATGCTGTGACAACTATTTATCTATTAAAGATTTACAAATGTTAAAACTAGCGAAACATGTCAAAAACATATTACATGTTGTTTTTTTTTTTGTCTCAAAAAAAATTTGAAGCTAAAGGATCAGTTCATAAGTTTTACCGTCAGCAACTGATTCACCCAGAAACTCAATCTACTGTAGCTTTTACTCACTGATTGAGATAGAACACACAATGATTACTTTTCTTAACGCTAGAGCACCCATTGCTGCTCTTCAAACATTTTTTGAATTCAATAGAGAAGTCAAGGTAACAGAAAGTACTGTAAACGTGTATTCTGCCAGCAAAGAATTGGTGTCGTTTCAGGGAACATCGGTTTTACTGTTATCATCAAATTTATCAATATTTTTTTTTTCAAAAGGGGGAAACAATAGTTAATCGTTTATTGATTTTACAATTGACAACACAGTACTTCGGACAAATCTTTTCAGTATCCAAACAGTTTCATAAAATGATCTATTAGTACACACAAATGGTCCAAGTAGCTCGCTGATTGTGCACACGTTCCAGATCGGCATTAATCTACCTTCAATATCCCGAACTTCTCCAGCTTTGTGCATTATGTGTCACCGCTTGAAAGAATGTGTGAGCACTTTCTCAGCAGCTCATCCCAGGGTGTGGATATAGCACATGTTCATGATAATGATATTGATAACATGTTAGACGAGTGATTTAATTTACAAAACACGGTGTCCAATGATCGTTTCATCTGTCAACATGGAATAGAAAATGTAGGGTACAAACATGAAAAGATTTATATGGGTTGAAGAACTAGGAGAAAGATGACACAGAAAGTATATATCTTTATAATGAGTGTGTCTGTGGTAGTCTAGAGATGCGTGCGTCTAGATCTTGTTAATTTCTAAGATTGACACCATTGGGTTTCTGTATATTTATAATGAGTATGTCTGTGCTAGTCTAGAGGTGTATACTTCTAGATCTTGTTAATTTCTAAGATTGGCACCATGTGTTCTGTATCTTTATAATGAGTATGTCTATGCTAGTCTAGTGTGCTAGTCTAGTGATGTGTGCGTCTAGATTTTATTAATTTCTAAGTTTGGCCTATGGGATTTATGTATTTTTATAATGAGTAAGTCTGTTGTAGTCTAGTTGTATGATGTCAGCTTCTGAACAGGAAGTACCAGGGTTCAAATCCCAACACTTATGGATGTGTTTTCTATTTTCTGTCAAAAATAGGAGAATTGAATCCGTGCTTTCCTCGTGGCGTTACATCCACCACCCCACCCCGCGAACTCTGGATAATGAGAACCAATGCCTAGCTCTCTCGGATAGCAGCAATAAACATAATGTCACGTGACAGTTAATATCTATAAAAGTAGGCTATATATGTGGGAGGGGGGGGGGGGGCTGCCAGACAAAATTGTCCACAAAAACCTTGTCATATCGTGGATCAAAGACCGTCGGACAGAATTCCTACACGTGGGCCAGGTATCTCGTCAGATTTGTTTATAGTTTCCCGAGGGGGATATGGATCTCCTATGGGTTCATTCGGTGCAGTGATGCTGAAAGTAACAACAACAATCTCTCTCACTTTAAATGGATTAATTAAACAATTCTATGATACAATTATTTTTTGACAATTATGAAAGGGAAACAACTATTTTAATTAGCATTACCGTGTTTATGATCACCTACCTTCCGATCTAAAACCAATCGCCAATGGAACCGCTGCTAGAATCGCCACTGGAACCGCTGCTAGAATCGCCACTGGAACCGCTGCTAGAATCGCCACTGGAACCGCTGCTAGAATCGCCACTTGAACCGCTGCTAGAATCGCCACTTGAACCGCTGCTAGAATCGCCACTGGAACCGCTGCTAGAATCGCCACTGGAACCGCTGCTAGAATCGCCACTTGAACCGCTGCTAGAATCGCCACTGGAACCGCTGCTAGAATCGCCACTACCGCTGCCGGAATAGCCACTACCGCTGCCAGAATAGCCACCAGATTGAGCACTTGTCCATGTCACGGCGATTAAAACCAGAAGGGAAAGTACAACGAGAGTCCTCATTCTGATAGTTTCTGAGAATCAAAACCAGTGAAGAAATAAATATCTCATCAAACGTTAGTATTTTTTTTAAATATAACAAATTCATTATTCCTTTGTTTAAAATGTCGATCGTTTGTCCACAAGAGGTGGTCCACTATGTTATGTCACGTCAAGCTAATGTTTGATGTGTAATACAACAATAAGCCCCACACACTAATGTATTACCAAAACTCACTATTGTTCATTACCAACCATCTGTCAAAACGCTAAATGTCAAATTCTTTTTTATTGAAAATTTACTGGAAATATCATGAGCAATATTATATATGTACAACTATAAGTATATGCACCAACATAGGACAGACAGTCTAGAGGAAACAGTTTTACGACGAGCTTAATACGGCATTTCGTGAATGCAAACCACATGAAAACACCATAGTTCTAGGGAGCCTCAACGCATCAGTAGAAAAGGAAAGAGTTGAGGAAGTAGTTGTTTATTATGGCTTAAGCGAGTGAAATGAAAGAGGCAACAAATTTATTGACTGGCCAAGAATATACAACATGATGATAAGAAACACCTGGTTTAAGCAACATACAGGAGACGTCTGTGGACATGGAAAAGCCCAGTAGAGAAAGCACGTAATCCAACTTATTACATAATGATAAGTAACAGATTTAGAAATAGTCTTGTGTGTGTGGGAAAACTAGATCAGGGGCAGATTGCAAAGGCGATCATGTACCAGTGGTGGGAAAGATTTGAATGAAATTACAAGCAGCAAAACGAGCCTCGGTTAACATCATGTTACATTTAGAGTTACTCAAATCAGACAAGAACTGACAAGACAAATATAACATCACAATTCAGAACCGGTACAATGAAACAGAAAAGATACAGAGCATTCATGAACAGTGGGAAATGCTAAAACAATCAATGCAACAAACACCAATAGAGTTCTTACCACTAGTGAGGTCAAATTCAAGAAAGATATGGATGTCTGATGACATTTTACAGGTAATGGATACAAGAAGAAAAATGAGAATAGCAAATATGAGTCTAAAAGACTAAATAAAGATATTTCAAAATAACGCAATGAAGCAAAATAGACATGACTAAAACAGAGATGCAAATAGATTGAAACTCAACAAAAAGGAGATGCGAAAGTTATTTACAAACAAATTGAAGATATAACAGGAAGAAAAATGCTATAAAAAACTGGATGTTTAAGATCAAAAGAAAGAGAACTGTTGATTGAACAAGAAAGCATAAGAGAACGATGGGCAGAATACATTAAAAATACAAAAAACAGAAGTAATTATTAAGGATAATGAGGAAGGTCCAGAAATACTCAAAGAAAATGTGGAAGACGTCTTGCTAAATATCTTCCTCTTCTTCCTCTTTCCTTCCTCATCTGCCTTTCAGCGTCGAGGTGAGATATAGTTTGCGGTATTTTGCTCTGTTCGCCTCTGCTGCTGTTATGTTTCATAGTGCTTCTAATATTCCATCGTCCCATCTTTTTCGTGATCGACCCTTGGGTCAGGTGTTCTCACAATGTTTGTTGAAAGCTCGTTGTGTTGTGTTCTGTTCTTTCTGCTTTGTTACGTGGCCAAACCCTTTTATCTGTTGTTTCCTTATATATTCTATGGCGGGGGCTATTCCTAGTTTTTTTCTCAGTTCTTCATTTCTGATCTTATCTCTCAAACTGTTTCCTGTCATTCGTCTAACACATTTAATCTCTGTAGATGTTATTTTTTCTCATTGTTCTTGCATCTAGGGTCCAGGACTGGCATTGGTAGAACAACTATGCTAAATATGAAAGTAGGAGAGTTCCTGAAACAGATAATATAACTAAAGAAGAGATTGAAGCCACAGGTGATTTTGGGATAGTGATAATCACAAAAATATTGAATGACATCTACAGCAGCAGATATTTACCACAAGGCCTGCTTTAATCAATATTCAAAGACATACAAAAGAAATCTGGTGCGATTGAATGCGGATGCGTTAATCATCGATGAAATAGCCTTATGAGTCACATGACTAAAATATTACTAAGAATCATCGCGCGAAGAGTGCGAAACAAAAGCAGTCCAGGATTTAGTGACGAATAGTGTCGTTTTATTGAAGGTATAGGAAGGTGAAATGCCATATACAACATATGGTCTTTAGTAGAAAGAGCCAAAGAATTGAAAACAGATTTATACCTTTGTATCATAGATTAATTATATCAAAGCATTCGACAAAGTGAACAGGACTACAAAGGACAAGAGGTAGGGTTCGATCCCAAACGACGGCTCCGGTTCACCCAGCCCTTAATGGGTACAGAATTTTTTTTCTGGGAAAGTAAAGCGGTACGGGCGTAATACCGACCACATTACTCCAAAAATCATGTGCCGAAGGTCTGTAAAATATATGGTCACTAACACCATATTCCCTCTACGCCATTCGGCGTGACGGGGATACGTTACTTTTTACTTATTCGACAAAGTAAAGAACAAAGGAAATAATGAAAATTGTAGAAGCATAAACGTAGGCAGCAAAGATCACACAATAATAAAGAACATGTATTGTTAACAAACAGCGGCTTTAAGAACTGAAAATCATTTGGGAGTGTTCCAACAAATAAAAAAGGGTGTCAGGCAAGGTTGTGTGCTGTTACAAGATATATATAATATGTATAGTAAAATTATTTTAAGATCCATAAGTGGCATTATTGGAATAACAATCGACAATTGGAGTTCATAATATAATTAATCTAAGGTTTGCTGATGGTACAATAGTAATTGCTAAGAGTGAAAATGACTTACAAGAAATGTTATTTCTCCACATTATAGTGAAGAAAAGTAAAAATTAAAGACAAGGCCATAATCGTAAAAAGATAGACGTGATGGAAGCAACGAAGAAAAAAAACATCGCCGCTATGCACAATAAAAACAATTAGAGCAATATTAAAATAGATAAATTAATTTAAATATATGGGAACATTGTTAACTTCAGATGGTAGATGTACAACAGAGGTGATATGCAGAATGGGTCAAGGAAAAGCAATTTTCCAAAAAAATTAGGAAGATGCTATGTAATCCATTTTCAACAAAAGAAACGAGAAAAATAGTTCTTGAATATTATGTAGAGCCAGTCTTAACATATGGATCTGAATCATGGACAATAGGACAACTAACAAGAATATCACTTGAGGCAGTAGAAATGTGGTTTTACATACGAATGTTGATAATACCATGGACAGCTAAAAAGAGTAATGAAAACGTTTTTAAAGAGGCCAAAGCAAAAAGAGAGATAACTTCCAATATTAGGAAGAAACAATCATAATTTTTTGAGCCATGTAGTAAGAAGTGAACAACTGGAATATACTGTAACAACTGGGAAAATTGAGGGTCGAAGAGATAGAGTGAAATAAAGAGAAACGATAGCAGACAGCTTAAAAGAATGGATTTGGCAGAATGCCAACAATAGAAAAGATAAATATCTGTCGAGATCGAAAGTTGTGAAGAGACATGATCACCTACGCCAGCATGCTTGGTACTTGATGACGATATGTAATACTCGGTGTTTTTTAATTTGTTTTTACTCAATTCAAGTCGAATAAAATAAACAAGCTATCACCAATATGAGATTTCATGATATCTTTGTATTCGATTGTTTGGAATGTGAATTTCTGTTATTCTTCTGCTTCAGCGTTCAGTTTCTGCTATTATTTAGACTTTAGACCAGCTCGAGTCAGTACCAAACCTGTACTTTTGATGTCTTCACCAGCTCCACACAGTTTGTCCCACCAGGTTCTTTGTAAGACCCATATTTGTGTTCTTAGATTGCTGGGATTGGTTGCACTGTTGAAGGTTTCCAACTACTTTTACAAATTCATCTGCTTCCTCTTTTCCAGAGATCCCACGCTATGCTGGCATCCAGTGCAGAACTAGTCCTGTCTTTTCTGACGGCGAACATGTTTTATTGTTCCCTATTTCTCAGATGTGTGCTTGTCATGTTTCGGGCTTGATTTAGTTGTATGACTGACATTGCTCATGATGACAATATTTGGAGCCAGGACCGCTTCTTTGGTGAGAGTTTGTATGAGTATATGAAGTGTTTCTTCCCCTTCTCTGAAATGTGTGCACCTTTCATCTGCTGAAAGAGAGACATAATGCGTGTTTTTTTCGAAAATTGTGTTGATTTGACAGGCTTCATATTTGGATACATCAGTTATTGATCCATCCATGAATATTCACGTCTACAGTTCTCTGCGGTATTTCTCCAGAAGCATAATAACTGATTAGTCTCTCAATATTATGTCTAGGTTTGATTATTTGGGAGACTAACTCTGAACAACTGTGGTTCTGTCTTTTGTTCTTTATTTCAGTTTTGTTTAGTCATTTCATCCCCGCAGCTATTTACGTTGTCATCGTACATTTTCTAATCATCATGTCTGTCAAATCTTGTCAGACGACACAAAGAACTTAGTGTAGAACTCGTCACTAGTCTAGAAGAGTAATCTCTTTTAAACAATCGACTACTGCTACCTTTAAAAATATCTGAAGTTGAAAGGCTTACCTGTACCGACAACATCAAGCATTACTACACTTTGTCTCACCTCAGATCCACTTCACTCACCTGTAGCTCCACGAACGTCAGCTGACCGTCAGAGTTTGATATGCTCATAATTGTCACTCGGCCCGAGATTTATACAACTGTTTAATCACGAAATCTATGCTCAATTAAGCTGACTATAATTGTTAGCTTAAGATAAGTGATCTACACGAAACACGTGTCCATCTAATTTACTCCGTATTTCAGATGTTTACAGTACATATGTTACTAATAATCGACAATTATCAACTTTGTTATTATAATTTAGTCAAATTTTCAAATGTTTTTCCCTTTCAGCTATTAGAACTGTAGAAACAGACATTATTGCTTTGATATACAGGGTATCCCAAAAGTTGACAAACATTGGAAATTGTAGCTTTTCTCAGTGCAATGAAAGAAACTACTAATTTACTGCATTTTCTCAATTACTAAGGAATGTCGAGGGGAACTTGGAGGATTTGAAAATGAAGACGGCTGATCAATTACAGTCGCTCTGAGGTCTTCGGGTCTGAGTTTTTAATTACACTCCAGATTTTGAACAAAAATTATTTTGATCCTACATGGATTATAACTTAGATTGGTCCACCTGCTCTCTCGATAGTAATCAAGCTTTGCAAAATCACTGATTTATTAATATTTCTAAAACAATACGAGACTTCCTTGTCTTCATTTAAGATGGTGTAGCTGCTTCTGGATTAGACATATAATACAATGATATTGTCTCTCCTTTCTTATCTTCGAAACAGACCTGTACAATAATCATGTTCTACGCGATCTCTGCCATTTACATGAGATCTCTCAATTGCCTTACCTCGGGAGTCCACTTCGTGACAATTTGTCATGTTGTATCTTTATCTTTTATAATAAAACTTTCAAAATACAGCGGTGTCTTTTACAAATGTCTTCTTCTTTTACCTTTCAGCTCCCTGTGGAGCATAGGTCTTCAAGAAACACTTTGCAAGTCGTTCTGTTTCTTGCCATTCTTTTAAAATCATTCCATGTCTTTCCCATCATCTTTATCTCTGCTTCTATCTGTCTTCTCCAAGAATTCCTTGGTCTTCCTCTTTGTCTTTTCCCCTGGGGATTCAAAATATGGGCCTGTTGTGTGATACTCTCAGTTGGCTTCCGCAGTGTGTGTCCTATTCAACGCCATCGTCTTCGCTGCATCTCTTTATTCAATGGTATTTGACTGGTACATTCCCATAATACTATGTTAGTGATTCTGTCCTGCCATTTCCATACTTTTATTCTGCGTAAGCATCCATTAATGAAAGTCTGTATCTTCAAGATTGTCAATTTTGTTGTTCTCCATGTTTGACAGCCAAATAATAGGGCTAACTTAACATTGGAGTTAGAAAATTGTTATTGTTGTATTTAACCTAATTTCTTTGGACTTCCATATGCTTCCCATTGCAACAAAAGCTCTTCTTGCTTTTGATATCCTTATTTTGGTATCATTTTCTGTTCCTGCATCTGTATCTATATAACTACCCAGATACATGTAAGATTGTACATCTAGTAGAGGTATTTCTCCTAATTTTATTTGGTTATTGCCAACTGCATTAATTCTCATAATGTTGGTCTTATCTCTATTAGTCTTCAGTCCTAGCTGTTGTGATCTCTCATCAAGTATGTTCATTTTATTCTGCATCTGTTGATGGAGAAGCTAGATAATAGTTTCTATCATCAACTAGTCCTGCCTATCCTAATAAATATAGATGTTAGTCCAGCCCATTGCTCGTCCTCTGTACATACCTCCTCTTCAAGGACTTCAATTACCGTCATTTGAATATTTCTGAACATAATGGTAGAGTCACTCATATGTCACCTCATCAAGGCCAGCTCCTTGTCGTGGGGATGGGGCTTAACAGTCACCAGGGACTGAAAACTAAGACTGGCCAGGCCTTCCTACAAACGAGCAAGACCACAGTCTGCTCTAGCAAGTTCAAGTGCTGAAGTCGGAGGCAACCAGCCAAAAGGCGCACAACAATCAGGATGCCACGCACTCAACGCATATGGAAGTATGTCTATAACTGCAAATCGATATGGCACTCGCCCTGTGATGGGCACTCAGGCAGGTGCAGCGCCGGGCCCTCAGCCTCGAAAGGGCCCAACCTCTATTACTGGATGTCCTTCTCAACCGCCCTGTGGAGTCAGGGGGCGAGAGAATAGAGCTACTGGCCAATCCAAAATAAGACCACTAAAAATAATGCACTGGAATGCTGAAAGCATCAACAGCAAAAGAGATGGGTACAGTAAAAAGATAGAATTAGAAAATATCCTGCATGAAGAACAAATAAGCATATGCTGCTTGCAGGAAACCCATCTAAACAACGACATAGCCTTGAAGATTAGGGGATACCAGTGCTACCGATCTGACAGAATAAATAGACAAAAGGGTGGAATACTGACTCTTGTAAGGAACAACATTAATGCATGTCAGATTGAAGTGTATATGGATGGGGCGGAATATCAAATACTGCACCTCAGGCCAGGAAATACAGACTTCCATCTACTTAACTACTACTGTCCGAGTGACCGCCCACTAGCACTAGACACAATTACATTAAAAGAAAGAATAATTGTATGTGGAGACTTTAACAGCCACTCACAGAGCTGGGGCTATGAACATATGGACAAGAGAGGTGAAGAGCTTGAAAATTGGCAGGATGACAATGGGCTTATACTATTAAACCAGGCAACAGATCCACCAACATTCTACTCCAGATCATGGCATACCACATCTACACCAGACCTTGCTTTCCATTCACCAGACCTGGATTGGAATATCACACGAATTGTTGGGAAACAACTTGGAGGCAGCGACCACCGACCAGTCTTTTTAGTGGTGCAAAATGAGGCCATCAGGGAGAGCAGCACTCTCTCCAGATGGAATTACAAAAAGGCAGACTGGAAAATGTATCAACACTACACCAGTGTACTGACTAAAGATATAAATACAGATAGAGACATCAACAAAATAGTTGATGAATTCAGTAGACTAATAATACAAGCTGCCAGTGAAACAATACCTAGAGGGGCACGGAAACACTACAAACCATACTGGAGTAGTGAACTAGAGGAACTGCACAATGACATGGAAACATCTCGAAAGCAAGCAGAAAATAACCCTTGCCAAGAAAACCACAACAACTACCAGCATGCTAAAGCCAAATTTCAACGGGCTAAACTACAAGCCAGACGGAGAAGCTGGAAAGAGAAAACAGAGTCCTTGAATCGTGAACAAGACACAAGAAAAGTGTGGAAGCTTGTAAAACAGCGGAATGATGAGGGTACAGAAAGGAACACCAAAATTACACTGAAGAAGGATGGAAACATTCTAACAGGCAAACATGCAGCAAATTACTTTGCAGACTCCTTTGCAAATGACAATAATATTGAAATTAGCCTAGAAAAACGACAAGAGACCCGTCTAAAACAACAAAATGCAAGACAAGAAGAGACCACACATGAAGTCATGGAAACACCCATTACACAAAGAGAGCTAGAGCTGGCAATATCCAAATTAAAAATGAAAAAGTCACCAGGCAATGATGGAGTGTCCAATGAAATGATTAAGAACTTGGGAACTGCAGCTAAAGCAAAACTACTGCAGATCTACAACATTTGCTGGATCACAGGTAGAGTGCCACAGGCATGGAGAGAAGCAATTATGATACCATTACTAAAGCCAGGAAAAGATAGTTCAATGACATCCAGCTATAGACCAATCAGCCTTACAAGCTGTTTGTGTAAAACAATGGAACGTATAATCAATCTCAGACTGCAGTGGTACCTGGAAAGTGAAAATCTCCTTGTCCCACAACAAGCAGGCTTTAGACAGTGTTACTCTACCGAAGATCAAGCAACCTATCTTTCCCAGGAAATTGAAGATGCGTTTCAAGAAAAGAAACTGGTACTAGCAGCATGGATAGACCTAAAGAAAGCATTTGATAAGGTATGGAAGGAAGGGCTTTTGAAGAAACTGAGAAATTATGGAGTAAATGGCAGGATGTACAAATGGGTCAAAGCATACCTGCATAACAGGAGAGCCAGAGTGCAACTGGATGGTCTTAAGAGTAAGAAGGTCTTATTGCGCCAGGGCGTTCCACAAGGAGGGGTACTATCTCCAACACTTTTTCTGATCTACATCAATGACCTAGTTACTGAACTACCACATGGCATCAAAGTGGCAATGTATGCAGATAACTTGGTAATGTGGTGCACAGAGGAGTATGCAACAGTGGCCTCCAAATTGCTACAAAGAGCTATGAATGCACTGAATTCATGGACAAATAGATGGTGTATCAGCATCAATACAGACAAATGCAGTACTACACTTTTCACACTCTCCCCAAAACAAAAAGCAGGAGCCATCTACATAAACAATGAGCCTGTGAAAGAAGACATACAAGCTACATATCTCGGAGTTACATTTGATAACAAACTATCTTGGAAACAGCAGATAAATAAGGCAACCCAAAAAGCAAGGAGAAAATTGGCTATTCTAAGAAAGTTGTGTGGAACCACATGGGGTGCGAGTGGGAAAATACTCTGTAAAGTTTACCAACAGAGTATACGCCCACATTTAGAATATGGATCATCCGCATGGTGCTCAGCATCAAACACCACATTGCAAGAACTGGATAAAGTACAAAACCAGGCACTTAGGGTCATCACAGGAGCAATGAAATCAACACCAATATTGGAGATGGAGAAATTGTGGAGGATACCAGCACTGAGAGAACGGAGAGACACAAAGGTGCTGATACAGGCAGAAAAATTTGTATGCATGCCGAGGCCTCCAATGAAGGACAGATTCCAAAATCTTGCATTGGGACGACTTAAGAGAAGCAGCTTTATCCACCAAGCCAAGCGTATTAGTAGACAAACACCAGACATGCCAAGAGTTGTTAAACCCCTTCTGCCCATACCAGAACAGACTCCCTGGACAGATGAATCAGGATTATCAGTTCAAATACGGACAGAAGTGAAAGGAATAGTTGACAAAGAGGAACAAAATAGTCTACAGCGAAAAAACAATAGCTCTCAGTTTCCTGGATGAAGAATACCCACAAGACCTATGGATTCGTGTGTACACAGATGGATCAGCACAGAATGCAGTAAAGAATGGGGGAGCAGGTGCATATATAGAGTACCCAAAAAACACTAGGGATATGGATAAAATAGCAACAGGGAAATATTGTCACAATTATGATGCAGAAATACAAGCAATAAAGTTGGCAATAGAAAAACTGCTGAACAGTAATCTTAGCCCACAGCCTGTAATGTTTTTGACAGATGCAAGATCAGTACTCCAGGCACTACAATCCAGAAAATTACCACATCTGCAGACCTTATTGACTGAACTCTGCAAGCACCACAGGGTTGCCCTGCAGTGGATCCCGTCTCACTGTGGAATACCAGGAAATGAGAAAGCAGATCAGTTGGCAAAGGAAGGTTCAACAGGCACACAACTAGATACACCAGTTACATTCCATCATAAGAAACAGATAATCAAATCAATCAGAGGACCACAAGCCCCAAATCAGGATGCCTTTCATAATATGAATAGATATGAACAAGTTATCATTATACGCCTAAGAACAGGACACAATCGACTCCATAGTCACATGTATACAAAATTCAAGATCGGCACATCAACTACTTGTACATGTGGACAGGCACCCCAGACTGCTGAACACATACTTCAAGACTGCACTGAATATAGTAGACTGAGGAAAATC
This sequence comes from Megaustenia siamemsis, assembly GCA_032433765.1. NCBI lineage: Eukaryota > Metazoa > Mollusca > Gastropoda > Stylommatophora > Ariophantidae > Megaustenia > Megaustenia siamemsis. Next base: position 62,936,732 of record JAVIAB010000024.1, read on the forward strand.
CATTGGCCCATAGATACAACACTACAGACAAAACTATATGGGCCACTGCAAGAATTACAAAAGACAGTAAAATTTATACAGGAAACGACATTGCAGATATAGACAATACTTCAGGCGAACGAAATATAGATAGATAGACTCATATGTCATTCGTGAATACAAATATGTCTCCATCCACTACATTGCTCTAGTTAGTTATTTTCATATGACACTCAGATGAACTCTCATTCGTGCTTGCATTTCTATCTCCAGCAGCCTGCGTCCAGTGTTATCTTTGGCAATGCACCAACGTGTACTCAACATAATATTGTGTTCTTCATAAAGCAGTGATCTACTCGCCAGTGAATCTCTCAGTGCAGGACAGCGCTGGAGAAATTGGTGGGCCGTGTAGTAGACTGGGCTGTATTTTTCTTGGTTTACAGGTCCACGAATCACATTTAAAAGACACCATTCGTATGAAATGGGCGGCAGAGATCTAGGAAAAAAAAAGACTGGACTGTTAAAGAGTTCAAGAAGCTGAGAAATCAAGAAATAAAAAGACACCATATTGTTTACGGACACGACTGCACTGGTAGCAGCACCTGTCTCGACGATTAAACCTTGAACAGAAAGAACGTCTTCATTTAGTGCCTCGTTATGGCCCACTTCAGTTTGCATCAGGTCATTCTTGGTGCGCTGATGATGTAGTTTGTCATTTGTTAATTTCTTGTATTTCTTCACGTGTGTGGTTCTAACATTTCAAAGAAGTCTTTTCTCCTATTTGTTTGATTGTTCATTCACCCACACAACGCTGGCTTCCTTACGGAATTAACTGCAGATAAACTGACGTCTGTATCTCCCTTGACACCAGAGTGGGTACAAGATGTAGTGAAGAAAGAACGACTGGTGGATGTTATAGTTGAAAAATAACTAAAGAAACAGAAAACAAAGTGAATGCATTTTAATACAAATGTCGTAGGAAAATAGTTCTAAGTCGACCATAATCTTGTTCTGTATAACCACGAAAAAGCAGAATAGCTCAGGCCAAAATAGCATTTCAGAAAATGAAAAATATCTTATGCAACAAATCTATGTCAATAGAACTGAGAAAGAGAGTTCATCGATGCTATATAGAACCAATTCTGACCTATGGAAGCGAATCATCGGCAATAGACAAACAAATGAAAAGACGATTAGAGGCCACAGAGATGGGATTTCTCAGAAGAATTATGAAAGTTCCCTGGACAGCTAAAAAGACCAATGAGGAAGTTCTCAAAGAGGCTAACACAAAAAGGGAGCTCTTAAAAAAACATCAGAAAGAAGCAATCAACATTTTTTGGGCACATCATGAGTAGAGAAAAGTTGGAATACTTGGTTACAACTGGAAAAAATAATAGGAAAGAGAGATCGCGGACGACAAAGAGAGAAAATACTGGATAGCTTGGTGTCATAGCATGGAAAACAGTCAACAACAGAACTCATACGATGCACTGTGGATAGAAGATTGTGGAAGGACATGATCGCCAACGCCAACCGATATGGCACATGATGATGATGATGATGATAACCACGACGTGTATTTAAGATTAGTACGGAAGGAAAGGAAATTACAGGGCATCCAAAACTATCATCTATAATCGATAGAAGACAATGATCTTATGTTGGTCATGTGATGAGACAACAATATAACCTCAAAGGAACCCATCAGATGTGAACCAAAGGATAAAAGAAAAAGATGCCGACCTAGAGAAACATATAAAAAAAACACTGAGCGCGAGCGGCAACACCAGTAGACATGAGCTTCCTCGCCGAGATTGAACAACTCGCCCGGAACAGGGTCGTGAGACGAGATGCAATGCAGGTCACGTCTAAGGTCTGACACTCTATAACAAAGCTGGGCGAACACAAAGAGTCTAGAATGTGTGTGTTATGTGTCGTCTTTAGCTCTGAAGAACAATAGATAGATAGAACATGTGTTCTTTTTTACACAACAGAACCGACAGTTGCATTTAACTAAAGATCTGTATTATTATATTATGTGTGACAACTTTTTGGACACGTTGTTGGTGGTGCACTTAGCCGTAATCGTTGCCTCAAATTATTATGATTTGCAACTCTAGGTTTAATACTGTCAACTTGTATTATGAATCAAAGTGTTATCAGTATTTCATATTTAGCAGTTACTACCATATGCAGCAAAGCGAACACTTTGTTAATGTTAATTTGGTTAGCAAACTTCATTAATATTATATTCGCAAATCTCTTAGATCAAATACATTATAATAATGCGTGTACTGTGTAACTAGAATGCGACTAAGTAATACAGTATACATCAACAAAGTCAACATAGAAATTTTGCTACGGAACCAATGACCTGTGAGCCCAACGGCCTGACATATACAGTTGTTAGTGCAAGCTTCCCCACTTTAAAACAGAATTAAGATGAGGTACATATGAGCTATCAAGAGCTACATCTTGGAGGTGGGGTCGGCGCACCATCAGCTGCCCAAGTCCTAGTAGTTATACCTCCCCGTGGTCTCTCCCGAGGAGAAAACAGTCTACGTCAAAACAGGTTGGTTAACAGAAACTTGGATGACCCTATTTCCTATAGTGGTGGCTGTTACTGATATAGAAGATCTAGTATTGCAGTACCTCTGGACTGGACTAGTAGTTTCCAAGCATAGCCTGAGGCTAGACAAACCTCAACTTTTCCAGTAATAGCTGGGAACGTCAAGAAAGCCACTACGAACTACCACATCAATGTGTATAAGGACAACCAGTCTAGGAACCACTAGTTCCTGTTGTGTATGATTCTCATCAACATTGCATCCCCCTACTAGTTCCTGTTGTGTATGATTCTCATCAACATTGCATCCCCACACTAGTCCCTGTTGTGTATGATTCTCTCCAATATTGCATCCCCCCACTAGTCCCTGTTGTGTATGATTCTCTCTAATTTTGCATCCCCACACTAGTACCTGTTGTGTATGATTCTCTCCAATATTGCATCTCCATACTAGTCCCTGTTGTGTATGATTCTCTCCAATATTGCATCCTCACACTAGACCCTGTTGTGTCTGATTCACACCAACCTTGTATCCCACCATTAGTCCCTATCGTGTAAGATTCTCTACACTAATGTATCCCACCATTAGTCCCTATTGTGTATGATTCTCTACACTAATGTATCCCACCATTAGTCCTTATTGTGTAAGATTCTCTACACTAATGTATCCCACCATTAGTCCTTATTGTGTAAGATTCTCTACACTAATGTATCCCACCATTAGTCCTTATTGTGTAAGATTCTCTACACTAATGCATCCCACCATTAGTCCTTATTGTGTAAGATTCTCTACACTAATTTATCCCACCATTAGTCCCTATTGTGTATGATTCTCTACACTAATGTATCCCACCATTAGCCTTATTGTGTAAGATTCTCTACACTAATGCATCCCACCATTAGTCCTTATTGTGTACGATTCTCTACACTAATGCATCCCACCATTAGTCCTTATTGTGTAAGATTCTCTACACTAATGTATCCCACCATTAGTCCCTATTGTGTATGATTCTCTACACTAATGCATCCCACCATTAGTCCTTATTGTGTAAGATTCTCTACACTAATGCATCCCACCATTAGTCCCTGTTGTGTATGATTCTCTACACTAATGTATCCCACCACTAGTCCCTATTGTGTATGATTCTCTACACTTGTGTTTCCCACCACTAGTCTCTATTGTGTATGATTCTCTCCACCATTGCATCCCACCACTAGTCCCTGTTGTGTATCATTCTCCCCACCATTACATTCCACCCCTGGTGGTTACCTCCCTGTTATAGACGGTGACTTCTGGATAGTGTTGTCTCAAGCATTTAAACTCACGAATCAAGACGGCATCCCTCACCTTGCCAAAGTAATATCCTGGTGTCCATCTCTGCCAGCGGCTTGGTAGACCGCGGACGTATTTTTTCGAACCATGAGTACAATTCACACTGCTCCCAGTGGGAATCAAAACCGGGTTGTCCGAACGTCTATAGTCGTTGCGTGGTTGTCGTAAACTAAGCAACCGATCTTTCCACCACTGTATCCCACAACTTACCCCTATTATGGACGGGTCTCTCCACTATTTTATCTCACCATTAGTCACTGTTCTGTGTGATCCTTTCCACCTCTGTAAGAGACCTGATATTCTCCCTTAAATGTGCTGGTGCACAGAAATTATCTGAAACTGAGTTCTAATCGAGAACCCATAGTGAAGAAGAAAACAATAAAATCGTTGAGTAATCGTCCTTTGGGAACAATAGAATTGATAAAAGTACCAATCAAATAATGTATTCTAATTCAAAGTGGGACAAGTAACGTAAAGTACGAGACTTGAACCGGCGTCTTAGCACGCGAGTTTACACCCATAATGTGCTCGGCCGCCTATCCAGAAATGTTCGGATATTTCTGTATAGTGTAGCCTCAAGCATCGAAACTCAGATGCGAAGCGACATTTCTCACCTTCCCAGGGTAATACCTTGGTACCCATTTCTGTCAACGGCTGGGTCGACCATGGGGGTATTTTTTTTTTCCAACCACGAGTACAATTCACACTTGACTGGGACAAGTAATTAAGAGCTGATTTATATTTTAGAGGTTTTGACAAAGTTGATTGAAAAAAAATAGTTTGGGTTAATTATTAACCACAATTTGATGAAATTACACCCTTGAGACTGCCTTTTAACAATCAGCCCACTTGCGCAAACTAAGCAACTATTCGGTAAATAAGTACATTTCAGAGCAAGATCAGTTAATTTCGAATATGTTTGTTAATGATCACACTAATGTACAGTAAACGCCAATATTTTCAAAGAATTAATTATCATACTGAGTCTTGTTTGATATAAATATCAATTTAAAAATATAAATTTATGTAAATCAGTAAAATCGTAATGGAAGCCGCTGGCATCGATCAACATTTAGTTGGTCACCACTGATTTAATCTGTGCGGTGTTGATTACTCTCGGTTGTCAATACCTTTCAAGTTGTTAGTTTACACTAAAACTATACTTCGTTTACAATTGCTGCGCTTACAATTACTGCATTTACAATTGCTGTGTTTATAATAGTTGCGTTTACAATTACTGCGTCTACAATTACAGAGTTTACAATTGCAACGTTTACAATTACAGCGTCTACAATTACCGCGTTTACAATTACTGCGTCTACAATTACAGAGTTTACAATTGCAACGTTTACAATTACAGCGTCTACAATTACCGCGTTTACAATTGCTGCGTTTACAATTACAGTGTTTACAATTGCAACGTTTACAATTACAGCGTCTACAATTACCGCGTTTACAATTGCTGCGTTTACAATTGCTGCGTTTACAATTACAGCGTTTACAATTGCTGCGTCTACAATTACAGCGTTTACATTTGCTGCGTTTACAATTACAGCGTTTACAATTACAGCGTTTACAATTGCTGCGTCCACAATTACAGCGTTTATAATTACAGCGTTTACAGTTGCTGCGTTTACAATTGCTGCGTTTACAATTACAGCGTTTACAATTGCTGCGTTTACAATTACAGCGTTTATATTTACAGCGTTTACAGTTGCTGCGTTTACAATTACAGCGTTTATAATTACAGCGTTTACAGTTGCCGCGGCTACAATTACAGCGTTTACAATTACAGCGTTTACAATTGCTGCGTCCACAATTACAGCGTTTACAATTACAGCGTTTACAACATATAATCTTTAAGTCTCGATTACGCTTTTTCTGATGCAAATATTTTTCTTGCACATGATTCCTGGCACTTGGAAAGAGGTGTTGGTCATCTCTTCAATACTCTCAATCTTGCACGTTGTACAACAGTTCCACTGTAGATTTTCTAGTGCCACACCGTCAGGCTATGCAACAGTGTCTTTCTTTGTCCACATATACCTATACTACCTTTTATTCCTCCACTTGATACAATCAATGCCAACCCGTCTCTTCATGAAACACATTTCCCACAATTCGATCTGCACTTTTTTTCGAGATATCAGTAGTAACTAACTGTGTCTTTCTATCCATCTTTTATGAATAAACCAACATATTAAAAGAAAAAAAAATTAATTAATATCCTTCTTTAATTGTAATTTTCTTTTTATACATACAAATGCTATTTTTGTAAAACGAAGAATAGAATAAGAAATAATTTGTGGTTGATTCAAAAGAAACGAAACCGGTATTCATTGCATAGCCTGCAATAATGCTAACAACATTAGTGGTACAGGCAATAATAATGCTTATGAAGGAATCAAGCAATGAAATTAAGAAAATAAATTGCCGCATTGAAAGCTACCACTTTTAATGAAACAAGACACTGATATTTGTTTTCAAGTTGGTATTTTAGTTATAATCATGGACATTTTACATCGTTTATAAATGAACATGTCCTGAGCCTAGTACAACGCAGATGTCCTGAGCCTAGTACAATACAGATGTCCTGAGTCTAGTACAATACAGATGTCCTGAGTCTAGTACAATACAGATGTTGGGAGTCTAGTACAATACAGATGTCCTGAGTCTAGTACAATACAGATGTCCTGACTCTAGTACAATCTACATGTCCTGAGTCTAGTACAATACAGATGTCCTGAGTCTAGTACAATGCAGATGTCCTGAGCCTAGTACAATACATATGTCCTGAGTCTAGTACAATACAGATGTCCTGAGTCTAGTACAATACAGATGTTAGGAGTCTAGTACAATATAGATGTCCTGAGTCTAGTACAATACAGATGTTAGGAGTCTAGTACAATACAGATGTTAGGAGTCTAGTACAATACAGATGTCCTGAGTCTAGTACAATGCAGATGTCCTGAGTCTAGTAAAAAAAAAGATGTCCTGACCCTAGCACAATGCAGATATCCTGAGTCTAGTACAATACAGATGTCCTGAGCCTAGTACAATAAAGATGTTCTGAGCCTTGTACAATACATATGTCCTGAGCTAAGTACAATAAAGATGTTCTGAGCCAAGTGCAATAAAGATGTTCTGAGCTAAGTACAATAAAGATGTTTTGAGCTAAGTACAATAAAGATGTCCTGAGCTCAGTACAATAAAGGTGTCCTGAGCTAAGTACAATAAAGGTGTCCTGAGCTAAGTACAATAAAGATGTTCTGAGCTAAGTGCAATAAAGATGTTCTGAGCTAAGTACAATAAAGATGTTCTGGGCTAAGTACAATAAAGATGTCCTGAGCTCAGTACAATAAAGGTGTCCTGAGCTAAGTGCAATAAAGATGTCCTGAGCTCAGTACAATAAAGATGTCCTGAGCTAAGTACAATAAAGATGTTCTGAGCTCAGTACGATAAAGGTGTCCTGAGCTAAGTACAATAAAGATGTTCTGAGCTAAGTACAATAAAGATGTCCCGGATTCAGTACAATACAGATGTTCTGAGCCCACTACAGTAAAGATGTTCGTAGCCTAGTGCAATAAAGATGTTCAGAATTTTGTAGAATAAAGCTGTTATCAGCCCAGTACACTAAAGATGTTCAGAGCCTAGTACAATAAAAATGTTCAGAATCTGGGAAAATATAGATTTTCAGAGCCTAGTACAACAAAGATGTTCAGAATCTGGGAAAATAAAAATGTTCAGAGACTAGTACAATAAAGATGTCCAGAGCTCAGTACAATAAAGCTGTTCTCAGCCCAGTACACTAAAGATGTTCAGAGCCTAGTACAATAAAAATGTTCATAATCTGGGAAGATAAAGATGTTCAGAGCCTTGTACAATAAAGATGTTCAGAATCTGGGAAGATAAAGATGTTCAGAGCCTTGTACAATAAAGATGTTCAGAATCTGGGAAAATAAAGATGTTCAAAGCCTAGTACAATAAAGATGTTCTGAGCCAAGTATAATAAAGATGTTCAGAGCCTAGTACAATAAAAATGTTCTGAGGCTAGTACAATAAAAATGTTCAGAATCTAGTATAATAAAAATGTTCAGATTCCTCTTCCTCTTCTTCTACTTTCCTTCCTCATCTGACTTTCAGCGTCGAGGGTAGATATAATTTGCGGTCTTTTGCTCTTCTGTTCGCCTCTGCTGCTGTTATGATTCCTAGTTCTTCCAATATTCCATCGACCCATCTTTTTCGTGGTCGACCCTTGAGTCTGGTGTTCACACAACGTTTGTTGAAGGCTCGTTGTGTTGTGTTTTGTTCTTTCTGCCTTGTGACGTGGTCTGTTGTTTCCTTATATATTCTATGGCGGGGGCTATTCCTAGCTTTTTTCTCAGTTCTTCATTTCCGATCTTATCTCTCAGACTGTTTCCTGTCATTCGTCTAACACATTTCATCTCTGTAGAGGTTATTTTTTCTTATTGTTCTTGCATCTAGGGTCCAGGTCTGGCATTGGTACCACAGCGTTGTTAATGAAGATTGTTTTGTATAGTGCTCGTTTTGCCTCCAGAGTTATTTCCTTGTTGGACAATAGTGTTGATAACTGTCCGATGATTTGACAAGCTTTGTTGCATCTTGATTCAATCTCTGCTGTTTGAGAATTATCGTTTGTCATTAGACTTCCTAGGTATTTGAATTCCTCTACTTGTTTTAGTTGTCTGCCTTCTATAGTTATGTTTATGTTCTGTTTATTTTTGGCGACATTCATGACTTCTGTTTTGTTGATGTTGATTTTCATGTTGTATTTTGTGCCAGAGATGTTGAGTTTGTTTAAGTGTTCTTGTAGGTCTTCTATTTTTTCAAGTATTAGTGCCTGATCGTCTGCAAATAGAAGCTCATTGATCTCCTCTGTCTCTGATGGGTTGGCTAGCTTGCATATATAGTCCATGTATGTAATAAACAGTAGGGGGGATAGTACGCAACCCTGTCTTACGCCTGATCTAACTTCGAAGTGGTCTGTTTAGCCTGCTGCTGTTCTGACCCTGCAGCTGCTGTTGACGTAGAGGCTTTTAATAAGGTTGATTAGATGTTGGCTTACTCCGTATGTTGTTAGTATCTACCACAGTTGTTCTCTGTTTACTCTGTCGAATGCTTTTTCCTGGTCAATGAAGGTTATGTATAAATTTTGATTGTGTTCTGTCGTTTTTTTCTGCAAGCTGTTTTAGTGTGAATAGTGCGTCGGTACATCCTCTGTTTTTTTCGGAACCTCATTTGAGAATTGCTTAACTGTAGTTCTATTATTGGTCTCAGCCTTTCTTCCCAAGATTTTGGCGTATAGCTTTCCTACATGGCTGAGGAGAGATATACCTCTATATTGATTGCAGTCTCTTTTGTTACCTTTCTTTTTCCATATTGGTATGATGATTGCCTGTTGCCAGTCTTCTGGGCTTGTTGCTGGTGCCATGCTGCATTAAATATTCTGTGCAACCATTGCATTCCTGTTTCTCCTGCTGCTGCCATTATTTCTATTGGTATGTTATCTATCCCCGGTGCTATATTTCTTGGTGCATATTTGATTACTTCTTCGATTTCCTCTTTCATGATGTTGGGTTCAGTATTTGTGAGTTCTGGCATGGTTTTTGTTGTCTTATTGGTGGTTGGTATGTTTAACAGGTCTTCAAAATATTATTTCCATCTCTGTTGCATACATTGGTTATTTGATATTGGCTGTCCGTCTTTGTCATTTATCAGCTCAGTAGGATCATGGTTTTCTTTTCTCGCTTTTGAGGCTTTTACTGCTTTGTGGCTGTCTTGAAGTCCCTGTTCATGTTTTGTCCGAATTCTGTCCAATTCTTTTCCTTAGCTTCTTTGATCAACATTTCAACCCTTTTTCGAACTAAGGCATATTTTTCATATTTTTCTTGGTTCTTGTTTTCCCTCCAATTTTTAAACAGTTTCTTCTTTTCTTTAATTGCTTTTCAAATTGTTTCGTTCCACCACGGGGTGCTCTTTTTCCCTTCTCTTGTTCTTAGCTTCGTTCCACACAGACTGTTTTAGAGATGTTGGTTACTGTTTCTTTAAATTGTTTCAACTCTTCTTCTACTGTGCATACTTCGTTAGGGAGTTTCTTGAATTCCTCTGTTAGCTTTTCTTCTAGGGGTTTCCTTGTTTCTTGATCTTTTAATTGTTTTATTTTTATTGTCTGTTCTTTTCGCTTCTTTTGTTTGTTTTCGCATATTCTCTTTATTTTTGGCTGTCTTAGTGTGATCATAACCATCTTGTGATCCGTGTCGTCTGTGATATTTGGGATTGCTCTTCTGTTGGCTACTCTTTTCTTGTTAGTATAAAATCTATCTGGCTTCTGCATGTTGTGTCATTCCATTTGTACCAGGTGTATACTTGCGACTCTCTGTGTTTGAAGAATGTGTTGGTGATAAATAAATCATTTTGATTGCATAGATCCAGCAGTCTGCTTCCATTTTCGTTTATTTCAACCGTTTTATCGCCAAAGGGTCCTAAGATATCACTGTTCTCACTGTTGTGTTTCCCAAGCTCTCCATTAAAATCTCCCATCACTAACATGTCGTCGTTTTCACCAGTCTTGTTAATGATTTCATTCAATGTGTCGTGGAATTCTTCGCTGTCTCTTTCATTGTTGTTGCATGGGGCATAGATTTGAATGTAATTTGTTTTTTTTTTTCGATCGTCTTCTAGTAGTTTAATTGTGATAATTCTTTCTGAATGGTATTTTATTTCTAGAATGTTCTTGCGTTTTCTGGGTCGATGATAAAACCTACTCCATGTTTGCTCTTTCTGTGTTGTCGACTTCTGAGAATATTTTCGTGTAGTTCATGAGTATTTTCTTTATCTGTTGTTCTTTTACTCTAGTGTCCGCTAATCCTAGTATTTTAATTTTCCTTTATGTCATTTCTTCTATAAGTTCGACTTCTTTGTTTTTGAACCCGCATATATTTATCGTTGCTACTTTCAGAATCTAGTACAATAAAAATGTTCAGAATGTAGTACAATAAAAATGTTCAGAATGTAGTACAATAAAAATGTACAGAATTTAGTACAATAAAGATGTTCTGAGCCCAGTGCAGTAAAGATGTTCATAGCCTAGTACAATAAAGATGTTCAGAGCCCAGTACAACAAAGCTGTTCTCAGCCTAGTACACTAAAGATGTTCAGAGCCTAGTACAATAAAAATGTTCAGAATCTAGTACAATAAAGATGTTCTGAGCCCAATATAATAAAGATCGTTCTGAACCTAGTACAGTATGGATGTATGCGACCAGTACAATAAAGATATTCTGAGACTAGTACATTTCTGTGATTCCTAAACCGGGGACTAGTTGGTCTCTAGGCAAGACCCCGGCTTCGGAACAGAGAGGTTGTGGGTTCAAATCCCGGCTACACTGATTGGGATTTTTATTTATGATTTCTCTCTGCGGCAACCACCCCTGATCTCAGCAGCGAGGCCCGGCTTGAAATATCAATTACTCATCGACGGATAAATCATGAGTACCTCCGAAGTCGTAGTTATCTGCCTGTGCGGCGAGGGATCCTTGTGCACACGACTGCCAGGGGAAAATGGATTAACGCGCAAAATTCAGTTCCTAGTCTTTAGGGACTTCGTCAGAGTTAAAACCTGGCGAACGAAAAAAAAAACGTGACATTGTTTGTAGGTTGTTTAAATTTGTAACACGAACGACAAACCGTAATATTGTTTGTAGGTTGTTTAAATTTGTAACACGAACGACAAACCGTAATATTGTTTGTAGGTTGTTTAAATTTGTAACACGAACGACAAACCGTAATATTGTTTGTATGTTGTTTAAATTTGTAACACGAACGACAAACCGTAATATTGTTTGTAGGTTGTTTAAATTTGTAACACGAACGACAAACCGTAATATTGTTTGTAGGTTATTTAAATTTGTAACACGAACGACAAACCGTAATATTGTTTGTAGGTTATTTAAATTTGTAACACGAACGACAAACCGTAATATTGTTTGTAGGTTGTTTAAATTTGTAACACGAACGACAAACCGTAATATTGTTTGTAGGTTGTTTAAATTTGTAACACGAACGACAAACCGTAATATTGTTTGTAGGTTGTTTAAATTTGTAACACGAACGACAAACCGTAATATTGTTTGTAGGTTGTTTAAAATTGTAACACGAACGACAAACCGTAATATTGTTTGTAGGTTGTTTAAATTTGTAACACGAACGACAAACCATAATATTGTTTGTAGGTTGTTTAAAATTGTAACACGAACGACAAACCGTAATATTGTTTGTAGGTTGTTTAAATTTGTAACACGAACGACAAACCGTAATATTGTTTGTAGGTTGTTTAAAATTGTAACACGAACGACAAACCGTAATATTGTTTGTAGGTTGTTTAAATTTGTAACACGAACGACAAGCCGTAATATTTTTAGTTAAAGCAAATATGTGTCCATGACATGTTAGTGAGGTAATGCTAGTAAGAAAAAGATCAAATATAGGCAAAATTGATAGTTTCAGAAGAATTCGATTTCTAAACACAAACGTTTTTTTTCTTTTATGTTAAATCTAATTCTAATAACTTTGAATGTACTATCGAAGAAACGCGTGTGCTTTGCCTGCCAGCCAAGAAACAAATAATCTATTAGTAAAACATTAGAGACAAACAACTGTGAAGAACACATATCATGGCTACTACATGTTTAATAGTCCAGGTTAAATATTATTTATGTATCTAACCGTAGAACCTGAATTTATTGGAAGATTACGAGGGTTCAAGCCACATATTTATTTTATTATGTTCACAGAACGCATGCTTGTTGAGTACAGTCATTGTTGCAGTTACAGTAGCCCGGGTAGCCACCTCTCTGGAAATTTGCGCTCTCATTGGGTGTCGAGCACGTCCCATCCACAATCTTGCAAACTGGTAAAAGTACCACAAGTGGTTATTTAGTATACAACAATCCGTAGAGTTATGGCTCTTTGTTTGAATTAAAAAACAAAAATGGTAATACCAAACAAAAAATATCAACTAGTGAATCAAGAGCAATGAATGATGTAAGGGTGGATGTAACGTTAGATGTAATTTACATCCACGAATAAGCAATTTAATGATAAGGTCATATAACCCAACAACAAAACATGCATAAGAGATACATAAGAGAAATGTCAAACCTATCGATAATAAGAGACATATCAAACATATCGATAATAGGAGACATGTCACACTTATCGATAATAGGAGACATGTCAAACTTATCGATAATAGAAGACGTGTCAAACATATCGATAATAGTAGACATGTCAAACATATCGATAATAGGAGACATGTCAAACTTATCGATAGTAGGAGACATGTCAAACTTATCGATAGTAGGAGACATGTCAAACTTATCGATAGTAGGAGACATGTCAAACTTATCGATAATAGGAGACATGTCAAAACATATCGATAATAGTAGACGTGTCAAATGCACGCAAATGAACTTCCAACCGTGGTAAATCTTACAACCCTCCCCCTCCCCCCTCTTTAAATGTGTGTGCTCCATCACTTACGTGAAGCTGTAACCATATCATTTGTACCCTTTCCCGCCACTTTCTCTTCCCCCTCCCCACCCCACCTCGACTCTATTAAAGATCAGCAGTTCTAACAATAGGTACACAAGAATGTGTCTAGTCAAAAGTAGAGCGGCTTGGTGTGTTCTTGAACATTCATTATAATCGTCATAGTGTGCCGACTCCACATCGAAGGCTGGCTACCATGGAGCGCCATTCCGCTCTGTCTCAACCTTTGATGGTGCTGGTTGTTGTAGTTACTCGTCCTTGTTTTTCTTCGTCTGCCTCCGCCTCTTTTACCTTGTATTTCCCTTTCCAAGATTACTTTTAGTAAGCTGTTGTGTATTTTAACGTGCCCCAAAAATATCATTTGTTTTGTTTGAATTGTTTTTTCTAGTTCTCTTGTCATTTATATTGTTGTAAGACTTCATCGTTGTTTTCTTTTCTTTCAATTCAAATCTACCTATTCTTCTATTAATTCACATTTCGAAGGCTTCAATTTTCTGTTCTGTTTTCTTGTCTTATGTCCATGTTTCTGCACCATACATGGATGTTGGCATGTTGAAAAGATATAACATTTTGTTATTCTTTGCTTCAGCCCTGGTGTTATTTGCGTAAATGTTACTATATTTTTTCATGGCATTAAAATTACTTATTTGTTATTCCTTTTTATTTATTTCAGGTTTTGCATTTTATATATATATATATATATATATATATATATATATATATATATATATATATATAGAGAGAGAGAGAGAGAGAGAGAGAGAGAGAGAACAAAACAGGACGTCATGGGTAACGCTAACAGCGTTATTGGGACATTAACGCACGAAATTAGCATGCCCAATCAGAGGAAACATACCAACACGGATGACAACAAACTATAACACAGAAGAGAACGAAATATGCGTACCAGAAAACAACAGAAGAGAGGAAAAAATAAATGAAATACTATTTGCAGACGACCAGGTTCTGATACATGAAACAACTGAGGACCTACAAGAACATATCAACAGGCTAAACAACACTTGTAAACAATACAACATGAAGATCAACATAAGCAAAACCGAAGTAATGGCAATAGCGAGAAAGAAAGAAAAACTAAACATCATTATAGATAATACATCTTTGAAGCAAGTTGACAATTTTAAATATCTGTGTAGCACTCTAACACAAGACAATAACCAAGAAACAGAGATAGATATAAGGTGTAACAAAGCATGCCAAGTTATAGGCCAAGTATCAACATTATTGAAAAACAAAGCAATAACTACGGAAGCAAAAAGGGCAATATACAAATCAATTTTTCTACCAACTCTGTGCTATCAGTGCCAGAATTGGACGCTGGACTCTAGAGAACAATAAGAAAGATAACGACCACCGAAATGAAATGTGTCAGAAGAATGACAGGAAAAGGCTTAAGGGACAGAGTAAGAAACACTGACCTGAGGAAGAAACTCGAAATTGAACCAGCCATCGAATACATAAAGAAACAACAGATAAATTGGTTCGGCCACATAACAAGACAGAAAGAACTAACAATGAATCAAAGAGCCATAAACAAACGCTACGAAAACGTCAGATTAAGAGGAAGACCGAGAAAGAGATGGATAAAGGGAATACTAGAGTCACTAAGAGGAATAACATCAAAAGAGGCCAACAGAAGAGCAAAGAATCGCAGATTGTTTCTCCCCTCGACGCCAACGGCAACAACGGCACGCGAATGGGAGATTAATAGATTAGTGGAATAGAATAAAAATAATAGGTATAATATATAGGCATAATAATAGGTATAATATATAATAATCAGTATTACAGAATAAGTAGAATTAATTTTCAATAATCAACTAAGGATCACGCGCACTCTATCAAATCCTAATGTATTTAATATTCACAACAACAAACACACTTACAATTTTCTGGTAATTCTGTGAAATAAAAGTAAAATTCAATTATTTTATCAGTATAAGTTGTTATCAGTATAAGTTGTTATCAGCATAAGTTGTTATCAATAAATGTTATATTTTCTGGAATTGGTAATTCTTTATTTTAAAAAAAAAGCGCCGCTAATAAGATCTAATATTGGACTACCATTTTGACGTGACAACAAAAACATGTTTCCGTCCTGCGTTGTAAATGTCAAGTGTTGTTCCCCGCACAGCACACGATGGCAACTGTGGTCTTGTTGATAAAAGTCATCGTTACTGTACTCTCTGCCTTTCTCAAATGTCTTGCTTGATCACAAAGGAAGTCACAGTAAAGTTCACGATTACTGCAGCACCCATACGTTTTTGAATTCATTTGAGAATAACGATGCATATAATTATATTAATAAATGAAGTGTGTGTGTGTGTGGGGGGGGGGGGGGACTGATTGGTCTTGAGGCTAAGAGGTTATGAGTTCAAATACTCGCTGCACCAGTTGGGATTTTTATTTGTGATTTCTGTCTGTGGTACCCACCCCTGGTTTCAGCAGGGAAGCACGGCTTGAAAAGTCAATTACTCATCGACAGGAAAAATAAGAGTACCTCTGAAGACGAATTATCTGTCTGTGCGGTGAGGAACCTATGTACACACGGCTGACAGGGAAAAAACGGATTGACACACACATTTCAGTTCCTTGTCTCTAGGGACTTTGCCAGAGGTGAAAGCTGGCGAACGCCAAAAGATATATAAATAATGGGAGTCAGCTTTTTAATTTATAAATATTAAAATATGTATTATAAAATTAATAAATATTTTAAAAAAATATAATTCACCTTGGCAGCGACATGAAGCCTGTTTTATTTATTTTTCACTGAAATAATAACTTATTCCTTTAGGTACTTGTGCAGGTATGTGTTTAAACATAATTCTTTCTTCCATGTTGTTCAAAACACTACGTTTCTTGAATCTGTCTTGTCCTTTGTTTCCCAATAACTGGTTGGCAGTTCCAAAAACTTGCTGATATCTCTAGAGACGTTTTTTTTTTGTTTTGACTTCACTTCTTCTAACTGCACCTCTATAGGTGTAGTTATGTCGATATTTGCAAACATTGTGTCTTGCTCCTCTATAGGTGTAGTAATGTCGATATTTGCAAACATTGTGTCTTAAAACTTACAACAGGTAAACACAAGCTCGATTTTTACCGTAATCTGTGGCTGGATCCCTCGGTGGTTTTAGAATATTGTCTTCATCAGCGGGAAGGCTCTCGATGGAAGCCGCATAGGTCAAGGTTATTACAAACAGCAAGAAAATCAAGACAAAGGAACCCCTCATTCTGATGTGAAATGCGTGAAACTGAAACAAAAAAAGGTATTAATTATTTAGAACAGAAAAAAAGTAAATTAAAAAATAACGAAAAATTATTTACAAAATACCATCATCATTGAGTGCCGTCTCCGCATTGAAGGTTTGCTACCATGGAGCGTCATTTACTCTGTCTCTTGCTTCGGTGGTGCAGGTAATTGACTGACATAGGCTCCTCGCCGCACAGGCAGATAACTCGGTCTTCAGAGGTACTCATATTTTTTCGATGAGTAATTGACTTTTCAAGTCGTGCTTTGCTGCTTTGATGTTACACGTTCATTTTAGTCTTCGTCTGCTTCTGCCTCACCTATATTCTATTTTCCCTTCCAATGCTACTTTTAGTAGACTGCTGTGTCTTTTAACATGCCCCAAAAATATAATTCGTCTTGTTTGAATTGTGTTTATAGTAGTTCTCTTTTCATGCATATTGTTTTAAGACTTAACCGTTTGTTTTCTTTTCTTTCCATCTAATTCTTTCTAATCTTCTATAAATCCACATTTCAAATACTTAAAGTTGTTGTTCTGTTTTCCTGTCTAATGTCCATGTTTCTGCACCATACAGGAATGTTGAGAAGATATAACATTTTACTATTCTTAGTTTTAATGTCTCTTTAATATCTCTTTTACAAAATATATAAAACAGGAATAGGGTTTACAACGAAAAATGCAACAAATACCTTTTCCCGTCGACAGACTTCTGTACTTGTTTTGTTATTCTTGTACGTTGTTCGTCATTAATTTATTCTTTTCATCATTTTATTGTTTGCTCTGTGTTTCTCTGCAGCTGTTGCTGATTCCCTTCAGGCGTGTCGTCATTCTTTTCATCGCTGCTGTGTCTTCATCGTGATGTAGCGGTTACAGAAACCATATATCAGCAACAGTCATACGTTTACATGATTAAGTTAAAGATGAATTCTATAAACAGCTACAATGTCAGATGGATGCAAGACGAGCCAAGGATATTATAATCTTGATGGGAGACCTAAATACTAAAGTAGGATCAGACAATAGAGGCTTCGAAGAGATTATGGTAAACATGGACTTGGAGATATAAACGAGAATGGAGAGATATTTGTGAATGTCTGCGTCCTTAATCAAGTGAGCCTAGGAGTAACAATATTCCAACATAAAAGAATACACAAAGCTACTTGGGTGTCACCAGATCATAGAACGGAAAATCAAATTGATCACATATGTATTAATAATAAGTTTAAGTCATCCTTACAGGATGTAAAAGTATATAGAGGGGTAGATGTGGCTTCAGATCTTCTGTTAGCCAAACTTAAAATTAAACTAAAAAGATATACTACAACAAATAAGGGTAGAAAGTATTTCCATTTAGGGTTTCTTAAAGAACAAGGAATTAAAGATTAATTCGCAGTCACAATATCAAACAAATACCAAGTCCTCCAACAACTAGAAAATACAATACATATAGAAGATCATTGGAAACAGATAAAATATATATGGAAAGAGAAATGCGAAGAAACACTGGGGAAAAGAGAACGCCAGAATAAGGCATGGATGACAAAGGAGACCCTGGATAAAATTAAAGAAAGAGAGAACAAGAAAGCAGACATAAATAAAAGCAAAACAAGACGTAATAAAGCCAACACACAGGAAGCTTACACAGAGGTGAACAAAGAAGTGAGAAGATGCATTAAAAGGGATAAGAGAATATATATATATATATATATATATATATATACTGTATATATATGAACTAGCTAAAGAGGCAGAAGAAGCTGCAAATAAAGGGAATATGAAAGAACTGTACAACAGCACAAAGAAATTAAGTGGAAAATACAAACAGATCAATGCCTTTATTAAAGATAAGAAAGGAAATCTGCTTAGTAATATAAGGCAACAAATGAAGAGATGGAAAGAGCACTTTGAAGGCTTTTGAACAGACCCGGCTCAAATAATCCTCCAGATATACTACCAGCAGAAGAAGAGATCCACGTTAACTGTGGAAAACTAAGCAAAGAAGAAATAATAAAAGCGATCAAGCTATTAAAAAATGGTAAAGCCACAGGACCAGATGAAATTCCTTCGGAAGCCATCAAATCAGATATTAACACCTCTACCAAGATGTTACATGATCTATTGGATAAAATTTGGGAGAGGGAAGAAATACCTAAATACTGGAATGAAGGTTATATGATCAAACTACCAAAGAAAGGAAGTTTACAGGAGTGCACAAATTATAGGGGAATTATGATACTATCTGTGCCAGTAAAATATTAAGCAAAATCATTCTAGAGAGACTAAAAGAGGCCATAGAGAAACATTTGAGAGATGAACAAGCAGGTTTTAGGAAGAACAGATCATGTGCTGATCAAATAACTACTCTACGTATAATAGTTGAACAAAGTTTAGAACTAAAATCCCCACATTATATTGGATTTATAGATTACGTAAATGCATTTGATAGTTTAGACAGAAGATGCTTTCGAAGTTGCTGAGTCATTACGGAATCCCTATAAAGTTTATTAACCTGACAGAAACAATGTAAGAAGGAACGAAATGTAGTGTGGTGCATGAAGGACAGATTACAGAAGCATTTGAAATAAGAACAGGAGTAAGGCAGGGATGCCTTCTGTCTCCATTTCACTTTCTACTGGTGATAGATTGGATTATGAAAATAACTCAATACAACAGAAAGGGAATGCAGTGGTCACTGACCAATCAACTTGATGATTTAGACTTTGCTGATGACATAGCTCTCCTATCACACAGACAGCAACAGATGCATGATAAAATGAGCATACTTGATGAGAGATCACAACAGCTAGGACTGAAGATTAATAGAGATAAGACCAACATTATGAAAATTAATGCAGTTGTCAATAACCAAATAAAATTAGTAGAAATACCTCTACTAGACGTACAATCTCACATATATCTGGGCAGTAATATAGATAAAGAGGGAGGAATAGAAAATGATACAAAATAATGATATTAAAAGCAGGAGGAGCTTTCATTGCACTGGGAAACTTATGGAAATCCAAAGAAATTAGGTTAAATACAAAAATAAATATTTTCAACTCAAATGATAAGTCGGTCCTATTATATGGCTGTGAAACATGGAGAACAACAACATTGATAATCACGAAGATACAGGCTTTCATTAATGGATGCTTACGCAGAATAAAAGGATGGAAACTGCAGAACAAAATCACTAACATAGAATTATGGAAATGCACCAGTCAAATATCAGTGGACAAAGAGATGCAGCGAAGACGATGGCGTTGGATAGGACACACACTGCGGAAGCCAACTGAGAGTATTACACAACAGGCCCTTTTATGGAATCCCCAGGGGAAAAGACAAAGAGGAAGACCAAGGAATTCTTGGAGAAGACAGATAGAAGCAAAGATAAAGATGATGGGGAAGACATGGAATGATCTTAAAAGAATGGCAAAAAACAGAACGACTTGGAAAGTGTTTGATGAAGACCTATGCTCCACTGGGAGCTAAAAAAAAGGTAGAAGATAACGGTTACAGAAACCACATATTAGCGACAATCTTAGTAGTTACACCCAACATATAATTGTGACAATCATGATAGCTGAACAAATAACATATTAGTTGCAATCGTGAAAGTTACACACATCATATATTAGCGACACATCTTTATCTCACTGCTTTATTTTCAAAACCAACCTATGACATCAGATCAACTGACAGAAACCTTTTCTTACCTGTAGCTCTCTATGTTCATATGATTTTAGAAATATTCATAATGTATAGGTAGTCCTGTTTTATATGTTTAATTATCGCTGATCACAAGTGTTGTAACCCATTTATCTTGATTACAGGTTGACATGCTGCATTTTATATCTTAGATAAGTTATCTACATGGACACGATTCATGGCACTGTTAAAACTGTTAACTTCTCATGTATTAAGTCACAAATTGAGGTAATTCTGGGGCCAGTGATTTAGTAAAGAACTGCGCAATAGCTCAGCTTTTCATTTTCAAACAATTGTTGGTAATTGTTCGTTTTATCTTGTTTAATTCTCGCATTAGAACTGTAAGAGCAAACAACTATTACTCTTCTAATATGCTGAGAAGTCCAGAATTCAGGGAATACTCGCGGATCGGTATAACCTTCAGCTCACTTGTTTATTTTCAATTTTAAGGATTTATAGTTTGTTAAGTATCCTACTTCTCTAAGATATTGAAATCTCCAATTAAAACGGTCTTCAACACTAGGGTTGAGATATCTGGAGAAAATATTCACACATATCCGAATAGTGATCTGTATTTCAAATGTGATTCGTTCCAGTAGGTCATAGGTAATTACATTGTCTTTGAGCAATTAAACGCACGTATTCATCTCTGCCATTTTAGGGTATCAAATCTGAACAATGCCTAGCGCTATAACCCTAAAGGGTACAGTTCCTTAATTGCAAGACTGGAAAATATCCTCTTAACTCCCTCTTTTTCCTACGAACAATCAGTATTTCATTTGCTGCTTTTTTTCTTGCTGCTGATTTTGAAGGTGCTGAAGTTCTTTTATAGTTGGATCGTTCCTGTGGCTCTCTCTCTTCTACATCTCGATCACTCACCTGCCACCCCATAGCCATGTCCAGAAACACACATAATTTCGTGTATCGCAAACATTGTTACAAAGTACACAATAGATGTGGGTGCCGCGATAGCTCACTGGTTAGTGAACTGGACTACAAAGGACAAGAGGTAGGGTACGATCCCAACCGACGGCTTCCGGGTTCACCCAGCCTTAAAGGGTACCGGTTTTTTTTTCTGGGTAAATAATTACCGACCACATTACCCCAAAAATCATGTGCCGAAGGTCTGTAAAATTTATGGTCACTAGCACCATATTCCCTATACGCCACTTGGCGTGACAAGGGTACTTTACTTTTTTTTTTTTAACACAATATATTTTTTTTTGCACTCTAGCTCGCGCATGGTAAACACATAATCATCGTTCAAACTCCAGATCGAAATTCTCAGAGGATCTCGTTTTAAATCTGAAACTTTCGCGATCTTAGGTTCTTCGAAGTTCAAAGCTCCACTGTACGCCATTTATATTCTTACATCACCTTCATCGCAAAATTAATTACATTATTCATTAATTTGCGATAGCTCAGTGGTTAGTGAACTGGACTACAATGGACAAGAGGTAGGGTTCGAGCCCAACCGACGGCTCCCGGGTTCACCCAGCCTTAAATGGGTACGGGATTTTTTTCTGGGAAAGTAAAGCGACACGGGCGTAACACCGACCACATTACCACACAAAATCATGTGCCGAAGGTCTGTAAAATTTATGGTCACTAACACCTTATTTCCTATGCGCCACTTGGCGTGACGGGAGCTCTTTACTTTCTTTACTTTACTATTTATAAATTTAATTTGTGTTTGTGTATGTGCAGCTTTTTTGTCCGCACGATTGTGCCCAAACGACTTATCCGATTCAGCGGGTCAACATGTAGGTACTGATAAGACTTCCGCACACTGAGTTAACGTTAAGTGGGATTTTATTTGGCAAAACGTCTTTCAGTTAAGCTGAAAATTGTATGAAAATTTATTGATTTAAAAACAAACCTTTTTTAGTTCAAAAGTTGATACTAACTAGGGTCAAAATCTAAAATGCATTTACATTTGCAAGGTGTTTCAAACTGCGTAATATTTCAATGTGTTAATACATTTGCTTTGAATATTGTATTTTAAAAAAAAACTGAAGATTTATAAATTAAAAAACATAAATAAAATATTTTAATAGCATAAATATAAAATAAATTAAATTACATTTGTAAATTATCTTTTAATGTAAAATAACAGCTTTACGAAAGTAGTATGATCAACAATGCAACAATTAATACAAGTGACATATGTACATGAACATCTTACATTTGTCTGTATCCTGTCTTGTCATTTCCTGATGTGTTGGAATGTCCTGGGATACATTTCATAGTTAGCCTTGTGTCATATGTGCTAATGAAGTTATCTATGTCTTTGATGAGCTGTGTGAGTTCTGGCTTGTTAATGTTACTACATATCACCTGCAGAGCTGAAATGTAATCAATAAAAATGACTATTGTTCTTTTAATTAGTGCTATGGTAACAAAAACAATATTCGGATGGTACAATGCTGTTACAAATAAAAAGACGATTAGAGGCCACAGAGATGGGATTTCTCAGAAGAATGATGAAAGTTCACTGGTCAGATAAAAAGATCAATGAGAGAATTCTCAAAGAGGCCAACACAAATTGGGAACTCCTAAAAAACATCAGAATGAAGCAATCTACATTTTTCGGGCATATAATGAGAAGATTAAAGTTGGAATACTTGGTTACAACTGGCAAAACTGGAAAGAGAGATCGCGGACGACAAAGAGAGAAAGTACTAGATAGCTTGGTGTCATGGCAGGGAAAACAGTCAACCACAGAACTGATACGATGCACTGTAGATAGAAGATTGTAGAAGGACATGAACGCCTACGCCAACCGGTATGGCACATGATGATGATGATGACAATGCTGTTTCTAACGCTGTTATTTTTGCTTCGTAATTGTTGCAGACTTCAATACATAGATCAAATAGTTCTTCTGCTGTTAAATCTGGATAAAGTATCAAATTTCCATATCCAGCTTTGCACACCATCAGTATATTTATTTATTGTTCATGCATGCTGCACAGTTGAGAACTGTTTGATTCTCTTTACAGAACCCATGTATCCACTAACTTTCTGTTAGGAAGATCTTTCTCCATTGTTTTTTTATCATTCATATAGCACCATAGTGGCCCTATCTCTTCTCATCTCTAAAGGTTCTACACTGCAGTGTCTTTCGCATACTTTTAGTAAATATTGTACGTACTGTCTTCTGTGTATTCATCTTTAATTTGCAGGTATTACAATA
Source organism: Megaustenia siamemsis (assembly GCA_032433765.1). Classification (NCBI taxonomy): domain Eukaryota; kingdom Metazoa; phylum Mollusca; class Gastropoda; order Stylommatophora; family Ariophantidae; genus Megaustenia; species Megaustenia siamemsis. Next base: position 62,960,353 of record JAVIAB010000024.1, read on the forward strand.
AGGAGTTTGAGGTCTTTATTTAATTGTGATTTTGTTACCCTAATGTTTTGTTGGCATGCCAGAGCTAGTCAGGGTTTTGGCCAGGTCGTTAATGTATAACAATAGGAGGAAGCAGATAAGTGGTGATCTTTGTGTGAGCCCTTCTTCTAGAATCCCTTTGTCTAATATCATCTTCTTCATGTGCCATACCGGTTGGCGTAGGCAATCATGTCCTTCCAAAATCTTCTATCTACAGTGCATCGTTCTGTTGTTGACTGTTTTCCATGCCATGACACCAATCTATCCAGTATTTTCTCTCTTTGTCGTCCGCGACCTCTCTTTCCTTTAATATTGCCAGTTGTAACCAAGTATTCCAACTTTCCTCTCCTCATGATGTGCCTGAAAAATGTTGATTGCTTCTTTCTGATGTTTTCAGGATGTCTGATATAGATTCATTTAATTTGATTTCGATTGTCCTGTTGATTAGAAAGTGTTTGGCCCACTCAAAATTCTCCTAGTATACCAATGTCTTTAGTTTTCAACTGGAGTCCTTTCACCAGACACGATTATAGGCTTGTTACAGAAAACTAGGACGACTAAGGTATGTTATTTCTTCTAGAACCCACCATGGATTTACTGCATTAACCTGGAAATTTGGTCCTCTGCATTATTCATCATCATTATCAAATACCATGCTTTCTGGCTTGGGTGTTCATGTCTCTCCACAACTTTCAATCTCGACAGCTATTTATCATTTCTGTTGTTGACCTACTGCCTAGTCTTTCTCTTAAGCTGTCTGGTATCTTTTCTCTCTTGGCTCTATCTCTTCGTTCTTCAAATTTCTCAGTTGTTACAATATATTTATATTACAGCTCTTCCCTTCTCACTGCATGGCAAACAAATTATGATTGTTTCTTTCTAATATTGGAAATTAGCTGTATTTTTGTTTTGGCCTCTTTCAGAACGTTTTCATTACTTTTCTTAGCTGTTCATGGTTTTCTCAACATTTTTCTGTAAAACCACATTTGTACAGCCTCCAGTGATTTTCTTGTCTGTTGTCCTATTATCCATGATTCACATCCATATTTTCAGACTGACTCTAATATTTACGAACTCTTTTTCTTGCTTCTCTTGTCAAAAATGGGTTGCACAGTGTCTTCCTAATTTTTTTGGAAAGCTGCCTTTGCCTGGGCCATTCTACATCTCACCTCTGTTGTACATCTACCATGTGAGGTTAACAATATTCCTAGATATTTAAATTTACTTACCAATTTTAAAATTGTTGCACTTATTTTTATTGTGCATTGCGATGATGTATTTTTCTTTTTTATTATCATTACTTCTGTCTTTTTACTATTAGAGCTGAATCCTTAGACTGTATTATCCGCATACCTCAGAGTATTTATATTATGACCTCCAATTGGTATACCAGGCATGCCCCTTATGGATCTCAAAATAATCTCACTATAAATATTAAATTAAAATCTGTTGACAGCACATAACTTTGTCTAACATCCCTGTTTTATTTGTTGAAGCATTCCCAATTGGTTTCCAGTTCTTATGGCCGCTGTTTGTTGCCAGTACATGTGTTTTATTATTCTTAGATCTTTGCTGTCTACGTTTATGTCTTTTAAAATGTTGATTATTTCTTGGTGCTTTACTTTGTCAAATACCTTGGTGTAAACTATGAAACATAGGTATAGATCTGTTTTCACCTCTATGGCTCTTTCTACTAAAGATCTTATGATATAAATGGCATTGCTTGTTCCTTTATCTCTAACAGAACCACACTGTTCATCGCTAATTTCTGGACTGATTTTGTTTCGCACTCTCCACATGATGATTCTTAGTAATATCTTAGTCATATGACTCATAAGGCTTATTGTGCGATGATCACCGCATTCAATCGCACCCGATTTCTTTGGTAGGGCTATGAATATTGATTTGAGCATGTCGTCTGGTATATATCCGCTGTTGTAGATATCATTCAATATTTTTGTTATTATTTCTATTCCAAAATCACCCATGGCTTCAATCTCTTCTTTAGTTATGCTATCTGGTTACGGAGCTTTGCCTGCTTTCATATTGCGCAAGGCATCTTCTACTTCTTCTCTGAGTATTTCTGATCCTTCTCCATTATCCTTAATATTTACTTCCGTTCGTTCATCATTATAAAGATCCTTAATGTATTCTGTCCATCGTTCCCTTATGTTTTCTTGATCAATCAACAGTTCTCCTTCCTTTGATCTTAGACATCCAGTTGTTTTTGATTGCGTTTTTCTTCCTGTTAATTCCTCAATTTGTTTGTATATAGCTTTAGCATCTCCTTTTTGTTGCAATTCGATCTCTTTGCATCTCTCTTTTAGCCATGCTTCTTTTGCTTCATTGCATTTTACTACAATTTCTTTATTTAATCTCTTATACTCATCTTTATTTTCTTTATTTCTTCTTCTTGTATCCATTAGCTGCAAAATATCGTCTGTCATCCATTACTTTCTTGAATTTGTCCTCACTGGTGGTATGAACTCTTTTGATGTTTGTTGCATTGATTCTTTTAGCATTTCCCACTGTTCATCAATGCTTTGTATCTTCTCTATTGCATTGTACCGGTTCTGAATTGTGATTTTATATTTGTCTTGCAGCTTCTCGTCTGATTTTAGTAAATCTAAATTTAACTTGGTGCTAACTGAGGCTCTTTTTGTTGTTTTTAATTTTACTCTAAGCTTTCCCACAACTGGTAGATCACTATTGCAATCTGCCCCTGGTCTAGTTTTCACACACACCAGACTGTTTCTAAACATATTGCTTATCATTATGTAATCAATTTGATTACGTGCGTTGTCCTCTGGGATTTTCCATGTCCACAGACGTCTTGGATGTTGCTTAAACCAGGTGTTTCCTATCATCATGTTGTGTGTTCTTGCCCAGTCAATAAGGTACTCACCTCTTTCATTCCTCTCGCCTAAGTCATAATGACCAACTACTTCTTCAACTCTTTCCTTTCCTACTTTTGCGTTAAAATCCCCTAGAACTATGGTGTTTTCATGTGGTTTGCTTTTATGAAGTGCCTCATTTTAATCGTTGTAAAATGTATCAATTGTTTCCTCTAGACTCTCTGCTGTTGGTACATAAACTTGTATAAGATTTATGTCTATTGGCTTTCCATTCAATTTCACTAAAAGGACTCTGTCAGATATTGGATAAAAGCCTTTCACTGTTCTTGCTCTTTCTGCATCCAAGATGATACCTACTCCTCTTTGGTGTTCAGTACCTCCAGAATAGATTATTTTATGTTTATCAGAATACATCTCCCCTGATCCGGTGTATCTCATTTCGCAAAGTCCCAGTAATTGTAAACCCATTGTTTTCATGTCTTGTATGATGTTTTCTAGTTTACTCTTCTGCATGAGTGTTCTCACATTCCAAGTACCAATCTTTAGAGTTTGTTTTATCTTTATTTTGCTTACAGTAGCTTGACGACGATCGGGTATCACCTGTAGCACATGATGTCCCATACCGAACGAGGATTTTCCATTGGAATCCCCCATAACGTTGCTGTCGTTATTTCTACTGTTGTGGCGATTCATGATTGTACAAAGAAGTTACGACGGTGGTTTTCTGTTGCCTTCCGTCGTTTTGTTTACGGTTGGCTCCGCTAGCCTTTGACTAAAAAGTCTCACCCACAAGGCAGTGGGGTTGTTTTATTTCGGGGTACCCTTCCTTAGCCTTCTACACTCCCGACCTTACCTGCAAGGCAGCAGGGCAGCCACAGGTTGTACTGTTTACTGCATACAGTAGCAGGTAAAATTACCTGTCCTGACCTGAAACCACATTAATCATCACTAATTTATGGGCTAATTTTGTTTCGCACTCTTCGCATGGGGAGCCGCGATAGCTCAGTGGTTAGTGAACTGGACTACAAAGGACAAGGGGTAGGGTTCGATCCCAACCGACAGCTTCCGGGTTCACCCATCTTTAAATGGGTACAGGATTTTTTTCTGGGAAAGTAAAGCAGCACGGGCGTAATCCCGACCACATTACCCCAAAAAATAATGTGCTGAAGGTCTGTAAAATATAGGGTCACTAACACCATATTTCCCTATACGCCACTTAGCGTGACGGGAGTACTTTACTTTTTTTTTTTAACTCTTCGCATGATGATTATTAGTAAAATTCTAGTCTTATACAGCGGGCTAGAAATAACAATAATGGAAGGCATGGTTCCAGGGACGCATTAGGAAGAGACCAAGAAGAAGGTGTGCAGTGGCATAGGCTGGTTGTATCTATTTTGAATTTGGTAAACATGCGATTCCTCATTCTATTGTAGCCAGTGCGTAGGCGAAGTATGATGACTTGATCGCTCCTTGATAGTTGATGGTATCCATCCCTCTCGTTATGCTTTGGGTGTTCTCGTTCCCATTTTTCATGGTACTGACCTTTGAGGATGGATTTGGCTTCATCATAACTGAGCGGATGGTTCTCTTGTGGTAATCTCCCTCCCTCTTTAGTTTATTTGTCTGCGCGTTCGTTCCCGTGTATATTACAGTGTGATGGTATCCACTGAATGACTACTCTCTTAAAGTTATTGCATAGTTGGTCATGGGTTGTTCTCAAGTCATCTAGTTCATTGTTCTTGGAGCTTTTTAGAGCTGATAGTACTGACAGAGCATCAGTCAGGATCACCAATTTATTGCGCATGTTATTTTTGTGTTGAGTAGCCATTGTTGCAGCATCTCTGATGGCCTCAGTTTCTGCTTTAAAGTTGTTTGAGAATTTCCCAGTAGCTATTCACGTGGTGATCTCGTCCTGGTTATTCAGCGTCAAGAACACACCTCCCCCTCCATTTCTGGTGGCATTGGTAGCAGAGCCATAAATCTATGATGATTATTGGTTACAACAAGGCTTTTTTTTAGAAGTAGTATCTCTAGTGGGAAGTTTCCTGAATTCCTGCTAAAATTGGGGATATGCGGTGCCTGAGAGGAGAAAGGGTTGTAGAACCATTAATGTTATCTGAGGTCTTTTAGCAGGACGGTGGTGGCAGTCTCATGTGTACCGTCATCTTCACCTTCACAGTATACACCATGACTGTGATGTCATAGGTTTGAACACCCTCAAACGTACTACTATTCCCAGCTAACAGGCTTCTCTTTGAGTACATCACTAAGTGTATATTTATGTATTTCATGATTTTTATGTAACATTTTTTTAATGAATCAGTTTTCTTCCTTATCATTTGAGAGATTGTTTATGATTCACAGCCGTATATTGCTCTCAGGAAGATGCATGCCCTTAGTAATTTTAATTTTAAGGCGTTCTTGGTTAGCGCCACTTGTTTTTCATGACATTTAGTTTGTGTATTGATCTATTCTTTTTTTCGCTTTTTCTTTTTTCTGGTAATCTATTTTGTTAGTTACTGCAGATCCCAATAACCAGACATTCATAGTTGTTACAGTTTCAAGTTCTTCACTGTTGATGATGCTTGATTTATATTTATACATAATCGAGGCAAACGAGACCACTTCTTTAACCTGTGAAAGAGCCTTGAGAAGTGTAGGGAATACCGCTTCATAGATTACATCAAGACCTCTGACAGCGTACAACATCAGAAAATTTGTAACATCATGAAGATTATAGGCTTTCTAAAACGCCTAAGAGAACTTGTTAAATTACTATATCACGAACAACAAGCAGTTATCAAACTAACAGGCTAAACATTAATTTGCTTTGAAGTAGAAAAATTAGCAAGACAGTGATGTATCCTCTCTCCAAACCTGTTCAAGATCTATGCTGAGAACATCATAAGAAATGGTATAAACAATTACAGATTTCTGAAAAAAACTTTAATCTACATTTGATAATGAAAACGAGTAATGAAGATATAAAAAACAATAAAACATTAAACTGAGCTTATAAACACCATTCTTCATAGGGAATTAATTTATTATTGTCACGTCAAAAGACCCAGCGGGCTAGAAATAATAATGGATCAATAACAGAAGGTATGGTTCCTTCACAACATAAATAATTTACGATATGCGGATGACGCAGTCTTAATATCAGAGACAGAGAACGAACTACAAGAAATGGTAGATATAATAGTAAAAGAAAGCAGCAAGAAAGGTCTCAGTCTGAATAGTAAGAAAACAGCAGTAATGGTTACATCGAAGAAACAATCATCACCATCATGCAGCAAAAAAATAAACAAGACAAATCTGAAACAAGTGCAACGTTTGAAACACTTGGACACAATAATAACATCAGATGGGAGATGCACCACAGTAATAAAAAGCATAATAGCTCATGCCAAAATAGCATTTCAGAAAATGAAAAATATCTTATGCAACAAATCTATGTCAATAGAAATGAGAAAGAGAGTTCATTGGTGCTATATAGAACCAATTCTAATCTAAGGAAGCGAATCATGGACATAGACAAACAAATGAAAAGACGATTAGAGGCCACAGAGATGGCATTTCTCAGAAGAATGTTGAAAGTTCCCTGGACAGCTAAAAAGACCAATGAGAAAGTTCTCAAAAAGGCCAACACAAGAAGGGAGCTCTTAAAAAACATCAGAAAGAAGCAATCAACATTTTTTGGGCACATCATGAGAAGAGGAAAGTTGGAATACTTGGTTACAACTGGCAAAATAAAAGGAAAGAGAGATTGCGGACGACAAAGAGAGAAAATACTGAATAGCTTGGTGTCATGGCAAGGAAAACAGTAAACAAACAAAACTGATACGATGCACTGTGGATAGAAGATTGTGGAAGGACATGATTGCCAACGGCAATGGGTACTGTACATGATGATGATGATGATTGTTCGTAGGCGACGCATCAGGGGCAGACAAAGAAGAAGGTGGTTTCAAGACATCAAGAAGACCTTGAACATGATAAGAGAAGAAGTAGAATATCTGGCTAGAGATAATTCTGCAAAGGAAATGCGATTTTATATATATATATACTATAATAATCATCATCATCATAATTATCATACTCGTGGTGAAACAACAAAGTGCAGTACGAGCTGGCTGCCGTCATAGACTGAACGCGAATGAAAGAAACAATTAAAATTCGTCCAGTCATATATTTAATTTTACAAACATGATTATATGATAGGTAACAATGTAGAATATGAGTGTGTGAATATTCGATGAGTTATCGCGTGGTTGTTATAATGAGTAAGGGTGAGGTAATGATGATAGAAAGTGTTAATGATATTATATGGTGATTAAGCGTAGACAAAGGGAAAGGCTAAAATACCATGTTTTGAGGTAACACACATTTGGTTTTACAGAAAAATATTGAGAATATCGTTGTTGTTTTTTTTTATATCAGGATGTTATAAAAATATGACACAAGAAGTAATGTAATTGTCTAATCATAGTGTGAGAAGGGAACAGATAGAATAGACTATTCGAACAGCACGGACGGACGAGATACAGGGAAAAGAAGATTATCATATCATAAAGCATACAATACGGCAGAACAGAGTTTACACGCAGATGTGGTCATCAAATGCAGATAAGGAAAACTATAGCAAATTATAGTCCATGCCAGTAAACATGGTGCTTTATGATGATAAATAGCTTTGGTAATGAGTAACGCGTTACAATAAAGAACACATAAGAGTTTAATTTGAATAGGTCAAGTTGTGTTTATTTTTCTTAATGGTGAACATTCATATTGAAAGATTCATTGTTCATTTCCCTGCAGTTTTATCTTCTTTCTTCTTGTGCCCATCTGCTATTGCCTTGAAGTCGGTCTATGCAATGCATTGCATGCTTTTACAATAATTCTTACATTCGCATGTAACTACATCATTATTGTCGTTTCGATATTGTGCTTCTGCTTTTGCTTTTGGAGTCGAACACCTTCCATTTATAATTGTACACCCTGTAACAAAAGCCGAATATTGTTCAAATATATATATTGTATAACAAACATGGAGAGAAGGAACACGGTGTAAAACAAATTAGTGCTTATTTTAATTATTATTTAATGTAACATCAAACACACAAATTAAACCCGCACCCACAATAACTGGAGCCACGGAGGCTGAGAAATTAGTGTACTCGCTTCCTGATCAGAAGGTTCCACGTTCAATCCCCATAAGTGTCGAATTATTTATTTTTTTTGGACAGAAAAGTTTCCTGGGTTCACCAAGGCTCTGAAATTGGGAACCAAATATTTTGGGGGGGGGAAGTAAAGGCGGCCTGGCATGATACCGACCACATTACCCAAAAATCTGTTGTGTCATAGAAATATATGGTTACTAATACGATATCCACATCCGCCCAGCAAGACACCGAGAGAATCTCAATGTTCATTCATTCCTTCGCTTTCCGCTCGAGCCGAAGACAGCACATAGTGCGGAATTTATAGTTCGCCACGATTGACATTTTGATGCTTGTTCGTTTAGTTCTTGGCTCTTTACTTGTACCTTCTACTATATTAACTAAACGTGTGTTAGAAGACACAATAATGACGAAATAATAATAATTGGAAGAATGGATGATTTTCAAGAACACTTCAATAACATGATGGGCATACAATAGAACATCAATATCACAAGTTAATGTTACTGAGTTACTTGCGGGTCATCATCATTACCCTCCAAACATGTCCATAGGTGCTCATATCCCCACCTCAGCAAGTCCTGTAGTGTCCAGAGACTGACTACTCCAGTTTTGTGTTGGTTGATAAATCTTCTTATACGCCTACCAAGTTTTTCGTTTCTGACTGTGCCGTTCTTAACTCCCACCTCTTTCATCCGAAGGAGTGACGTGGACTCATGGTTGTCGAAGTTCTGTGCTTCTCCCACATCTCGGAGAAAATTGATGATGTCCACCCGATCCATTGGTTGACCCTCTTCAACGACAGCGCAGCTAGCCAATCTGTCTCCTTCATTTTCCCGTACTCCCGCAGGTCTAGGGAGGTAGACAAAGGTGAGAATCTACATATTTTTACCTTTTGCAATGACTCTACCCATTACCTGCGTACATATCCTGCCTCCACTTTTTTTTATCATACTCATCGAATCACTCAGTATACAGACATGGGTGTAGTCTTGTGTCTCTAATCAGATGAATGCCCTGGTCACTGCCATCAGTCCATTGTCATACTACTAGTGGTCATAACGTCTTCACGACTGTCAAGTCTTCCTTGACTATTATGCTCACCGAGTGTGCTGTAAATGCCCGTGCACTCCTTTATTGTTGTATTACCGATCCATCTGTATTGATGACTGTGTATTTCTCATCGGTGTTATCCAAGATGAGACCGTTGAGCTCCGCATTGACAACGACTGAGTTCTGTTCCCTACATTTCCTGTTGAGTGTGACAATACACGAGAATATGCCCCTGAATGAGGTAGGCACCGGTATCCACTCCTCGAATCAATTCAGAGGAAGAGGTATGTTTACAGCACTCGGAAAAAAATGACAAATAATCAACAACAGAAAAAAACAAAGAACAATATATGGACCGAAGCAGGATCGAACCCGTACTCGATGGCACAGTGCCTTGCCACGAAAAGCCAAACGCTAGGGAACACTGCCACTCAGCTAACTAAAAAATTAGCTATCGTGGACAATATCTTTCGCGCAGGTGTTCTCATGACTATAGCATAAGGCTGCGATCACAGCTCGGAAATACATTGTGTATCTGTATTTTTCCTATTAAGACAAGTATCTCCCGGATAGAAGAGGGCTCAATACATGCGTTGCAGACAAACATTTAGGACGAAACATACCTCTTCATCTGAATTGATTCGCTGATTATCGCCTCGGAAGTTTCTCTCTATAATAATATTCATTTATTATTACTTATCCACTCTTTCCAGCGTTGATATTGGTAAACCCACAAACCTGTTTGATGACATCTTCTGCTCGGCCCACCCATGATGTGCTTCTTTTTATCTTGACACCTTTCCCTGTTTTGAGCTCGTGGTGCAATGCATGTTCTTTATCTGCACTTATCTTCAGGTATCCTCGTGACCTCCAGATCTTGATCCTGTCAATGGTTGGAAAGTCAAGAAGATACCTCATTGCTACACAGGTAGTGTCTCTCGTACACCCCTAGATAATGCGGTTAGCTTCATTCTGTATTTTCTCCAGCCTGTAATTTTGCGTCGTAACGACAGTAAGAATTGCTAGGGCATACTCGATTGGTGCTAGGACTAGTCCCTAGAACAGAAGGGTAACTAGCCTCTGTTTGATGTTGGCAGCGGCCACGACCTTCAGGGCAGCTAATCCTTTGCGAGCCTTTGTTATCACATGGTCGACGCGGTCCAGAAAACATAGACTGCGATTAAACTTAACTCCGAGGAACGCCATCAACCTGTCCCTGGTCACCTCATCATCTAGCTTTCATACTATCGGTGTTTCCGTGTTCAGGTGAACTATGACGATTTAAACAACTCATTTCTATGTGACGTATGACGATTTAAACAACACAGTTCTATGTGACGTATGACGATTTAAACAACACAGTTCTATGTGACGTTTGACGATTTAAACAACACAGTTCTATGTGACGTATGACGATTTAAACAACACAGTTCTATGTGACGTATGACGATTTAAACAACACAGTTCTATGTGACGTACGACGATTTAAACAACACAGTTCTATGTGACGTTGACTAGTTAAGCAGTATGTTTTATGTGACAGTTGACAGCAGTTGAAAGACATCAGGTGTAGTCACTCCCTCTTAATCTGTACACTATAAATGCTGGCATTAAACACTTTGGCCAGTTTTTTTCACGCCATCAGCTAAATCGCCTATGTCATCGTATAGCAGGGAATGTATCGCTAGAAGTGAATGGGGGCCACGACTAGCACATGTGGGAACGAGTTGTATAACAGGGGAAATTGTGTGACCGAGAATTGCACACTAAGAGATGAAGGATGGGGAAGAAAAGATTAAGCACAGAAGTATACTGAAGGAGAAATGACGAAATGGGAATCTATGACGGAATTTGTATGACGTGGAGATAGAAACGGTTGTTAGGAGATTAAGAAGAAAAATTCAGAGAGAGATTGGCAGCCGAAGAGTGAGGATGTGCATTCGTAGACAAGTTGTAGATTAACGGCCATGGAGTTAGAGGATGTACATTCGTAGAGAACAGTCGGACAGTCGTAGATAACGGATGGGCAGTTGAGAACCCAAGAGATGGAACACAATAAATAATCCAAGTTGAGGAGGAACCGGAGGACGGAATGGACCGGCATTCGAGATAAACAGATGAATTCGGCAATCGACATTTGGGAAATGGAGTGATAGCGACATTAGAGCCGGCAATAGAAATACATGTAGTTAGAATAAGGAGAGGCCGTTCGATGGGAGCGGTCTCACATAGGTTAATGCTTAGTTTTCAAGGAATAGTTAGAATAGGGAGAGGTCGCTCGATGGGAGCGGTCTCACCTAGGTTAATGCTTAGTTTTCAAGGAATAGTTAGAATAGGGAGAGGTCGCTCGATGGGAGCGGTCTCACAAAGGTTAATGCTGAGTCCGAACATAAATGCTAGGATAGAAGAGAATAGATTTAGTGAAGAATGAATGCAGTGTAAGTAGAGTGATGAAGTGAACTAATATGACGACATGTATGAATTTACAAGTATAAATAAAGGCTGCCAATCATTTGAAACCTGAAGTTGTTTTCGTGACGTTATTAAGAGCAGTCATACGTTTCACGAGTTGAATGTTTCTTCGTGGAACAGCGCGAAGGTTATCAGAAGACAGAGATTAACGACCAACGGCCAACATACCCTGCATTTATTGGGCTGTGTGCCCTGCATTTATTGGGCTGTGTGCCCTGCATTTATTGGGCTGTGTGCCCTGCATTTATTGGGCTGTGTGCCCTGCATTTATTGGGCTGTGTGCCCTGCATTTATTGGGCTGTGTGCCCTGCATTTATTGGGCTGTGTGCCCTGCATTTATTGGGCTGTGTGCCCTGCATTTATTGGGCTGTGTGCCCTGCATTTATTGGGCTGTGTGCCCTGCATTTATTGGGCTGTGTGCCCTGCATTTATTGGGCTGTGTGCCCTGCATTTATTGGGCTGTGTGCCCTGCATTTATTGGGCTGTGTGCCCTGCATTTATTGGGCTGTGTGCCCTGCATTTATTGGGCTGTGTGCCCTGCATTTATTGGGCTGTGTGCCCTGCATTTATTGGGCTGTGTGCCCTGCATTTATTGGGCTGTGTGCCCTGCATTTATTGGGCTGTGTGCCCTGCATTTATTGGGCTGTGTGCCCTGCATTTATTGGGCTGTGTGCCCTGCATTTATTGGGCTGTGTGCCCTGCATTTATTGGGCTGTGTGCCCTGCATTTATTGGGCTGTGTGCCCTGCATTTATTGGGCTGTGTGCCCTGCATTTATTGGGCTGTGTGCCCTGCATTTATTGGGCTGTGTGCCCTGCATTTATTGGGCTGTGTACCCTGCATTTATTGGGCTGTGTGCCCTGCATTTATTGGGCTGTGTGCCCTGCATTTATTGGGCTGTGTGCCCTGCATTTATTGGGCTGTGTGCCCTGCATTTATTGGGCTGTGTGCCCTGCATTTATTGGGCTGTGTGCCTTGCATTTATTGGGCTGTGTGCCCTGCATTTATTGGGCTGTGTGCCCTGCATTTATTGGGCTGTGTGCCCTGCATTTGTTGGGCTGTGTGCCCTGCATTTATTGGGCTGTGTGCCCTGCATTTGTTGACGGCACACAATAAAGAAATTGTATTGAAAGTACTACCTTTCACAAAAACATACCTTAATTTACATTGTACAATCGTACCATACACCACCTGGATCAACAGCACGAACGGCATAAGAAACGTTGAAATTTAACATCCTTGTGACAGATATCGGTAATGTCACCAAGAACTACTGGTAGCTAATTTTAATATTTAAATTTTAAAAATAAAATAGCATAAATATATTTTTTTAATGACATAACATATGAATGTAAGAGTAAAGCAATTATGAAAGAGCATTGATTGACATCTATTGAAATTGCTTGAGAAACTGACAATCATGTTTATTTTAATGTCTATGTTAAATTAATAGTTTACTTTTAATTCAATATCGTGTCATTGCTTACAAAATACTATTGTCCAACAAGGAAATAACTCTGGAGGCAAAACGAGCACTATACAATACAATCTTCATCCCAGCGTTGTGCTACCAATGCCCGACCTGGACCCTAGATGCAAGAACATTAAGAAAAAATAACCTCTGCAGAGATGAAATGTGTTAGACGAATGACAGGAAACAACCTGAGAGATAAGATGAGAAATGAAGAATTGAGAAAAAAAAGCTAGGAATAGCCCCCGCCATAGAATATATAAGGAAACAACAGATACAATGGTTTGGCCACGTGACAAGGCAGAAAGATCAAAACACAACACAACGAGCTTTCAACAAACGTTGTGAGAACACCAGACCCAAGGGTCGACCACGAAAAAGATGGGTCGATGGAATATTAGAAGTACTAGGAAACATAACAGCAACAGAGGCGAACAGAAGAGCAAAAGACCGCAAATTATATCTCCCCTCGACGCTGAAAGGCAGATGAGGAAGGAAAGAAGAAAAGAGGAAGAAGCTTACGAAATACTTAATGAATTTCAGAGGTAAGGCATCAAGATGCACCAAGATGCGTAGAGATGCGAAGCTGCTGTAAAGCTGATGCTAATGGCGATACTAAAAAAAGGAAGAAAAAAAGTGGTATAGTGACAGCTTTACGTGGTAATGGACGAAACAGAAGTCGACGTTTCGGCCAAGTAGGCCTTCATCTGGACGAACAACAGCTTATCGACGATAAATCCCTTCCTCCTAGCGCGTCCCGTCTCATCATCCCAGACAGTGCTCTAGGCAAACCTACCTTCTACATGCTTCCTAAAATCCACAAGCCCAATAACCCTGGTCGTCCCATTGTTTCAGCATGTAGTTGTCCTACAGAACATATCGACTATCTCGACAGCATTTTCCAACCCATAGTGACATCCCTTCCCACCTACGTCAAGGACACTAATTATGATCTCACTACCCTCTCTTCTCTTTCCCTTACCCCTGCACGCTCGTACCGACTTTTCGTCCTCGACGTATGCTCTCTGTATACCTCTATCCCTCATGCTGATGGCCTTATAGCTCTTCAATTCTTTCTTGACCAAAGAAAACATCCATCCGTGGATACTTCTACTCTCCTCCGTCTCACTGAACTTGTTCTCAACCTTAATACTTTCGAATTCAATGGCCAATTCTATGACCAGGTGAGTGGGGTAGCAATGGGAACCAAGATGGGTCCTAGTTATGCTTGCCTGTTCATGGGTTACCTTGAACATCAAATACTGAATAGGGGGGCCTCGGTAGCCTAGTTGGGAAAACCACCCGACTAGACTACCGACGTTCGGACAACCCGTGTTCAATTCCCGCTGGGAGCAGTGTGAATTGTACTCGTGGTTGGAATAAAAAAAAATACCCCCACGGTCGACCCAGCCGTTGGCAGAAATGGGTACCAGGGTATATTATCCTGGGAAGGTGAGGAATGTCGCTTCGCATCTGAGTTTCGATGCTTGAGGCTACACTATACAGAAATATCCGAACATTTCTGGATAGGCGGCCGAGCACATATGGGTATATACTCGCGTGCTAAGACGCCGGTTCAAGTCTCGTACTTTACCTTTACCTTATCAAATACTGAATTCATACCGTGGCCCCCTTCCCATTAAATACCTCCGGTACATCGATGATGTCTTTGGACTGACTGACTTGCCGGAAGATGACATCTCCAGGTTCATCGACTACATTGGTAACTTTCACAAATCCATCAAGATTACATCTTATATCTCTACCTCGTCCGTCACTTTTCTTGATCTGGTCGTCTCCCTTGGTACCTCCAGCCTCCACACTTCAGTCTTCTATAAACCCACGGACGCCCACTGTTATCTCCTATACACCTCGTTTCATCCATCTCACTGCAGAGATTCCATTCCATATTCTCAATTATTACGACTTCGTCGTATCTGCCAGGATGATCACGATTTTCTCCAACAAGTCCACCTGATGTTAAATTTCTTTAGGCGTCGTCTCTATCCTGATTCGGTTCTCCAATCCGCCTTTAAGAGAGCTCTCGATATTCCCCGTTCGGTGGCACTCACCCCATCCACCCGCCGTTCCTCTGACAGGACCATATTTACACTCACTTACCACCCCCATAACTTGGCTGCGGTGAGGATCCTTAACCGGTATCGCTCCATTCTCCACTCAGATCCTACTACCCGCCTACTTTTCAGTGATCCTCCTTTGGTCGCCTTCAAACGCGACAGGAGTCTGAGAGACATTCTTGTCACTAGCCGCCTCCCCCGCTCTAACCACAAACACCTTGGTACTGTTCCTTGTGGACGTCGAGTTTGCAGAACTTGTGACTACGTTTTTTGCACCGATTCGGTCTTATTCCCTAATAAGCGATTCGACATCAAGGAGGGGTTAACTTGTGTGTCGCGTAATATCATCTACACCATAATATGCAAGCACTGTCAGATGACGTATGTGGGTGAAAGTGGACGACATTTGAGTGACAGAATTTGTGAGCATATTCGTGATGTTGAGCAAAAGACTGGCAGCTCGGTGTTTGCCTATTTCAACTCCCCTGGACATAGTGGTAAACTCGACATGCAAGTTACTGGCATTGTCTCATGTCACTCTAGCAATAGCAGCAGGTTCGCCCTTGAGAATCGCGTTATTGCCCAGTTGGGTTCGCTGTCCCCCCAAGGAATGAACATATAACTCTCATACTCATAGGACACCCACTACATATTTCATACCCCCATGCGCTACTTAACCTATCTATCTATCTATCTTTCGTTCGCTCGAAGTATTGTCTATATCAGCAATGTCGTTTCCTGTATGAATTTTACTGTCTTTTGTAATTCTTGCAGTGGCCCATATAGTTTTGTCTGTAGTGTTGTATCTATGGGCCAATGGATTTTCCTCAGTCTACTATATTCAGTGCAGTCTTGAAGTATGTGTTCAGCAGTCTGGGGTGCCTGTCCACATGTACAAGTAGTTGATGTGCCGATCTTGAATTTTGTATACATGTGACTATGGAGTCGATTGTGTCCTGTTCTTAGGCGTATAATGATAACTTGTTCATATCTATTCATATTATGAAAGGCATCCTGATTTGGGGCTTGTGGTCCTCTGATTGATTTGATTATCTGTTTCTTATGATGGTATGTGACTGGTGTATCTAGTTGTGTGCCTGTTGAACCTTCCTTTGCCAACTGATCTGCTTTCTCATTTCCTGGTATTCCACAGTGAGACGGGATCCACTGCAGGGCAACCCTGTGGTGCTTGCAGAGTTCATTCAATAAGGTCTGCAGATGTGGTAATTTTCTGGATTGTAGTGCCTGGAATACTGATCTTGCATCTGTCAAAAACACTACAGGCTGTGGGCTAAGATTACTGTTCAGCAGTTTTTCTATTGCCAACTTTATTGCTTGTATTTCTGCATCATAATTGTGACAATATTTCCCTGTTGCTATTTTATTCATATCCCTAGTGTTATTTGGGTACTCTATATATGCACCTGCTCCCCCATTCTTTACTGCATTCTGTGCTGATCCATCTGTGTACACACGGATCCATAGGTCTTGTGGGTATTCTTCATCCATGAAACTGAGAGTTATTGTTTTTCGCTGTAGACTATTTTGTTCCTCTTTGTCAACTATTCCTTTCACTTCTGTCCGTATTTGAACTGTTAATCCTGATTCATCTGTCCGGGGAGTCTGTTCTGGTATAGGCAGAAGGGGTTTAACAACTCTTGGCATGTCTGGTGTTTGTCTACTAATACGCTTGGCTTGGTGGATAAAACTGCTTCTCTTAAGTCGTCCCAATGCAAGATTTTGGAATCTGTCCTTCATTGGATGTCTCGGCATGCATACAAATTTTTCTGCCTGTATCAGCACCTTTGTGTCTCTCCGTTCTCTCAGTGCTGGTATCCTCCACAATTTCTCTATCTCCAATATTGGTGTTGATTTCATTGCTCCTGTGATGACCCTAAGTGCCTGGTTTTGTACTTTATCCAGTTCTTGCAATGTGGTGTTTGATGCTGAGCACCATGCTGATGATCCATATTCTAAATGTGGGCGTATACTCTGTTGGTAAACTTTACTGAGTATTTTCCCACTCGCACCCCATGTGGTTCCACACAACTTTCTTAGAATAGCCAATTTCCTCCTTGCTTTTTGGGTTGCCTTATTTATCTGCTGTTTCCAAGATAGTTTGTTATCAAATGTAACTCCGAGATATGTAGCTTGTATGTCTTTTTTCACAGTCTCATTGTTTATGTAGATGGCTCCTGCTTTTTGTTTTGGGGAGAGTGTGAAAAGTGTAGTACTGCATTTGTCTGTATTGATGCTGATACACCATCTATTTGTCCATGAATTCAGTGCATTCATAGCTCTTTGTAGCAATTTGGAGGCCACTGTTGCATACTCCTCTGTGCACCACATTACCAAGTCATCAGCATACATTGCCACTTTGATGCCATGTGGTAGTTCAGTAACTAGGTCATTGATGTAGATCAGAAAAAGTGTTGGAGATAGTACCCCTCCTTGTGGAACGCCATGGCGCAACAAGACCTTTTTACTCTTAAGACCATCCAGTTGCACTCTGGCTCTCCTGTTATGCAGTATGCTTTGACCCATTTGTACATCCTGCCATTTACTCCATAATTTCTCAGTTTCTTCAAAAGCCCTTCCTTCCATACCTTATCAAATGCTTTCTTTAGGTCTATCCATGCTGCTAGTACCAGTTTCTTTTCTTGAAACGCATCTTCAATTTCCTGGGAAAGATAGGTTGCTTGATCTTCGGTAGAGTAACACTGTCTAAAGTCTGCTTGTTGTGGGACAAGGAGATTTTCACTTTCCAGGTACCACTGCAGTCTGAGATTGATTATACGTTCCATTGTTTTACACAAACAGCTTGTAAGGCTGATTGGTCTATAGCTGGATGTCATTGAACCATCTTTTCCTGGCTTTAGTAATGGTATCATAATTGCTTCTCTCCATGCCTGTGGCACTCTACCTGTGATCCAGCAAATGTTGTAGATCTGCAGTAGTTTTGCTTTAGCTGCAGTTCCCAAGTTCTTAATCATTTCATTGGACACTCCATCACTGCCGGTGACTTTTTCATTTTTAATTTGGATATTGCCAGCTCTAGCTCTCTTTGTGTAATGGGTGTTTCCATGACTTCATGTGTGGTCTCTTCTTGTCTTGCATTTTGTTGTTTTAAACGGGTCTCTTGTCGTTTTTCTAGGCTAATTTCAATATTATTGTCATTTGCAAAGGAGTCTGCAAAGTAATTTGTGCATGTTTACCTGTTAGAATGTTTCCATCCTTCTTCAGTGTAATTTTGGTGTTCCTTTCTGTACCTTCATCATTCAGCTGTTTTACAAGTTTCCACACTTTTCTTGTGTCTCGTTCAAGATTCAAGGACTCTGTTTTCTCTTTCCAGCTTCTCCGTCTGGCTTGTAGTTTAGCCCATTGAAATTTGGCTTTAGCATGCTGGTAGTTGTTGTGGTGTTCCTGGCAAGGGTTATTTTCTGCTTGCTTTCGAGATGTTTCCATGTCATTGTGCAGTTCCTCTAGTTCACTACTCCAGTATGGTTTGTAGTGTTTCCGTGCCCCTCTAGGTATTGTTTCACTGGCAGCTTGTATTATTAGTCTACTGAATTCATCAACTATTTTGTTGATGTCTCTATCTGTATTTATATCTTTAGTCAGTACACTGGTAGTGTTGATACATTTTCCAGTCTGCCTTATTGTAATTCCATCTGGAGAGAGTGCTGCTCTCCCTGATGGCCTTATTTTGTACCACTAAAAAGACTGATCGGTGGTCGCTGCCTCCAAGTTGTTTCCCAACAATTCGTGTGATATTCCAATCCAGGTCTGGTGAATGGAAAGCAAGGTCTGGTGTAGATGTGGTATGCCATGATCTGGAGTAGAATGTTGGTGGATCTGTTGCCTGGTTTAATAGTATAAGCCCATTGTCATCCTGCCAATTTTCAAGCTCTTCACCTCTCTTGTCCATATGTTCATAGCCCCAGCTCTGTGAATGGCTGTTAAAGTCTCCACATATAATTATTCTTTCTTTTAATGTAATTGTGTCTAGTGCTAGTGGGCGGTCACTCGGACAGTAGTAGTTAAGTAGATGGAAGTCTGTATTTCCTGTCCTGAGGTGCAGTATTTGATATTCCGCCCCATCCATATACACTTCAATCTGACATGCATTAATGTTGTTCCTTACAAGAGTCAGTATTCCGCCCTTTTGTCTGTTTTTCCTGTCAGATCGGTAGCACTGGTATCCCCTAATCTTCAAGGCTATGTCGTTGTTTAGATGGGTTTCCTGCAAACAGCATATGCTTATTTGTTCTTCATGCAGGATATTTTCTAATTCTATCTTTTTACTGTACCCATCTCTTTTGCTGTTGATGCCTTCAGCATTCCAGTGCATTATTTTTAGTGGTCTTATTTTGGATTGGCCAGTAGCTCTATTCTCTCGCCCCCTGACTCCACAGAGCGGTTGAGAAGGACATCCAGTAATAGAGGTTGGGCCCTTTCGAGGCTGAGGGCCCGGCGCTGCACCTGCCTGAGTGTCCATCACAGGGCGAGTGCCATATCGATTTGCGGTTATAGACATACTTCCATTTGCGTTGAGTGCGTGGCATCCTGGTTGTTGTGCGCCTTTTGGCTGGTTGCCTCCGACTTCAGCACTTGAACTTGCTAGAGCAGACTGTGGTCTCGCTCGGTTGTAGGAAGGCCTGGCCAGTCTTAGTTTTCAGTCCATGGTGACTGTTAAGCCCCATCCCCACGACAAGGAGCTGGCCTTGATGAGGTACTTAACCTATATATGTGGATATATTTGTCTGCACATGTATTGGCACATTTGGGCTCCTTTGGGTTTTTCTTTTGTGGGCCTTGCGGCAATATATGTGCCGACTTATGCTTGTACGCATGCATTATTACATACACATACGTATGTTTACACATCGGTTCGGGGTGCATATACAGAGTTAGACGTGCATAGTTTACACATATCCTGTACCCACCTCTCCATATTTTTAGAACCCTTTCTTTCCGTCTTCTCACCTGACTTCCTGGCTAGAGAGATTTATAGTCGGTCCTGCCGTATCAATTCAGTCGATTTGGAGACTGACCCAGCTCAGGAACACAGGGAAGTGACCATTTTTTTTATTTTTCCTCTCTTTAGTATCTAGCATATTATCGCCATGTAGTTAGATTTGTTAATATATCGTTATATATAATTTTTGTGTTTGTTGTTCGTCCAGATGAAGGCCTACTTGGCAGAAACGTCGACTTCTGTTTCGTCCATTACCACGTAAAGCTGTCACCATACCACTTTTTTTCTTCCTTTTTTTAGTATCGCCTTAATGAATTTCAGTCAGACATGGTTTTTGAGGTGTACGAATATCATGAAAAAGCTAATAGCAATACTAAAAAAGAGGAAGAAAAAAGTGGTATGGTGACACCTTTACGTGGTAATGGACGAAACAAAAGTCGACGTTTCGGCCAAGTAGGCCTTCATCTAGACGAACAACAAACACAAATATATATATATATATATATATATATATATATATATATATATATATATATATATATAAGGATATATTAACAAATCTAACTACATGGCGATAATATGCTAGATACTCAAGAGATGAAAATAAAAAAAAGAAGTCAATTCCCTGTGTTCCTGAGCGTGGTCAGTCTTCAAATGAACTAAATTGATACGGCAGGATGACCAACTATAAATCCCACTTGACAGCCTGTCAAGTGAGAAGACGGAAAGGAAGGGTTCTAAAAATAGGGAGGTGGGTACAGGATATGTAAAAACTATGCAAATCTAATTCTGTGTGTGTACCCCGAGCCGATGTGTGAAAATGTGTATGTAACAATGCATGCGTACAAGCATAAATCAGCATATATATTGCCAAAAGGCCCACAAAAGAAAAACCCAAAGGAGCCCATAAGTGCCAGTACATGTGCAGATAAATATATCCACATGTATAGGTTCAGATGCGCATGGGGGTATGAAATATGTAGTGGGTGTCCTATGTGTATGAGAGTGATATGTTCATACCTTGGGGGGACAGCGAACCCGACTGGGCAATAAGGCGATTCTCAAGGGCGAACCGGCTGCGATTGCTAGAGTGACATGAGACAATGCCAGTAGCTTGCATGTCGGGTTTACCGCTATGTCCAGGGGAGTTGAAATGGGCCGACACCGGGCTGCCAGTCTTTTGCTCCACATCACGAAGATGCTCACAAAATCTGTTACTCAAGCGTCGTCCACTTACACCCACATACGTCATCTGGCAATGCTTACATGTTATGGTGTAGATGCTACTCCGTGACACACACGTGAAACCCTCCTTGATGTCGAATCGCTTATTAAGGAACAAGACTGAATCAGTGCACAGCACGTAGTTACAAGTTCTGCAAACTCGACGTCCACAACGAACAGTACCAAGGTGTTGGTGGTTAGAGCGGGGGAGGTGGCTCGTGACAAGAATGTCTCTCAGACTCCTGTCGCGTTTGAAGGTTTTATACATATTTCATACCCCCATGCGCATCTGAACCTATACATGTGGATATATTTATCTGCACATGCATTTGCACATTTGGGATCCTTTGGGTTTTTCTTTTGTGGGCCTTGTGGCAATATGTATGCTGATTTATGCTTGTACGCATGCATTGTTACATACACATTTTCACACATCGACTCTGGGTGCACACACAGAGTTAGATTTGCATAGTTTTTACATATCCTGTACCCACCTCCCCATATTTTTAGAACCCTTCCTTTCCGTCTTCTCACTTGACAGCCTGGTCAGTGAGATTTATAGTTGGTCATCCTGCCGTATCAATTTAGTTCATTTGAAGACTGACCACGCTCAGGAACACAGGGAATTGACCTCTTTTTTTTATTTATCTCTCTTGAGTATCTAGCATGTTATCGCCATGCAGTTAGATTTGTTAATATATCCTTATATATATATATTTGTGTGTTTTTTGTTCGTCCAGAAGAAGGCCTACTTGATCGAAACGTCTACTTTTGTTTCGTCCATTACCACGTAAAGCTTTCACCATACCACTTTTTTCTTCTTTTTTTAGTATTGCTATTATCATCAGCTTTACAGCAGCTTCGCATCTCTACGCAACTTGATGCATCTTGATGCTTTACCTGAAGAAGCTAATACACGTTTAGAAAGATGAATACATTCTATAGGGGTGTAAACAGTTTGAAGATTCGGAAGGTAGGTTTCTTTCAGAAATACAACTGAGAGAAACAAAAGCAATTAAAAAAAACGTTATAAAATAAAAAAAATGGAAGACGTTTATTAAAGTATTACAACATGAAACATGTAAGTATTGTAAAAAAAAAAAAAAACTTACATTCTTTTGGCACTGTTGTGGATGAAATGAAAGAAAAATATGTGAATATGATATCACAATAATGAATGACTGATATTCATAATTGTTAAAATTATGTCTGTAACCACCACTCACCTCTACCACGCTAAAGTCTTCCCATTTGATCGTGTATTTCTATTTGAAGCCATACGACACGTTGTTCATGATCTAATCACTTTTGTTTTTGCTCCAATTTTTTATTCTCATGTTTAACCTGATTAATTAATCTCTATTCTCCTTCCTCGTTTCCTCATTTACCTTTCAACGCCCATGGCAGATACAGTTAACTGTATTATGCTATAATGTTGACCTCTCCTATTTTTATGTTTCACAA
This sequence comes from Megaustenia siamemsis, assembly GCA_032433765.1. Lineage (NCBI taxonomy): Eukaryota > Metazoa > Mollusca > Gastropoda > Stylommatophora > Ariophantidae > Megaustenia > Megaustenia siamemsis. Next base: position 62,983,148 of record JAVIAB010000024.1, read on the forward strand.
ATGTTTCTAAGTTTCAGTCAGTCCATATATTAGCAATCGTCCTTGGATCTGGTGCTTTCGTAGCGTTTGATGAAGTTTCGTTTAATCGAATCCTGATCGTGTTGTAGTTCACATGTGGCCACACTATTGTATCTCTTATTTTAAAAAATATATATTTTATATTACCGTAGAGCAAATAAAACTACAAATAATGTCCGCAACAAAAACCATTGTATTAGGGCAGATTCAAGCAAGAAAAATCCTGAGTTTTCTCCCTCAAATTCTTAACTAATCCTTTTATTTTTTTTAATATATCTACATCAACGGCAACTGCGCGATCAAACCAGCAGTAGCCTACGTAGATCACTTCGAAGTTAGGACAGGAGTATGAGAGGGGTGCGTTATATCTCGCCTATTGTTTATTACTTACATGGACTACATATGTAAGTTATTCAACTTACTCTCGACAAATGACATTAACAAGCTTCTAATGGTTGATTATCAGAAGCTAATATATGGGAGAATAGAAGACGTACATGAATACCTAAATAGGCTTAACATCATAGGCACCCAACACAAACTGGTAGATGACATTCTTAATGAAATTTGGAAATAAAATCGCATTTTATATACAACGACTTCCAATTGTATAGGACTAAAGAGATTCTGCATATTCCATCATAAATAATGACAATGAAAATAATATTGAGAGAAAATAATATCTTGATCACGTCTAAATCCATATTGTTATAATAACACTTATGTTCAACTTATTTTATGTTTACGGAACATGGACATTAGCGTAAGAAAACAAATGCATTTCAGATATTTTAGTACAAGCATGAACAGGGTACATTTTTACTAAAATGCCAGTAAACGAGCATGAACCGTAAACAAAATCGACACAGAAACTGAATGATAACTTCACTAAATAATCGGGTCTTGAATTCGCCATCTACAAAAAAATAAAGACATTCAGTCAATGGGAGGAAACTTGTTGATTCCACTTAGAGAGTCCTTTCGACTCAAGACCAAGTTCTGGTTAAAAGTAAACTAAATAAACAACAACAACATCTTGACCAAAATATTTACTGGTTTAGCAAACAATTACATGTGTCTGCTTAAAAAAAACCCACCATAATTTAACAATTCGAAGTAACAAATAGATGTAAGAGTAAAGCAATTGTGAAAGAGTATTGATTGAAATCTGTTGAACATGCTTAGAAAAATTACAATTATTTGTATTTTAATATCGATGTTAATTTAATAAATTACTTTAAATTAAGTATGGTGTCATTGCTTACTAAATAGGCAATGAATTTCAGTCAGACATGACTTTTGAGGTTTACGAATTTAATTAAAAAGCTAATACACATTTAGAGAGATTAATACATTCTATAGGGGTGTACACAGTTTGAAGAAACGGAAGGAAGGTTTTTTTCAGAATTACAACAGAGAGAAACAAAAGCAATTACAAAAAACGTTATGAAATTTAAAAAATGGAAGACGTTTATTAAAGTATTACAACATGAAACATGTAAGTATTGAAAAAAAAAAAAAACTTACATTCTTTTGGCACTGTTGTGGATGAAATGAAAGCAAAATATGTGAATATGATATCACAATATTGAATGACTGATATTCATAATTGTTAAAATTATGTCTGTAAATACCACTCACCTCTACCACGCTAAAGTCTTCCCATTTGATCTTGTATTTCTATTTGAAGCCATGAGACACGTTGTTCATGATCTAATCACTTTTGTTTTTGCTCCAATTTTTTATTCTCATGTTTAACCTGATTAAGTAATCTCTATTCTCCTTCCTCGTTTCCTCATTTACCTTTCAACGTCGATGGCAGATACAGTTAACTGTATTATGCTTTAATGTTGACCTCTCCTGTTTTTATGTTTCACTAATGTTTCTAAGTTTCAGTCAGTCCATATATTAGTAATCGGCCCTTGGATCTGGTGCTTTCGTAGCGTTTGATGAAGTTTCGTTTTATCGAATCCTGATCGTGTTGTAGTTCACAAGTGGCCACACTATTGTATCTCTTATTTTTAAAAATATATATTTTATATTACCGTAGAGCAAATAAAACTACAAATAATGCCCGCAACAAAAACAATTATATTAGGACAGATTCAAGCAAGAAAAATCCTGAGTTTTCTCCCTCAAATTCCTTAACTAATACTTTTTTTTTTTTAATATATCTACATCAACGACAACTGCGCGATCAAACCAGCAGTAGCCTACGTAGATCACTTCGAAGTTAGGACAGGAGTATGAGAGGGGTGCGTTATATCTCGCCTATTGTTTATTACTTACATGGACTACATAAGTAAATTATTCAACTTACTCTCGACAAATGACATTAACAAGCTTCTAATGGTTGATTATCAGGAGCTAATATATGGGAGAATAGAAGACGTACATGAATACCTAAAAAGGCTTAACATCATAGTCACCCAACACAAAATCAATATTATCAACGGCATAACAATCATTCGAACTTAACATCGTCGTCGCAGACAATGGTAACATCATCAAGAGTTACTGGTAGATGACATTCTTAATGAAATTTGGAAATAAAATAGCATTTTATATACAAGGACTTCCAATTATATAGGACTAAAGAGATTCTGCATATTCCATCATAAATAATGACAATGAAAATAATATTGAGAGAAAATAATATCTTGATCACGTCTAAATCCATATTGTTATAATAACACTTATGTTCAACTTATTTTATGTTTACGGAACATGGACATTAGCGTAAGAAAACAAATGCATTTCAGATATTTTAGTACAAGCATGAACAGGGTACATTTTTACTAAAATGCCAGTAAACGAGTATGAACCATAAACAAAATCGACACAGAAACTGAATGATAACTTCACTAAATAATCGGGTCTTGAATTCGCCATCTACAAAAAAATAAAGACATTCAGTCAATGGGAGGAAACTTGATTCCACTTAGAGAGTCCTTTCGACTCAAGACCAAGTTCTGGTTAAAAGTAAACTAAATAAACAACAACAACATCTTGACCAAAATATTTACTGGTTTAGCAAACAATTACATGTGTCTGCTTAAAAAAACCCACCATAATTTAACAATTCGAAGTAACAAATAAATGTAAGAGTAAAGCAATTGTGAAAGAGTATTGATTGAAATCTGTTGAACATGCTTAGAAAAATTACAATTATTTGTATTTTAATATCGATGTTAATTTAATAAATTACTTTTAATTAAGTATAGTGTCATTGCTTACTAAATAGGCAATGAATTTCAGTCAGACATGACTTTTGAGGTTTACGAATTTAATTAAAAAGCTATTGTTATTGTTATTGGTTATGGAAGGCCTCGGTATCACAGCAAACGAATTAAAATCCATAATTGCTCAACCGCCCGTGTCAGTGGAATCATCCGAATTACTAACTCATCTCCCAAACAAAGAAAGGTAACTGTAGTCCCCATCGTAGCAGTCTCAGCACACGCCAAAAGACATAAGGCGAAACCGCGCAGAAAGTGAACACAGCCAACTGTTTCCTGTCATACGATATCATCATTCATCGTAAACAAGCGGGATATCGAAGCAGGATCAAAACGGATGAGACACACAGCTCACGGTGTGCACAGAGCACTTAACTCAGTAGCTCCTGCAACAAGCCGGACTTGGAATATGAGGAAACTGCAAGAAGGAACACTTTTCAGACATAGCCTTCAATGGTTCCTGCCGCCTATCCACCATATACCATGGGAGTTCACGTCCTCCCGAAAATGATGATCGTCATAGCACTTGATGATGTTAGGCCGTCATTGATGACTCCAATTCCAAACATATAGACACACAGTGGTGGTAAGTTATCATTTCCAATCCAACAGAAGCCACATGACCTGTAGTTAGTAAAACCACAGAGAGAATATGATTTTGTGACCTTCACTGATTCACTCTTAGATGTGAATGTGTAGTTTACACAAGAGGAGAAATTTTCAACTACAGTGATCCCATTTAAGGCAATTCTGGGATAGCAAGGCAAGTCACCTTTATAGCAACAGAACTTGATAATCTCCGCTCCCTTCTTGTAGCTGCCGCCACACGATTCTGATGTCTCATTAACTTGGACATCATTCAAGAACAATGTCAGATTAACATTCCATAGATATGGCTCTGCTGATGAAATGCTTGGTGCAACAGTTGTATCATTCATACTGGAGGCTCCTGGTCTGTGGTCATTAATATCACAGACGGCACATGATGTTGTTATATTCAGTATTTCTTTCTGGGGTGTAAATATGTGGCATACACATGGAGAGTGGTTTGTGGTCACAGTAATCCCATTAAAGGCAATTCTAGGGTAGCATGGCATAGCTGTTTCAGAACAGCACAATCCTATGATGTTTTTTGTGTTCGCTATAAAGCTGCTGCTGCTACACAATCCTGACCAATTATAGGTGTGGACATTATTCACTTGCAGTGACAAAACTGCTTTGTTTACATCATAAACCTTTGGAAGTGAATCATTTATGGGACTAATAGTACAATTTATTCTTCCATCGGGGATATCTTCATTGAGTCCCCAAAAAAGGTCTTTGGTTAAAAAGCACATATGCTTTTGAGTTAAACACACAATGAGCCCACTTCATAGATTCAAAATGATCCTTGCTAATGCCAACCGTTTGCACAAGTTAGGTTCTTAGCTACCAACGTCACAAACGTTTGAAACGAAGCCATCGAATTAACGACTTTATCTACAGCGAAGGTTAACGAACTGTGAACAAACATTTATGTTCAAACCCTTGAAAACATTTTTAAAAATCTGCCAACTCGCAGCAATAACATATATCGTGTTGTTCAATGTAAACATTGCTTAGTCCATAGCTCGAATATAAATAAGCTGCGATTTTGGTGCGTCCCATGACGTCATCCCATAAAAAAGCTAATACACGTTTAGGAAGATGAATATATTCTATAGGGGTGTAAACAGTTTGAAGATTCGGAATGAAGGTTTCTTTCAGAAATACAACAGAGAGAAACAAAAGCAATTACAAAAAAACGTTATAAAATTTAAAAATGGAAGACGTTTATTAAAGTATTACACCATGAAACATGTAAGTATTGTAAAAAAAAAAAAAACTTACATTCTTTTGGTACTGTTGTGGATGAAATGAAAGCAAAATATGTGAATATGATATCACAATATTGAATGACTGATATTCATAATTGTTAAAATTATGTCTGTAACCACCACTCACCTCTTCCACGCTAAAGTCTTCCCATTTGATCTTGTATTTCTATTTGAAGCCATGAGACACGTTGTTCATGATCTAATCACTTTTGTTTTTGCTCCAATTTTTTATTCTCATGTTTAACCTGATTAAGTAATCTCTGTTCTCCTTCCTCGTTTCCTCATTTACCTTTCAACGTCGATGGGAGATACAGTTAACTGTATTATGCTTTAATGTTGACCTCTCCTGTTTTTATGTATCACTAATGTTTCTAAGTTTCAGTCAGCCCATATATTATTAGTAATCGACCCTTGGATCTGGTGCTTTCGTAGCGTTTGATGAAGTTTCGTTTTATCGAATCCTGATCGTGTTGTAGTTCTCATGTGGCCACACTATTGTATATTTTATTTTAAAAAATATATATTTTTATATTACCGTAGAGCAAATAAAACTACAAATACTGTCCGCAACAAAAACCATGTATATTAGAACAGATTCGAGCAAGAAAAATCCTGGGTTTTCTCGCTCAAATTCCTTAACTAATCCTTTTTTTTTTTTTTAAATATATCTACATGAACGGCAACTGCAAGATCAAAACAGCAGTAGCCTACGTAGATCATCATCATCGTCATCATCATCATCATCATCATCATCATCATCATCATCATCATCATCATCATCATCATCATCATCGAGTGCCGTCTCCGCAACAAAGGTTGGCTACCATGGAGCGCCATTCTGCTCTGTCTCTTGCTTTGAGGGTGCAGGTTATCACAGGCTGATTTGTCCATCTTTTGATATTACTCGTTCATGTTTGTCTTGGTCTGCCTCTGCCTCTTTTACCTTGTATTTTCCCCTCCAGGATTACTTTTAGTAGGCTGATGTGTCTTTTAACATAGCCCAAAAATCGAATTTGTCTTGTTTGAATTGTGCTTAGTAGTTCTCTCCTAATTTTTAGTTGTTTTAAGACTTCATCGTTTGTTTTCTTTTCCTTCCATCCAATTCTACATATTCTTCTATATATCCACATATCAAATGTTTCAATTCTCTGTTCTGTTTTCTTGTCTAATGTCCATGTTTCTGCTCCATACAGGAATATTGAGATGATGTAACATTTTGCTATTCTTAGTTTTAGCCCTGGTGTTATTTGTTTTGATGTTAGTATGTTCTTCATGACTTTAACATTACTTTTTGCCATTCCTAATCTTTTGTTTATTTCAGTTTTACATTTTCCATCATTTATTATAGTATGTCCAAGGTAGTTGTAGTTCTGAACTGTCTCCAGGTCTATTCCTTCGATTTAGATATCCACTGTTGGGTTTTGAGTATTTACTTTGTTTATGATTATAGGTTTAGTCTTTTTGATATTCATATCTAGTCCATATTTTTTGCTTGTCACGTTTATTTCATTAAGTAATTGTTGTTGATCTTTATGATTTTCTGCTACTAGTACAGTATCGTCAGCATATCTTAGGTTATTGATTATCTTACCATTAATTTGTAGGCCTGGCATCTCTCTGATGTTTTTTTAATATTTGCTCAGTGTATAGATTGAACAAGCTTGGTGATAGGATGCATCCCTATCTTACTACTCTTTTTATATCAATGGGAGTAGAGTTCTCTTTGTTATATTTTGTTATTGCTGTTTGCTCCCAGTATAGATTACATATTAGTAGTATGTCCATGTCATCTAGATGTATCTTGATCTACGTAGATCACTTGGAAGTTAGGACAGGTGTATGAGAGGGGTGCATTATATCTCGCCTATTGTTTATTACTTACATGAACTACATATGTAAGTTATTCAACGTACTCTCGACAAATGACATTAACAAGCTTCTAATGGTTGATTATCAGAAGCTAATATATGGGAGAATAGAAGACGTACATGAATACCTAAATAGGCTTAACATCATAGGCACCCAACACAAACATGGCACCCAAAACATGTACTAAAGTTATAAAACATGTATTATCATCAAGTACCATGCCTGCTGGCATAGGTGATCATGTCTCTCCACAACTTTCGATCTCGACAGTTATTTATCATTTCTGTTGTTGACTTTCTACCAACACTTTTCTTAAGCTGTCTAGTATCTGGCCAAAAAATGATGATTGTTTCTTCCTAATTTTGGAAAATAGCTCTCTTTTTCCTTCGCCCTCGTTCATGGCGTTTTCATTGCTCGTCTTAGCTGTCCATGGTTTTCTCAAAATTCTTCTGTAAAACCACATTTCCACAGCCTCAAGTGATTTCGTGTCTGAAGTCATATTGTGTATGATTCACCACCCATATGTTTAGACTGGCTCTACATAACATTTAAGAACTCTTTTTCTTGTTTCTATTGTCAAAAATGCATTGCACAGTAACTTCCTACTTTTTTAGACAGCTGCTTTTGCTGAGCCATTCTGCATCTCACCTCTGTTATACATCTTCCGTCTGAGGTTATTATTGTTCCCAGAGATTTAAATTCATTGAGAACATTAAGGACGTAAAAACCGCAATAAAAACTTACTTTTTTTTGGTTTTCCTGTGGATGAAATTAAAGTAAAATATGTGAATATCACAACATAATGTGACCGTTCCTTATAATTGATTCCGTTATGTCTGTAACCACTCAGTTATTTCACCCTATGTCTACCCGCCTAATAGTTTTTTTTTTCTATTTCAAGCTTATGGATACGATGTACATAGATATATTCCAATGTGTTCTGTTCAGTTTAGAAATTTACTCTGTCGTTTAACCTGATCAATCTCTCTTCTTTTTTCTTCCTTACTTTATTTGCTCTTTCATATTGCTAATCAATTAAGCAAGTTATTTTTATGATAACATAGCGTTTAAGGTTTAAACTTATCGTGAAAAATAGCCAACACACATTTACGAAAAGGAATACATTGTTTAAATGTTGAGGCAGTTTCAAGAAATATAATGATTTTGTCTTTCAGAATGGAGTAGAAACAAAAGCAGTACCAAAAATATCATCATCATCACTGAATGTCGTCTCCGCATCAAAGGCTTGCCACCATAGACGCCATTACGCTGTCTCTTGCTTTCATGGTGCAGGTTGCCATTGGCTGACGTGTCCATCATTTGATGCTACTCGTCCATGTTAGTCATGGCCTGCCTATGTCTCTTTTACCTTGTATTTTCCCTTACAAGTTTACTTTAAGTAGGCTGCTGTGTCTTTTAACATGACCCAAAAATCTAATTTATTTTCTTTGAATTGTGTTCAGTAATTCTCTTTTCATTTTTAGTTGTAAGACTTCATAATTTTTTTTCTCTTATTTCCATCCAATTCTTCTATAAATCCCCATTTGAAAGGCAGCAAATTTGTCAATCCAATTTTAAAAACGTCATAAAATAAAATAATTGAAGACATGTATTAAAGTAAGAAAACAGTATACACTAAATTACTGCAAACAAAAATAATAACTTACGTTTTTTTGTTGCTACTGTGGACGAAATCAAAAGAAAAGTATGTGAATATATCAAAATGTTATATGATTGCCCCTCATAATTGATTACATTATGTTTGTGACCATTCAGCTATACCACGCTGGTCTACCCGTTTGATCTTTTATTTCCCTTTTAACCCCACGGACACGTTGGTTTTTTATCTATTCCATTGTTATGTTTCCGTTTCGCAATTTTCTCTCATCTTTAATGTGATTAATGGCTGTTCTTCAATCGTTCCTCATTTGCCTTTTAATATCGAGGTGTCGTATAGTTATCTGGCTTAGCTTACGTTTTGATATTCGCCTTTACTGTTGTTATGTTTCCTCAACATCATAATCATCATCATCATCATCGAGTGCCATCTCCGCAACGAAATTTGACTACCATGGAGCGCCTTTCTGCTCTGTCTCTTGCTTTGATGGTGCAGGTTGTCATAAACTGATCTGTCGATCTTTTGATGTTACTCGTCCATGTTAGTATTGGTCTGCCTCTGCCTCTATTACCTTGTATTTTATCCTCCAAGATCACTTTTAGTAGGCTGTTGTGTCTTTTAACGTAGCCTAAATATCGCATTTGTCTTGTTTGAATTGTGTTTAGTAGTTCTCTCTTCATTGTTAGTTGTTTTAAGACTTCATCGTTTGTTTTCTTTTCTTTCCATCCAAATCTACCTATTCTTCTATATATCCACATTTCAAAGGCTTCAATTCTCTGTTCTGTTTTGTTGTCTAATGTCCATGTTTCTGCACTATATAGGAATGTTGAGAAGACATAACATTTTGCTATTCTTAGTTTTAGCCCTGGTGTTATTTGTGTTGATGTTAGTATGTTTTTCATGACATTAAAATTACTTTTTGCCAATCCTTTTCCTTTGTTTATTTCAGTTTTACATTTTCCATCACTGGTTATAGCATGTCCAAGGTAGTTGTAGTTCTGAACTGTCTCCAGGTCTATTCCTTCAATTTTGATATCCACATGATATCCACATGATGGCGGCTTTGAATGGCTGGCTAAACTACGCAGGACATGTCAAAGAAGGAAGTCCCCCTTCTACAGTACACACAGCTGTGGTCAGAAAGAGCGGAAGATACACTCAGTTGACAACGGTCTTAAGTGCAGGTGCTGGAAATTATGATATCGAGCTGAAAGTACAACAGGGACCAAAGATCGTAATTGATCAGAACCAGTCAGAAAGTAACGGCAAACTACTGATTGTAGACTGCCGGAGAAATCATGACAATCTCACTAATAGCAGAGAAGAAAATTGATTATTTCAAAACAATGCTACAGAAAAATGATTAAGATATCACGGATGATGAAAAAAAGCAACGAAGACATATACAATACTTAAACAGTAAGAAGATCTGGCTCATAAACTCCAATCTACGGAGGTAATTAAAATATTATGGCCACGTCAACAGGCACATTGGGTTGGAAATAACAGTAATGGAAGTTCTTGGGAGACACATCCAAAGCAGACCAAGAAGAAGGTGGTTATAAGCCATCAAAGAGACCTTGAATACAACAACAGACAAAGTGAGATATTTTGCTAGAGACATACATTTTTTCATACGGGCTTTGGTGAATGCAACATTTTGACACGCGACCAGATGATGATGAAGCTGCTGTCCCGTATAATCACATCACACCCTCTCCTGGACAAGTATACACATGAGGAGGAAAGTTAGATGTTCATTTTTTTCTCCACAAGAAACACCTACGCATGCACCAATTAATAGTTATATAAATTTCTTTAAATTAAATAATCAAGGGACTACAAATTAAGTAAGCAGGGCAATTGAGTTAGAAGGCATTGGATGATTAATCTTATAATACATATTAATACACATGTTGAAAGAAGAATACATTGTATAGAGATGAAAGTAATTGCAACAAACAGAATGAATGTATTTTTCAAAATACAGAAGAGAGAAACAAACGCGGGATTAAAATCATACAATAAAATGACAGAAGACATGTACTAAAGTTATAAAACATTTATTATCATCAAGTACCATGCCTGCTGGCATAGGTGATCATGTCTCTCCACAACTTTCGATCTCGACAGTTATTTATCATTTCTGTTGTTGACTTTCTACCAACACTTTTCTTATGCTGTCTAGTATCTGGCCAAAAAATGATGATTGTTTCTTCCTAATTTTGGAAAATAGTTATCTTTTTCCTTCGCCCTCGTTCATGGCGTTATCATTGCTCGTCTTAGCTGTCCATGGTTTTCTCAAAATTCTTCTGTAAAACCATATTTCCACAGCCTCAAGTGATTTCGTGTCTGAAGTCATATTGTCTATGATTCACCACCCGTATGTTAAGACTGGCTCTACATAACATTTAAGAACTCTTTTTCTTGTTTCTATTGTCAAAAATGCATTGCACGGTAACTTCCTTTTTTTTTTTTTTTGGAAAGCTGCTTTTGCCTGAGCCATTCTGCATCTCACCTCTTTTCTACATCTTCCGTCTGACGTTATTATTGTTCCAAGAGATTTAAATTCATTGAGAACATTAAGGACGTAAAAACCGCAATAAAAACTTACTTTTTTTTGGTTTTCCTGTGGATGAAATTAAAGCAAAATATGTGAATATCACAACATAATGTGACTGTTCCTTATAATTGATACCGCTATGTCTGTAACCACTCAGTTATTTCACCCTATATCACCCTATATCACCCTATTTCACCCTTTCACCCGCCTAATAGTTTTTTTCTATTTCAAGCTTATGGATACGATGTACATAGATCTATTCCAATGTGTTCTGCTCAGTTTAGAAATTTACTCTGTCGTTTAACCTGATCAATCTCTCTTCTTTTTCCTTCCTTACTTTATTTGCTTTTTCATATTGCTAATCAATTAAGCAAGTTATGTTTATGATAACATAGCGTTTGAGGTTTAAACTTATCGTGAAAAATAGCCAACACACATTTACGAAAAGGAATACATTGTTTAAATGTTGAGGCAGTTTCAAGAAATATAATGATTTTGTCTTTCAGAATGGAGTAGAAACAAAAGCAGTACCAAAAACATCATCATCATCACTGAATGTCGTCTCCGCATCAAAGGCTTGCCACCATAGACGCCATTACGCTGTCTCTTGCTTTCATGGTGCAGGTTGCCATTGGCTGACGTGTCCATCATTTGATGCTACTCGTCCATGTTAGTCATGGCCTGCCTATGTCTCTTTTACCTTGTATTTTCACTTACAAGGTTACTTTAAGTAGGCTTCTGTGTCTTTTAACATGACCCAAAAATCTAATTTATTTTCTTTGAATTGTGTTCAGTAATTCTCTTTTCATTTTTAGTTGTAAGACTTCATAATTTTTTTCTCTTATTTCCGTCCAAATCTTCTATAAATCCCCATTTGAAAGGCAGCAAATTTGTCAATCCAATTTCAAAAACGTCATAAAATAAAATAATTGAAGACATGTATTAAAATAAGAAAACAGTATACACTAAATTACTGCAAACAAATATAATAACTTACGTTTTTTTGTTGCTACTGTGGACGAAATCAAAAGAAAAGTACGTGAATATGATATCACAATGTTATTTGATTGCCCCTCAAAATTGATTACATTATGTTTGTGACCATTCAGCTATACCACGATAGTCTACCCGTTTGATCTTTTATTTCCCTTTTAACCCCACGGACACGTTGGTTTTTTATCTATTCCATTGTTATGTTTCCGTTTCGCAATTTTCTCTCATCTTTAATGTGATTAATGGCTGTTCTTCAATTGTTCCTTATTTGCCTTTTAACATCGAGGTGTCGTATAGTTATCTGGCTTAGCTTACGTTTTGATATTCGCCTTTACTGTTGTTATGTTTCCTCAACATCATCATCATCATCATCATCATCATCGAGTGCCATCTCCGCAACGAAATTTGACTACCATGGAGCGCCTTTCTGCTCTGTCTCTTGATTTGATGGTGCAGGTTATCATAAGCTGATCTGTCGATCTTTTGATGTTACTCGTCCATGTTAGTATTGGTCTGCCTCTGCCTCTATTACCTTGTATTTTATCCTCCAAGATCACTTTTAGTAGGCTGTTGTGTCTTTTAACGTAGCCTAAATATCGCATTTGTCTTGTTTGAATTGTGTTTAGTAGTTCTCTCTTCATTGTTAGTTGTTTTAAGACTTCATCATTTGTTTTCTTTTCTTTCCATCCAATTCTACCTATTCTTCTATATATCCACATTTCAAAGGCTTCAATTCTCTGATCTGTTTTTTTTTGTCTAATGTCCATGTTTCTGCACTATATAGGAATGTTGAGAAGACATAACATTTTGCTATTCTTAGTTTTAGACCTGGTGTTATTTGTGTTGATGTTAGTATGTTTTTCATGACATTAAAATTACGTTTTGCCAATCCTATTCCTTTGTTTATTTCAGTTGTGCATTTTCCATCACTGGTTATAGTATGTCCAAGGTAGTTGTAGTTCTGAACTGTCTCCAGGTCTATTCCTTCAATTTTGATATCCACATGTGGATTTTTATTATTTTCTTTGTTTATGATCATAGTTTTAGTCTTTTTTATATTCATATGTAATCCATATGTTTTGCTTATCATGTTTATTTCATTAAATAATTGCTGTAGATCTTTATGATTTTCTGCTAGTAGTACATTATCTTCAGCATACCTTAGGTTATTGATTATTTTCATATTATAATGTTTAGGCCTGGCATTTCTGAGATGTTTTTAAAGATTTGATCAGTGTATAAATTGAACAATATTGGTGATAGGATGCATCCCTGTCTTACTCCTCTTTTTATATCAATGAGTGTAGATTTCCATTTGTTATATTTTATTATTGGTGTTTAAAAAACTATCTTCTTTACGACACATAGTACCATTGCTGGTGTATGTCGAGGGGCAACGATAGAACCAGAGGGATAAAGGCCGCTTGATCAAGCAGTCGCCACGACGTGTGCGACTCAGGATTTTTATTTCACCCCCGATATAAAAAATCCTTTCTGTCTACGGCGGGCTTCGAACACCGTACGTCAGCTTTTCAGCTAGCGGAACAGTGGTTTTAGCCGCACGGCCACGCGCACCTCCCCACTATTGGTGTTTGCTCCCAATAAATTACATATTAGTCGTATGTCTATGTTATGTAGATGTATCTGTTTAGGTATTATATAAGTTGTTTGTGGTGTATTCTGTCAAAAGCTTTGGTGTAGTCTATGAAGCAGGCGGGAGCCGCGATAGCTCAGTGGTTAGTGAACTGGACTACAAAAGGACAAGAGGTAGGGTTCGATCCCAACCGACGGCTTCCGGGTTCTCTCAGCCTTAAATGTGTACCGGATTTTTTCTGGGAAAGTAAAACGGCACGAGCGTAATACCGACCACATTACCCCAAAAATCATGTGCTGAAGGTCTGTAAAATGTATGGTCACTAACACCATATTCCCTATACGCCACTTGGTGTGACGGTGGCTCTTTACTTTTTTTTTTTTATGAAGCAGGCATATATTGGTTTGTTTACTTCTGTGTACTTTTCGATTAATGTTCTCATACAGAATATGGCATCTTTTGTCCTATTATTTTTCATAAATCCAAATTGCTGCTCATCTAATTCAGCATTGATTTTATTCTGAATCATTCCTTGTATGACTTTTAGTAACATTTGTGTTACTTGGCTGATTAGGGTCATTGTTCTAAAGTCACTGCATTCAACTGCACCATTCTTTTAAGGCACTGCAATGAAAGTTGTTTTTAGTTCATTCGGTATGTATTCTGTATGGTATATGTCATTGCATATGTCTGTGATCACTTCATTGCAAAAAATGGCTAGTGTCTTTATCTGTATATTACCAGGTCTTGCTGTTTTTCACTTTTGTCATTGTTTGTATAGCTTTTTCCACTTCAGATTTTAAGATGTTATAACTTGACGTACATTTTATTATTGATTTTTGTTGTCCCTTTGATCATGAAATAGTGCTGTTACGTACTCCTGTCATATATCTATTATATCTTTTTATCTGTTAGCATTTTTCCTTTTTTGTGTCTGAAATGCATCCCCTTTCTGAGGCTTTTTTATTTGTATTAATCATTCTCTTTATTTCTGTGTGATTTCTCTTAAGTCTTATTTGCTTTCCATTGTTTCTGCTTCTATATATTTTTGCCTGAGCCAATCTTCTTGTGCCTTTTTGCACATTTTGCGTATTTCATTATCTATTTTATTGTATTGGGCAGTGTTCTTCGCTTGTCTTCTTCTATTTTTTCTAAGATGGTGTTAGTTATCCATTTTTGTTTTTTGTTCCTTTCTTTTTTGGGTAAAGTTTCGCAGGTTTCTTATATGCTTTTCTTTATACACTGCCATTTCGTTGTTACTTTTTCATCAGGATTTTCTCTTCTATATTGCCTTCAATTCCTTCTTCTAACATCTTCTGATATGTGTTTTTTTTACTTGTATTGTTTAAGTATCTTTAATATTTTTATGATTTAAAGCTGTTATATTTAGTGGTATTGTTAATTAATTAGACTTTTGCTTGGTTCTCTTTAGTACTTTCATTTAAATCATTACAGAATTGTGATCTGAATTAATATCTGCTCTTGGATAGATTTTGGCTTTCTTTACGCTGTTGTGGAACCTATCTTTTATCATTATGTAATATATTTAATTCCTTCTTAACTCCAGGGCATTTCCATGTGTATAGTTTACTTTTTTCTTGCTCCAAGTAGGTGTTACATATTATCAGCCTGTTTTATTCACAGAATTGTATTAATCTTTCTTCTCTGTCATTTGGCTGAGCCAGTATGTTTCCTAGTTATATGTTTCCTAGCCAGTATGTTTCCTGGTGTTTCCAATTATCCACTAATCCATAGTTTAGGTGGTCGGCCTTTGGATTGGATGTTTCCGTAGCGTTTGTTGTGTCAAATTTTGATCTTTCTGTCTTACCATGACGAGTAAATTATTTTATCTTGTGTTTCTTTATGTATTAAATAGTTGCAATTTTAACTAGTTTTCTTCTTACTTTGTCACTTCAGATCGTATCCATCAAGCTATTTCCTATCATGCGCCTAATTCATTTCAATGTAATGTTAATTATTTTTCTGACTGTTCTTAAGTATAACGGCAGGTCCTACTTTCGCAGAACACACCGTTAGAATTAAGATCGTATTATAGAGTGCCTGTTTTACCAATATAGTTATTTCTTTGTTGTACTACTTGAAATCCACTAAAAGGAGCACTGGATAATATTTATATTTTTCTCTACAATTTTTTTTCTTTGCGTTTTAGTTTTGACCAGATGTTGAAATCTCTGTCAAAGTACCGCATATATTCCATGTGTTCTTCATGACTGGATTGTCGCCTCCGGTAAAATTGTCTTTTGATATATATTTAATGGATTTCATAATTGTGTTAATGGGTAGGAGAAATGAAACATCTACCGACAGAATTAACTAGAAGAATCAGAGTAGAAACCATAAAAGAGATAACTGATATGGAGAAAGTCTTTACGCTCAGATAGAATAAATCATCTGGTTTGTATAAGATGGTAAAATGCCTTGGAGTCCATACATTTAATGCATGTAAGAAAGAAGAGATGGGCACCGAGCGCGAGGCAGATCCAGGATAAGATGACTTGTCCGTATTAGAGAGGCTTTCTAATATCGTGACATGAAAATGGTGGAGACTGCAAGAGGAACAAGACCTGGAACTTTTTATCTCGATCACACCTGAAATAATATGTGCGAACAAGTTGAATAATATGCAGGATAGTTGATCTCAATACTCTCTAACTATCAATTCATGTATTTTTGCTAAGTTAACAATAATCGAGTTGTCTTCTAAAACTGATCACATACAGATAGAAGTTATTCTCACCGTAGTCCACGGCAGGATAGTTGATCTCAATACTCTCTAACTATCAATTCATGTATTTTTGCTAAGTTAACAATAATCGAGTTGTCTTCTAAAACTGATCACATACAGGTTGACGTTATTCTCACCGTAGTCCACGGCAGGATAGTTTGCTTGCCCAGCATTACCATCCTCCACGGCCCCAGCAGGGGCTGCCCAGGTCACGGTCATTACAAGTAGAAGAAGACACATTACCGCGACTAGAACAGTAGACCTCATGTTGATATGGTCTGTCAATAAAAATATTGATTCAACGGTAAATATTAAAATATCTAATAGAATAATCTAATAACTGTGTAAAGCAAATTCATTTTAAAATATCTAATAGAATAATCTAATAACTGTGTAAAGCATATTCATTTTAAAATATCTAATAGAATAATCTAATAACTGTGTAGAGTAAATTCATTTTAAAATATCTAATAGAATAATCTAATAACTGTGTAGAGCAAATGCATTTTAAAATAATTAATAGAATAATCTAATAACTGTGTAGAGTAAATTCATTTTAAAATATCTAATAGAATAATCTAATAACTGTGTAGAGCAAATTCATTTTAAAATATCTAATAGAATAATCTAATAACTGTGTAAAGCAAATTCATTTTAAAATATCTAATAGAATAATCTAATAACTGTGTAAAGCAAATTCATTTTAAAATATCTAATAGAATAATCTAATAACTGTGTAAAGCAAATTCATTTTAAAATATCTAATAGAATAATCTAATAACTGTGTAAAGCAAATTCATTTTAAAATATCTAATAGAATAATCTAATAACTGTGTAAAGCAAATTCATTTTAAAATATCTAATAGAATAATCTAATAACTGTGTAGAGCAAATTCATACCTATTTTGTTTAAATTGTTGGCCGCTTGCATGTAAATCTCTCTCTCTCTCTCTCTTTATGCACTTCCTCTTGTATCCATTTGCGTGTAGAGGGAGATACAAAGTTCTAGTTCTTACCCTTTTAACGCCTTCACTCATTGTCAACTGATCTTGTTGTAACGTTTTCTTTGGTACTGTTTGCCCATCTTACTCTGAGTCTGCATCTTCATCTTATCCCTTCTTCTCTTTTAACGTATGCTTTATATGGTGCGAAAACACCCAATATTCTTTCTAGATGCGCAAGCCATTTTATTTGTTGTTTCTGTATATAATGTTTAGGTTTCGTTCAATGCCTTTCTTTCTCCTATAATCATTTCTGATTGCTTTTTTTCTGGTCACTCTAAGCTCTTTTCTTAGAAATCTCATCTCTGTGGTGACAAACTTTCTTTTAAACCTAGTTGTTTGTGACAATGTTTGGCATTGATAAAATAATTGTAGAAATTAATGTAATGTAACGTCTCACGGTAAATGCTTCTTCTACAATTACCACAGATGCTGTACACATTTGTGCTGAAGTTCAATTGTTTAAACATCAATATTTTTGCAAGACTTGTTTTGCCTTCTGTCAGCATTCTTCTTCCTTTTCTAGCTTCCCCGAAGAGCGATCTACTTCTGACTTCTCCCCATAACAATCCACTTCTGACTTCTCCCCATGAACGATCCACTTCTGACTTCTCCCCATGAACGATCCACTTCTGACTTCTCCCCATGAACGATCCACTTCTGACTTCTCCCCATGAACGATCCACTTCTGACTTCTCCCCATGAACGATCCACTTCTGACTTCTCCCCATGAACGATCCACTTCTGACTTCTCCCCATGAACGATCCACTTCTGACTTCTCCCCATGAACGATCCACTTCTGACTTATCCCCATGAACGATCCACTTCTGACTTCTCCCCATGAACGATCCACTTCTGACTTATCCCCATGAACAATCCTCTTCTGACTTCTCCCCATGAACAATCCACTTCTGACTTATCCCCATGAACAATCCACTTCTGACTTCTCCCCATGAACAATCCACTTCTGACTTATCCCCATGAACAATCCTCTTCTGACTTCTCCCCATGAACAATCCACTTCTGACTTATCCCCATGAACAATCCTCTTCTGACTTCTCTAAATTAACGATCCATTTCTGTCTTCTCCCCATGAACGATCCTCTTCTGACTTCTCTAAATTAACGATCCATTTCTGGCTTCTCCCCATGAACGATCCTCTTCTTTCTTCACCTCACGAAGGATCCACTTCTGACTTCTTCCCATGCACGATCCTTTTCTGACTTCTCCCCATTAACGATCCATATCTGACTTCTCCCCATTAACGATCCTCTTCGGGCCTCCTTCGATGCACTATCTTTTTCTAGCCTCCCCCGACAAAAGGTTCTTGCGGCCTCCGACGAACGATCCTTTTCTGGCTTCCCTCGACGAACGATCCTTTTCTGGCTTCCCTCGACGAACGATCCTTTTTCTGGCTTCTCCCACGTGCGATCCTCTTTTGGCTTTCCCAGTCGAACGATCCTCCTCATTGTTCTTCCTTTCAAAGCTGTTAAACTGAGGAGATACATTGTGTCTCGAACATGTGAAAGGACAAAGTCGCCTACAGAAGATAATTCCTGAGGGCAAAGATAAACGAGAGAAAGGAAGATCTAGATGCAAGTCATAGGAAGCTATCACAGACGATGTGAAAGTGATTGTTATAGACAGGATTTCCAAATGTCCTGTTTCCCCTCCTTCATTGTTTTTTTTTTTTTTTGTTTCTTCATTTCACAATAGATAATGTGTATTGTCCTTTTAACCGTTTCGTTTTCCACTCATTTCTACATAATTCGTGTGCAGTATCTAAAATTGTTGGAGAAAATAAATGGGTAGGAACCTACCCGCTAGAAAGGATGCGTCTTCTTTCAGCTCCCATCGTAGGTTATTGTCCAAAGAGAGAGACTTGGGCAGATGCTGCGATTTTTGCCCATGATGTATATGAAGGCTGCATGCAGACATTGAAACATTTGCTGCTGCGAATTATCTATAGGATTCATACAACTGAGTATATCTGATTTCCTGATATGCAGCTTCTTGAACTCAAGATCAGTCCTTTCCTCCTTATTTGCATTTCGGTGATTCCTTTCCAAAGAAAAAAAAGATAACTAAACGTGGCACGAGGACCTGTTTGTCCTGTTGCTTGTAATAATTCTCCCCCCCCCCCACCATTTGTTCTACTCGGATGACTTTCAGTAAAATATTGCGTCGCTTTGTATGTATGTATGTATGTATGTATGTATGTATGTATGTATGTATGTATGTATGTATGTATGTATGTATGTATGTATGTATGTATGTATGTCTGTCTGTATGTATGTATGTATGTATGTATATATGTATGTATGTATGTATGTATGTATGTATGTATGTATGTATGTATGTATGTATGTATGTATATATGTATGTATGTATGTATGTATGTATATATGTATGTATGTATGTATGTATGTATGTATGTATATATGTATGTATGTATGTATGTATGTACACTTTTTTTCGTTCACTATTTCTTTTTTTTCATATCTTCCACGGTTCGTAACATTTCCAAGATAATCATCATAGTAATGTTTTCCATTTACCTTAGATTTATTTCTAGGTTTTGTGTATTTTCTGGGTTTAATTTTGAAGTTTTAGTCCTCATAATTATATTGAATCTCTCTGAATCACTTTTCTTGTTAAATAAAATTTGAACGAAAAAAAAAGAAATGGATGGAAAACACGCAATAGGAGAGAATTTACTAAGTTACAGTTAAAGCAAGGTGAGATCATTTATTAAGTAGGAGTGGTGGGACATAATATATTTCGACTTGCAGATGTGCTGGATAACTTAAGATCGAAAAAGAAATAGAATTTCCTGCTTGCTTTCTGCACCTTAAAACAGGAGCTATAGGTTGCTCTTTTTCAAATAAAACAACCTAGCTGTCTTTTTCCTTGATATATTCTTTTTAAATTGTAATTCAATAAACGAGGGGAATAGAGAAGGATTTTTCTTGAATCTGAATTAAGGGCGCACCTTTTATGTGTTTTTTTGTGGTTTTAATTATTGTTCCATATCTTGTAATTTCAACGTTTCATATCTGCGGTTCTGGTCACTATGATCAGTGCTTGAAAGGGTCACTTATAAAGGAAACTTGTCAATAATCTCATATTCTAGATCCATTTATTAACATCAAGAACAAAAACAGTTTACTTACCTGTAGTTCTAAACGTTCAGCTGATCTTCAGGACTGGAAATGTTCGGTTTGAAAATTGACAGCTTATTTTAAAGACATGTTTCCCCAGTCGTGGGCAATGCAGATGTTACCATAGAGATTAAAATTGTTATTTTACCTATGAATTGGTGCGAATTATAAATTTCCTTTCATATTATTAGAGCTTTCAGATTAGATGACAATACCCAACTGATTTACAAAGTGTCCCAAAAAATGACAAATCTTTTAAAATGTAGCACTCTCAATCAAATGCAGCACTCTCAATCAAATGTAGCACTCTCAATCAAATGTAGCACTCTCAATCAAATGTATCACTCTCAATCAAATGTATCACTCTCAATCAAATGTAGCACTCTCAATCAAATGTAGCACTCTCAATCAAATGTAGCACTCTCAATCAAATGTAGCACTCTCAATCAAATGTAGCTGTATGCACACAACTTGTTATCTCATTTTATTTCCCACATTTTAAAAGCGGCAACAGTCAGTCAGTTTGCTGAAGCTCGACAGACATTTTGAAAATATTCAGGTATGTAATTATGTCAATTTGTAACTGTGTATATATTTATGAATGTATGTATGCATGCATTTATACATGTATATGTGTGTGTGTGTATATGTTTACCACCATAATCATTAAGTGAAATTACGTTTAGTAGGCTGCTGTGTCTTTTAACATCCCTCAAAAATCTCATTTGTATTGTTCTAATTGTGGTTAGTAGTTCTCTTTTAATTTTTAGTTGCTTTAAAACTTAATCATTTGATTTTCTTTTCTTTCCATCCAATTCTTCATATTCGTCTATAAATCCACATTTCAAAGACTTCAGTTTTCTGTTCTGTTTTCTTGTCTAATGTCCATGTTTTTGCACCATACATATATACATATTTTGAGAAAATGTAACATTTTGCTTTTCTTAGTTTTAGCCCTTATGTTATTTGTTTTGATGTTAGTGTATTTTTCATGGCATTTAAATTACTTTTTGTCATTTCTATTCTTTTGTTTATTTCAGTTATACATTTTCCATCATTGCTTATACTATGTTCCAGGTAGTTGTAGCTTCGAACTGTCTCCAAATGTATTCCTTAAACTTTGATATTTATTTGTAGGTCTTGAAAATTGTCTTTCTTTATAAGCATAGTTTTAGTCTTTTTCATATTAATATCTAGTCTGTATTTTTTACTTATCACTTTTATTTCATTTAGTAATTGTAGATATCTAGGTTTTTCTGCAGTATGTTTAAACCATTTATAATAATTTTTGTTGAATTTTAATATGTCTAACTCTTTTGGATATCCTGTAACTTTAATCCTCTTTAGTTTTTGTGTTTGGTTTCATAGTTTGTGTTTGTGCAACGTTGTTACCTTTCTTAACAACGTGTTTTAATTCATTATAATATTTATTTTAATCCTATTTCTTGCAGCTGTTTCCATTCACGGCTAATGGACTTTAAGCCCACTAATCTTGTGATTCTGTATCAGCAGCAAATTGACCACATAAAAAGCTAACGTCAATCAAAGGCCGGTTTTTATAAAATTATGCTCAAATGATCACTGAGTTGCTTTTTATGACTAAATATTCACTCAATAACTAATGCGATTTATAAACTCTCACATTCTAATCTTATTGATAATGTTCTCGGATATCTCACTTCAGTCATAAAAAGTATGTTTGTGTATGTGTCTTCCGCCATTTCCCTACTTGTTTAGTTTGTCTTGTGTGACATTGCTAAATTTACTTTAGTTACCAGAAATTACTTACATTAATTCGCTAATGATTATTAGAAGAGTGATCAAAAGAGCCTCAGGGCTTGGTCCCAATTACAACAAGAGAGATTATCTAAAAGAAAGGACTAATTGACTAATTTTGCATTCACAAATTAGAGAAAATGGAGACTGAGTCTGAAGCAGAGCCCATGAGCCACTTTTCAAATTTTCAGTCTCTATTAATTGTTTTTTTTTAAACACACTTTATTGTTTATAGGCTATTGAGGCGACATACTCCACAGGTTTAACTCAAGTATAAATTAACTGTAATTAACCTCATCGAATGTTAGGTCGACATTCTTGTCAAACCTCTATTTCAGGCATAAAAAAAAACAATTTAAATTCACAGGTCTATTTCAGGCATAAAGTAGCTGAAATAAACCTCATTTGTAGACTATTAAGACCACATGCCTCACAGGTCTAATTCGGGAATAAAGTAATAAAAAGTGGTCTGACGTTGACGTTGTGATGGAATGATGTTTAATTCTTTCCGAAAAATATCATGTTGAAGTTACTTGTCCTTTTGACGATAGTAAAGTAAAGCACCCCCGTCACGCCAAGTGGCGTATAGGGAAATATGGTGTTAGTGACCCTATATTTTACAGACCTTCAGCACATGATTTTTGGGGCAATGTGGTCAGTATTACGCCCGTGCTGCTTTACTTTCCCAGAAAATAATCCGGTACCCATTTAAGGCTGGGTGAACCCGGAAGCCGTCGGTTGGGATCGAACCCTACCCCTTGTCCGTGGTAGTCCAGTTCACTAACCACTGAGCTATCGCGGCTCCTTTTGACGATAGTGCAAACACGATAACCTGCTGTAAACTACAACATATATCTATTCTATTCATGGTATCAGTTTTACTTCAGTTGGGGCATCACTATATCCTCTCAATCGTCCGTTTCCGCATTTCTCTGGGAGTATACAAACTGATTGTTCTAGTAAGGTGCTCATTGTAGTTGCTTTTCCAACTAAGCCCCCTTTCTTCTCTCGAAACTCATCAGTCTGTCAATACATTATTGTCCCACCGTTAATCAGTCTGTCAATACATTATTGTCCCACCGTTCATCAGTCTGTCGATACATTATTGTCCAACCGTTCATCAGTCTGTCAATACATTATTGTCCCACCGTTCATCAGTGTGTCAATATATAAATCATTATTCCACCACTCTTAAAATCTATCAAAATATACATCATTATTTCACCACTCTTAAAATCTATCAAAATATACATCATTATTCCACCACTCATTAGTCTCACAATATACGCATCGTTGTTTAGAGCAATAATGATAATAGTAATGGTTGTTGTAGTAGCAGTAATAGTTGTGGTCACTATAGTGAAACCATGTACTGAAATATTAATTTGAGACTGGGTTATTCGGAGCACACCAAGTGACTTGACAAGTGGTTGTTTTCTGATAAACACTCTTTTGGAATTGCCTAACCAGTTTTGCTCTATCGCAACCGCTTACATATGTCATAATGTCATCTGCAAAGACGAGAAGACGACCCGGTACGACACTTTCAGTTGCGATACCTTGGCAGTTTATATATTGAACAAAGCAGGTGATAACGGCGATCATTAAGACAGCCCCTCATATATATCGCGGCTCAGATGTCCAGGTTCCGGCACGTAGCACAACTTTCCTTCGTATCAGCACCGATATCACCCAGCGCACGAGACGCGGTTCAAAGCCTGCTTTACATATGCGGTTGTTACATAGCCCACTCTATTGTGTGCATCCACCAGAGCGAGGGTTGCGAGTGCCGACTCCTCTTTCTTTTGAAATGATTCGTAAACGTCATATGCAAGGATGGAGACATTATCCAGTATCCCTGTCTGGTCCACCTAGAATTGTTGTTATATATACTTAACAAAGATTACAAATTACACAACAGTGGTCTGATACAAAACACGAGCTATTGATTGAGTTGAAAATTCTGGTTCACAGAATTGTAGAGGTAACTGTACAAAGCTTTAATCCAATATCAAGATGGTCTGCTTCATTTAAACGGAGACCATACCCGTTAACCTCTCTATTATCCATGCTCCAATAATGGATTGCCATGACTAAACAAAAAAAAATGTTTTCATATAAAAATAATGTAAGTGATAAGTCATCTATCAAATATGTATTCGTTTCTTAAAATCTTAACCCTTGCGGAGATTGACTTCATCAGGAATATATTAGAGAGGACTCATTCAGAGAGACAGTTGAAGACTAAGATAACATTCGTGATACAAGAAAGTTGAGGTGAGAATGGAGACTTGGAGTACATGAACAAATATGTATCAACAGAGATGACTGAAAGGTTTGTTCATATAACTTTATTCCAAGAGAAAATGTCTAGCTATAGATGTGTTTGATCTAAAGAGATCTCTACAGAGATCAATAAGGGAATTATTAAGGAAATCAAGTCTATGAATATATAGAAAAATACAGGTCACACTACTGAGCTTGTGATTGTGTACTGAGTAAAAGACTGTATGTGAATTTAAATATAAAACCTGGAATTGTCATTAATCATCAACGGTAGCCTAAACACGTGTACACAATTTCTACTAATGATATAACTTGATACATGTTTAGATGGCTACAGCTAATATATTGTGTAATGGGTGATCTTCTCGTGCAATCAAAACATGTGGTCTGATGCTTTGTGAAGTGTAACTAAAGAAATGTGTGAATAACATTGTGTATGAGATAGATCATGTCCTGAGCCATCATATGAAGTGTCGAATTTAGAACAGTTTGAGTTGTAGTTTTTGTATTATGAATTAATCACGCTGTGTTGCGCACTGGCACACTTAGCAGAGATTCAGTAAACATAGCAACAATTACATGTGGACTAGGAAAGGAAAGAAACAAATAACCAGAACAAAGACAACAAAGAAAGGAATAGTAAAAGAGGGTGAGTCAAACAGGGCAATCTGCGAAGAATGACAACAAGTGGTAGAGTAGCAAAGTGAATGACAACATGAAGATTTTGTGTCGTTTATTTATTAGACGTCACAAGATGTCTGTCAGCGGTGTTGTCTGTCAGCTGTGTTGTCTGTCAGCGGTGTTGTCTGTCAGCGGTATTATCTGTCAGCGATGATGTCCTTCAATGATGCGCAAGAGTAAATTAAAACACAAGACAAAAAGAAGTGATCTATCTTTAAAAAGGCTACAATCTTACTACAAGTTGTCAGAGTTGAATAACTGAAAGCGAGCATAAAGCGAACATAGTAAGAAAAAAAGTAAA